>CM068837.1:22872015-23472015 GCA_028554795.2 Sinohyriopsis cumingii
TCTTCTATAAACTCTGAACTACAGATTGAGGTTAACATTTAATATTTTAAAAAATTAGGTAAATTAAAACTTTACCTCCATTATTTCATATTCCGTAGAAAACAAGTTCTGAGTTAAATAGCGAAGAGAATAAATAACAAGATGATAGTGAATGCATTTAGTAGAAAGCAGAAACAGAAACTACTGCGTTTCGTCCTTCTTACAATTATGAAAGATGTCTTCGCTTGTAGTAGTGATGTTTCATTTGAGAGTCTTAAAATGTAGCTAGAATTACCAAATTCGTTTCGAGCACGAATATTTTGAACACCATTTTCATCAGATTACAGGGCAGTACTCCTAATTTCAGACATCCTGAAAGAGAATAATATTGGGACATGCATTGTGTTCCACCATCTTGGTCCTTCAGTTGTGTACAGCTTTCAGGTAACAATAGTCATTTGCAAAATGTATATAGTGTCATTAATAATAGAGAAAAGGACAATGTATTGCAGATATCTAATTTCCTGTCAACGATATATTTAAAGTTATATTCATTGAAATATACACTACAACATTCCTGTTCGAATTTCCCAACCCAACGGTCTTCCGTCCATTTTGTATATTATATACATTATACATTCATGATTGAGTTTACCATCAGTATCTAGGTCATAAGCATTAATTATATAATTTATGTAGTCATCATCGAAGTAGAATCTTATTAAAGAAATTTACAGATGCATGGAACGTTTTCAAATGCCTAAAGTGAAAACACAGGCAAGTGCTACATATCTTGTGTAGGAAATAACACAACATACATGATGATCATATTCCCAATGTCCAGGTCCTTTACAAAATGTGAAGTCTTTCGTACATAAGCACGCACATTACAGCAATTGCACAGTAAGTGTGAATCGAATTGTTGAAACTGCAATATCTACAACGAGCTACAAAAGAATTGGCAGATTACGTGATAACATTTACCAGTGAAAATAAAAGAAATATGTATAACTTACATGATGATATTTAAATAATCTGCACAGATAGTGGTGCGCCCGAACCACCCATCTCCGTGGACATAACGAATGAGAGATTAATTAGAAAATTCAACGTCAAATTGTATGTCAATCAGAATAATACACACCTCACGAAATAACAACATTCGAATGTACTCTTAATTAAGTCTGATTTACCGATCAAGTATACAATACTTAGGATATGTGCAGCCGCTAAAGTGGCAGTAACAGTACGGAAATAAATACAAAATAAAAAACAAATCAGAAGGTATTAATTCCAGTAGTTGGTAGACAAATTTCTCAATTTCAATGTAACCGTAAATGAGTGGGAATAAATGACGATTACTTATCACTTTCGTTGACTAATTGTTGAGTACGACATGTTTATGCATTGGCACTTTACTTGTTTATAATAAACATAGCCATTGGCGGAAATTATGCAATGTCTTTAGATTCAATAACTCGACCATTAAGCATGCAAAATGAAGAAATAATAAATTTCATAATTCTCTGTTCGTTGAGATTATATACAGTCATACCTCGACAAAACAATTGTGATGTGGCCAGGAAATAAAAAAGTAGCCAAATTGTAGGACAATAAATGACACGTGAATCCGAGCCTGTAACATTTCAAAGCAATTAAACTTGCTAAATGCTTAATTAACATTCTATAGCTTTTCAACTTTTGTTCGATATATCTGATTTCTATATGAGAATTAAGAGCTATATGCGAAATTTTAATTCCAACATTTGTCTTACATATTTCACGTTTGAATGGATTAGATAAATCAAAAGTCTTCTTGCAATGGAAGCCAAACTTGTACTATCCTCTCACATTTTGGTTCACAATTCAGTTGGAGCATACTTCATTAATTATCTTGAATTAATCCTCTAACCGGAAATACGAAAAATAACACCACCTTTTATTGAAATCAAAAGATTATGCAATCAGACTGCATGATTTTTCACATGCAGTTGAGTGTAAATCTATGATGTCGATTCTTACCGGGGCCAGTTTAATAAATTGGATTGCATTTTTCGACTGCCGCCCTTTTGTAGGAGAATTACCTAATGCGTTTGTTATAATAGTGATCATATTAGTACACTAAATACAAACTGTAGAACGAACCGTAATGCATAACGTTTTATGATACGATACACGCATCAGATACTACCCCACAATAGGACATGAACAAGATGTAACTTCGCTTTCACCGATAAGTAATGGATATGGATGAATTACGCCACTACCACCATTGGTATATATTGATATTATAACCCGGTCGCCAAACCAGATCATTAGGAAATGTTCATTTACCCGATTTTTCACTTTGAATTAGTAAATGTATTAATGTCCCTTTGGTTTAAACACGATGTCAGCACATGAAGCATCTTCTAAATTAGCACACAACTGACCGTACAGATACAATCAATTACTTACGATCTATGTTATTTCATAGCCAGGAGTGTTCAATTATTTTATCTCATATTTCTGACAATAAAACAATGCAAATAGGAAAAAGACATATTTAGCAAATTTGGAACATAAATCATAAACCTTCACGTGTCGTTGTGAAATGTGTAGTTTTTTAAAAGAGTTAAAAAAATATTTCGCGTATCGTACAATGGAAGGCTGATATATGACCCAAATATGTTCCGTGATGTCATCTTGATAAGATTTCAAATGTACATAAGCCTCTCTTTCCTCGGCGCGTCGCATAGAGAGAGAAATATATTCTGTTTCGCTTCTTGTGAACCGCATTTTATTTATTCACTGACTCCATAATGTATCTTACTAAAGAGGTATTTTCCTTACAAGAACGAAACAATAAGTTTATATAGATCCATTCTCTAGCAATATTTTAGTTTTAGTACATTCAAAACGGATGTTACTCTCTGTAACGCAGCTGACAGTTATAGTTCTATTTAACTGCATATAATTTGCTATTGACAGCCAAACTCATGCTACACTAAGGTCAAAGGTTTTACAGGAGACCATTTTAAAGTATAAAGTTCAAGTGTCAAGATTGTATTATTTTCGAATGAGGCCGAGGTGTGGCGTAAGAAGTTCCTGACCTTTCTTGATGACCACGGTAAATGGGTAGATATATAAATGGGGATTTCAATGTGACTGGCTGGTGACTCGGAATAGAAATCGAATTTCATTTCTCACCATGAAGACTTCAGTCATTTGTTTGCTGTTTGCAAGTCTGCTGGTGATCGTCTTTCCAAGATGTATTTATTCGTTCATTGCTTTTTCATTGTGATACGTGTAGCGCTTTAATAGATGTTAAATATTTGGCACCAGGCACAATTGTCAATGCTTGATTTTGTCATTTTGAAGATCGGTTTTCTTGCGAAATGTAGCGTTGTCCCTAAACAGAGATTTATGTTCAGAACGAGTCAGATAAAGAATATGAATATGGTTCTACGATTTCCTGACATGTTTGAATTTTACTTCACGCATTTAGTTAATTCTTGACCATACATTTGTCTTTATATGGTAAATGTTTATGTGATAATCAGTCATGTGAGTGAAAAAAGTATAAACTCTTTGTCCTTGTCAAGTTAATGCATTTAGTGGATGAGCATATATAGCGCTTGGCGAAAGGGTTTCTTAATTTTCTTTTGCAATTTTTTAATGGTTCAGTTTTAAAATTGCTGAGCGATACATGCTAATTATTTGCCAGCTGAGAACATTGTCCCAAATGAGGTTTGAGGCTATGAACGGACACAAGGGATTATACACCATTAGAAAGAGACTAGATCATCTGCAACAACAAAACAAACATATGTTGGGGTGTGTATCATATACATTTCCATTTATGTATTTGAAATACAGTTAACAACTACAAAATAATCCTTTGGGGCACACAAGCACTAACACAATGCATTTTGAAAATACGCTGTGTTCTGATCTTGCAATAACTCGAGTACAATATAAAAAGGGTCCCTGTGATATTAAAGACTTTCATTTTGTGGGCGATGTCTTTACGCCAGAATCAGCCAAAAGCATTTTGGTCGCAAAAGACATGTATAATTTATGTACAAGGCGTTATAAAGGATTACTAACATGATTTACTTTGGTTCCCTTTGAAAAATTACAATGTAGCAAACAATAGTATCTACAAAATGAAGCCAAGCCAAAACACGCCTCCTTCAAATAGGTTACATTTTATATTCGTGAAGTTAAAGCGTGGCATTGTTGAGCTTAGTCAAAATAAAATGACCTTGTTACAGTCTATCCTAGTTATGTATAACGGGAAGTGGTTGCCATTTTTACAGTATCATAGTTAGATGGTTTCTATACAGTTTGTAATGTTTTATACAGAATTAAATGTGATCATATTTGGGATGTCAAAAGAAAGATCCAGTCTGTGACGCGACAAAATTGGTTTAGAATTTTGTGAAGTAAATGTGCAGACTTAAAAACTATTTAAATAGCGCTTACACGTCGAATATAATCTGTTTTTTACCTGAATGGAAAATAAAGCGGCTGTGGAATAATGCTGCTATCAGCTAACTCTTTTTCCAAGCCATTCTTGAAAGTTCTGAGAAACAAGGCCAATCCTAGCATCTAAACAGTTCAGGACATTTATAGTTTCGACAGAGATCAGTATTAGAGGTAATTGTACAATAAAGTAGGTATTAAAAGAGTGAAACTTTTTACTAACCCCTGAACCCTAAACGAAGACAAAGGCTCAATATTGGGACCACTCATGTAAAACTGACCAATAACAAATCTACACGAGTTACAGAAGAACGAAGAAATGTAATCGATATTTTCTATACAACTATTACTACTACTACTCTTACCACAATTTTCAATTCATTTCATCCATTATTGTCGAACATCGTTTCTAGTCAAACATTAGTACCTTACTGGAAAATAACGTAAAATTGCCTTGAATACTTTAATTTACATAGCATAATATTATGTCCCGTGTTACGCTAATTGAAACATCCAAATAATGTAGTGTTGCATTTTATTCATGTATATGTGAATTAACAGCCATGATTTCTTTCCAGGCAACGAAGGGCGCAAAAGGAATCACCATGAAGAGGAAGAAGTTATACGGCGTAAAAACTTCAAAGAATACGACGCAAACGGAAACGGATATATCGATCTTCAAGAGTTTAGGTGCATACTTTTCTTTTGTACCAATATAATTTTATTATATGTAATGTATTAGGTGCTATAATTTTTTCTTTCACTTACGTTTCATACTGTCAAAACATTTTGCCCGTATTGCCTGCTTCTGTCCCGAAAATGAAACCACTCTAATCTATCACATCGAATGGAAAGTGATGTGTCTATATTGGCATTGCGATACAGAAGATTAGTTTCACATTTTACAATAATAAAGGAACCGAAGACTTTGGAATATTGGGAATTGATTTAGCCACATGTAGATTCAATAATGAAATATGCCGCAAAGGGTCTTGGTGAAAAATAAATGTATGCAGCTGAGACAACTGGCCAGCATGTTTTCCAGTGTTTCCCAAACTAGCTAAAGTAAATAAGAAGCGTTAGGAAAAGGTAGTGATTGTTGAGACTAACTGTATGCTGGTGCTGCTCATTTTAACTGAATGTATCTTTACGTTCCTATGTAATGCTCGCTTAAATGTGATTACTAACATCCTTTTAATGCTGACATAACATGGATCCTATCTCACATAGGTATGTATCTTTCTGAGATATTTCGTTGAATTTAAAATGGCGCAATCTATCTGCAACGCTCCTTTTTGGGCAGTTGGGTTGTAGCGGTCACCTGGGTTGGTCAATGTCATGTTTAATAACGACAGTTAAAATCAGATCACAAAAATTGAGATTGGTAATGGTTTCTGTTCTTCGGACTCATTTGTGTGATCACTATCTTTTTGATCACCTTAAGTGGCTAATATTACTACTGTATCTTTGATGTCTTGTTCATTATGCTTATCTGCTTTACATTGTGTGATTAGTAGAGCTTCTACATTCATCAATGCTACCTATATTTCTTTTCTGTTTAATCTTAATTTTCCGAGATATTGGTTGTCAAGGTTGTTGTCCTAGTTATTGCAAAATTCGACGTTGCTTTATACCAAACTAAACTCACACAGTCTTACTTATTTGACTCGATCCTGTCTTAGTAGAGGATGGTTACATTTACCGCTTTTTCGATCCTGTTTCATTTATCATATATATCAGTACTGGGCAGATAGACATTCGAATATATACCATGATTTTTACTATACATATTTTACGTATGTGCACTTCAAGATTTGTCACTTGCATTTGCTAGGTATTTATAAAAATATGCTTCATGAAAACAGTTGAAAATGTGCTTATATCCGCTTGTATGTGCATGTTCAGGTACCTAGAAGCAGCCATTTATAATGTATTGGAACTTACAAATCGGAGCAACATGCCAAGCTTGTATAATTAGCAGTACTTTTCACTTCAACCATTCAAAATCTATATATACATCAAGAGATTTCTTTTTCCAGGCATACAGGAATACAGAAAGCATTCTGAGAGCATATAGAATTTTTGATGGGACAAGTCGACAAAAATGGAGATGAACAAATAAGTTATGAAGGTAACTTATTAACAGCCACATGTTGCTAAATTATTGTTATACTGCTACTTCTATTACTACAACTACTACTACTACTACTACTACTACTAATAATAATAATAATAATAATAATAATAATATCTATTATTTTACTTTAGTTATAAAGAGGATTTAGCAAATTATGAAGTTTCTTCTTTAGAGATGTTTTACAATTTCAATTAGTCTTCATTATTATCAAGTCGATTGCAGAGACTATAACGTATCGCCAATGAAACGATACTCTTAATATATGAATAATAAAATTCCAATCAAGTAATTCTTCTTTCGGCGCGTTCTTATCGGCGGGTTGCAAAGAACAATCAAAACTGGTATAGTGCTTAAATTTAACGAAAATGTAGTAAGTATCCATGCCGTGCGCTTAAACGCCTCTCATATACGATAGCTAAAACAGTATTCTAGTTTGTACAGATGGAAAAATCGTGATTTAATCAGGTTACTAGATTACATTTATTTATACCATTACGTTTTGAAATTGTCCAAGCTTCTGCTGACAAGGACATGTTTCGCATGTTAGTTTTTCTAGATTCATCCATATTTCTTTTTATGATCAATCTCTGTGAGCAGCATAATAGGCAATATATTCGAACACTTATGACTAAGGTAATCATACCTATAAATAGTTAATATTTTTTATCTTGCAACGATAGTAGCGCCTCATTGCAATGTAGTAATTATTCCAAACATTCATATGACAAGCTACATATGGCAAGGATTAATATCGAATGACGTGGATGGAAGGTCGTTGTCTCATAAACATGGGGGGAAATATGCGTCAGCCTCTTATGCATTGAAAAGTACATTAAAATTAGATATCTTTTATTTCCAGCTTCAGTTTATTTTCCTCGTGACCTTATTTTTATTATAAAATTTCTAATTGCCTTCAGCAAACTATACTGTTGCGTTTTGTGAACAAATGCTCCTATTTACAAAATCCAGCCGTCATCATTTTGATACACCTATCAATTTTCAACGCATGAAGGAGCCATAATTGTACTAGCATTTACTACAAGCAGGGAACCACAGTTTTCTGATTCCGTATTAATATACCCTTAGACGTCGCCGGGTCCAGATTATCTTCGATGATTCCCTGTTGTATAGCAGTGTCTCTAGTGATAGAATACTAAGCCTTGCAGGAAGCATAGCTGCCATGCAATGTTACCTAACAAAAAGAAACGTTGCATAATAGGTAGAATATACAAAAGGTCAAAAACATGGTTTTATCAAAAGAACAAAAATATACAATAACGTTTCTAGAAGTACACAACATAGGCAAAATCATCGCTCGGAAAAGATTACAGTACAACTCATTAACGGAAGTTCAAATTTATTAACGTTGGTGAGATTCCCTGTTGATGAATTTCAAACTGTAAATATTAGAATTATCATAATTGATAATACCTATCAATACCATAAGAATATATATTTTTCATAGTATTAATATATTGATTTATAGTTCAAGGGATACTTTTTCTTCCCGAAATTATCCTGAATTTCTGGTAATAGCAAATCAGCGTCATGAAGCTACCATGATCATGATCATGTGACTTTTTATTATTGTATAACATTTTCTGCTTACAGTGTGTGTTCTGCTTTATATTTCGTATGACACAATTGATAAAGATCGTTCCAGTTAAATATGGAATAAAATGGTTAAAACATCCTTCGATAATTGCTCTGAAATATAAAATGATGTTTTTCTTTATTTCAGAATTCAAGAACAGTTCTTTTGGGATTGTTGAATAAATTGAAGAAAGAAATGAGACTGGCGTGTCTTATGAACTGCACTGAGAAATTAATGTAACCTTCAACATTGAATTTCAAATCAACAATATATTATTTATTTTTATTTTTCATACCATAAATGTTTGAAATGCATATTTTGAACTGTTATTAACTCCTTGAAATTCCCCAAAAGTGAAATGGATGAAAATTTCCAAATGAGTTTAGAATGAATGTAAGTGTCTTAAATGTTTTAGATTCTTCCCGACTTTAGGCATTTAGGCAGTACTCACAAGACAGCGCACTGAGAAAAGAAATTAGAAGCCAGTCTAATAAAATTGTTTTAAGGATACGAGAGATTTACGTTTGAGCTCTAGACAAAATTATATTTTCTCTCCATATTTGAAAATGTCATTATTGTAGTTGTTCTGCCTTCTGGTCATCTGCAAAATTCACCAAGGTCAAATTACTGTTTCCAATAACACCGTTAAGTGTTAGGAAAGCTTCATACTGCTCTAAGACTGAGGCAAACATGTTTCGTGTTAATTGGTTAATATCCGTTGAAATCTAAATTTAGGTCTTTTGAGATATCTGGAGGAACAAAGCCCACTTCTATTTCTCTATGTTTTATTATACAAACTTTCATATTCAACAAAATTTAGAGAGAACGAAAATCATATAGCATCAACTATTATATTACTTATGATAAAGTTTACCATGTTTAGTCAAATTATGATGAAAACGAACAAGCTCTTAGTTGATCTAAATTATTTACAACTTTGATTAAAATTTCTTAGATCTTAATACTTGTGTTTGTCTTTTATTAATTCAGCATTTCTTAAATGTATATTGGTATTGTTATTATATACCCTTTGTTTTCTTCACGAAGTTTACATATTCAGAATTATATATTCTTTCTCAATAGATGTCTGCGTTACTTTGAACGGAACTTGTCTTTAAAAATAATTATTCCTTTCAATGCTGCGATTTCACAGAATCTCATATCATCCGCTATAACATCATAGTGAAACGCCGTTCGTGACAATTAAAGGTTTCCAGTTCATGAGCGACATTTTTCGTATTATATTCAGAAGACAACTATAAGGATCTAAAACAAGAGAAATGAATTTCGTAAAAGAAATCCCAAACGATCACCTCAATTTTGTATCAAAATTGTCAATAAAGTTTGTGGGATAAATGCAGCGAAAACCTCTACAGATGAAATGATAGCAAATGATGATCGGCTGATGTAAGGAATATCAAATTAAATTCAGTTGTTTTCCTCTATGTACATTCGATGTGAATTGCAACATTCATGAACTTTCAAACCTTTCACGCAATTAATTAAAGATAAATTAACACTTACCTTGACCGAAAATAAAAATCATGCATGTAAAATTTGTTTTGTTATCAAGTATACATTTCATACACAGTCAAATATATGAAGACATGACAACATACCTAGCTCACTTCTGTTCCAAATGTCCTTCAAATTAATTTTCACTATTATCTTTCCCTCCGTGCTTTCAACTTTAACATACAGACGTCTTTGAGCTAATATTCGCAGTGTAACTGTAGTACAGTTCGTACATGTTAACTAGTAAAAGTAATACGATGTAACTGTCGATAGGCTTCTTTGAGCACTGAAAACAATACGAAACATAGTATTTCGACAAGAGACACTGACAGCTTTTTTCAAGAATATCTGTGACCGTTTTAGGCATTTTTTGAAAGGATATTTTCTTGCATGAGATAATAAGAAGTTCCTGGCGGCTACATGCTTTGATTAAATGAGACTGTTAAGTTATAATAGATAAAAAAGATCCCAGAACAGACACGAAAACAGGAAAAACTGACTTTGATGCCTAAAGATGTAATTGTTCTTTGCCGGTGGATGAACGTCTTTATTGCAATATTCTATAATATATATATATATATATATATATATATATATATATATATATATATATATATATATATATATATATATATATATATATATATATATATATGTGTGTGTGTGTGTGTGTGTGTGTGTGTGTGTGTGTGTGTTACCTTTACAAATAAAGTATCTATATGCTATTGTAATGTAACAGAGGATACTTGACCTGACCTTGCCCAAAACTGAATTCCATTCTGCTAGACCTAAATGACTTTTTATAATTTTATTTTATTTCATTTTAAGTTAAAACTATCTTCTTTATTTTCTATGTGTAGGAATTTAATATAAGTATTTGTATTCAGGTAAACTATAAAAACTACATATGTGGATTTGGGTCAGGAGTTTAGAGTTTCCAAAGTGAGCTTTATAGGTTCTTGTGCTGTAAGTAAATTAGGTCTATTAGATCATTCAGAAAGTTTTTTCATTAGGTGAATTTTGTTTTAGAAAATGATAATTGTGACCTGATATCGAGTACAGATCTAAATATATTGTAACTTAGGATTTTAGTATTCGTGCTTTAACATGTAGAACTTTTAAATTGTAATATATGTTGCTAACAGTACAATTGTTTATTTCGGGCTGGAATCATTTTTATTCATATTTAATTTAATCGATTTCTTTCTCTTGAAAATTAAATGTGCTCTGATTCAATTCTTTTATAAAGATATTCACTGGATTTTATAGTATATTCAAACTTGGACTTAATTTACTGTGACTGAACAAAAGACTTGACAAATCATCACGTCAAAGGATATAACAGACACGTAATTGCCTTCAGTTTTGGATTTCTTTGGGATTTGTACTGAGTTATTTTAAGACTTTAAGTTATTTGTACTTTAGCCAGTAATTCCTGGATTATTTTACGGTTTAATTCGCGAAATCGTACGTAGGTACTTTGTTTACATTTTCACTTTGTAGGTTAGGGAAAAGACATATTTGATACATTTTACAAAGCTTTTTGTCTTTCATTCAATTTTGTTAATCATGTTAGGAGCATAGACTCGGGACGCATCCATCATACTTTAATTTTTTTCGTTTGGTTCTCTTCATTAATCTCTCTCTATTTAAATTCCAAACATTCAGAATTTATTTTCTTAATTTTAATATTCATTATAGTTTGTTTGTTTGATCCATACAAAACAAAGAATATTTTGCAATGTACTTTCTCGATCTCATATGAAATTCACATAGTTAGCCGGAGCATTTCCTCACGGTATTTCATTAATACCATACGTAATGATGATGGGAAATGCTGAAATAACAGATGAACATAAATGGCATCGTTGTTGTTGTTGTACGGTTAAACGCCATTTTCAGCGCAAGATAGGCTATACATAGCGGTAACGCCATTTTCAGCGCAAGATATGTAATACATGGCTGCCAGTATGAATGGTGGAGCAAGAACTCAGGAAGAGCCCGCAAAGAACCAGCCACCCACAAGAATCTACTAGCAAGCTTTCTCGCATAACCACATTGGTCGAACACGAGACTTCAACCCTCGCAATCAGAGGTGAGATGGTAGTGATCCGTAACTGTGAGCGCTTTAGACCTCACGGAACTCCTCAGATCTTTAAGAGTACGCAAGCACCATCTTTCACATAGGAAAATAAATTATAATGAGACAATCTAATTTGATTATCAGGCGGATTTATTCGTCGATTAAGAATTCTGGTATTTCAAGGTAAATGTCGATGGTGATTTCAGTGATGTTGGTCAACGTCTCCTCGACCCGTCTTATAGCCAAGATGATTTAAAACAATGAGCAGAATGGCAGTTTGTGTAAATATTTACACTCCTACCAATGTTATCACAGAAAATACTCATCTTGCCGCGGCATCAAATAAATGTTGCTTCCATTTGCGAAGATACAAATAGCACTCTTTCTTCCACAGCGCGTAAAACATGTATAACATTCCATTATCTGCTTTCAAATTGTCCGAATATCACCCTTGCTCCATCGTTGGTTGCGTATAGGTCCAAATAGCAAATTGTCTAGAGGTTACATAGCTTTGTTGATATTATTAAAATATACAATATTCCCAAAATTACAACATGAATTCCTTAGGTAAACAGGCCATGAGACTGTTCATTTATATATAACAAATATATTGCTGCTAACAAGTTTGATGCATACTTCTTTGTTTGTTTGTTTGTTTGTTTGGAGTGGGAACATTTAGCTGGATGACCGAAATTACAAGCTCATACAACCTTTGAACACAGATATAATCTAGATTTCATGGTTGGTGATATATAGCAATAACGAATTTAACCGTGCCTCCTAGTACAAATTTTGAAAAGATTATTTACCTTGCATTTTCTCAACTTTAAAGTGATTATTTGGTAACGTTATAAGCTTATCAATTAAATAAACCCTCATCAAATAGAAATTTCATTCAAATGACTGCACAGACAGTGAGGTAAAATTACAAGCCATCGTGGTCGCAATACTATTAAGGCTATAATTAGAAGATGACATGGCGTTTTAATCCGCATTGTACACGTGCTCTGCAGACTCTGACAGTAGCATTAATCAAGTAATATAGACAAGACGGTTTTATTTATTTAAAAGGTAAAATGAAGACAGTTATATTTATGAAAGAATCACAATAACGTCAGTAACGCTTGTACAATAATTGCAATTAAGTCAGTTAGGTTTACTGAATACGTTTGATAAATATAATTTTCGCATGAATAGATGTTTCAGGTAATAGTGTTGTATGCATTACTTCTTGTTTACGTACAATTATATATATTATGAAAATAACACATATATCTGTAAAATTTTAAATATAAACCCACTTGAGTATGATTTAATGAACATGTACACAATACTTAGAATACCTCACAGGTAACAGTATATAATATTCGTCATTTGAGTTATGAGTGCCGCTGGTATATTAGGTAGAAACGGATTGGTCTCACTGGAAATTTCGGAATCAGAAATAAGCGGTACTTAACTTAGCAATGTGGTTACAATTTTCAATAACATAACGACATGTTTAATAAATTATCTTCATACCTTATGGCAACATCAAAGACATCAACTCCAGCAAAAATATCACTGAAAAGAACAATTGTATTTCTTATTTACATGCTTGAATACTTTAACAGTATGTGAAAGATTCTTTAAGTAATACAGATGTAGAATTGTGCGTGTCCGTTATTCATGTGGTCCATTATGTCTTAATGTTTACATTAAGACACCAATGAAATGACGAAAGGACCGTCACACGTGCTCTGTACAATCTGACAGTTGTGTTTATAAAAGTAGTATAGACAAGGCAGTTACATTTATGGAAAAAGCAAAATGAAGGCAGGTAGATTTGTGAAAGAAATACAATAAAGCCAGTTACGCGTGTAAAAGTAGTACAATTAAAGACAGTTATGTTTATTAAAGAAGTTAATTTCAATAAATATCTTTCGTATGACGGGTGCTTCAAGTAATAGTGTTGTATGCAATACACTATTAAACTGATATTATTGTTTATATGTAATTGTATTTATTATGAAAATAATACACATCTCTAGAAACGTTTAAAGTTACTCATCATTTAGTCGGATTTAATGAAAAGGCACAAAATACTTAGGATACTTCAGAGGTAACATAATATAAAAGTCATCATTTGAGGTGCGAGTTCCGCTTGCCGATCGGGTAGAAAATGGTTGGTCTCATTTGGGATGTCGAAAACAGACATCCGTGGGATTTAGTTAGCACTGAGGTCACACGATTCAATGTCATTATGTAATGTTTAGTATACATCATCTTTTCCATTGTCAAGTGAAACAACAACAGCACCCGAACAACGATCATTAAAAACAACAATTTTGTTTCTGATCACGTGCATGAATTATGTAGCTATATTTGTAAGATTCTTTAAGTAACACAGTCTTAATTGAATAATATGTAGGTTCATCATATATACACTTCGAATTGGTCATAATGTAGATCAGATCAATCCGATAAAATGTCACGCTTAGGATATTTTGAAATTCCTGGTTCTGTTTATAAAATTTGTAGCTTTCCAGTTGATCTTCATTTTAACCTGCCTAGATTGTTTATGTTTAGAAATGTATCTAAAATAAACCAATAATTAAAAATGTTTAACATTTAATGATATATATGTGTACAAATTAATTACACATAATATGAGTTTTTAACCCGGAACTGTCTTCATTAGAGTTATGCAAGTCATATGAAATGATTTCCATTGGGTAAGTTGTTATTATGTTGTTTTTTTTTAAGTACAATACATCCGCATTCTTTTCATAGTAATTAGACATGCTAAAGTAAACAAGTTTTACGTAAATTTTCTAAATATACAACATGTAGGTAAATTTATCATATTGTTCCAACGCAAGTACACAAAGGAAGTACATTGAACAATATACTAATTTAAAACAGGAAATGTTGCAAAAGAGAGGGAAATAAAGAGCTATGAAGAGAGGTGGAGAGAGAAAACGAGAACAAATTGTTATCGAATTTAACGCTGACTTCATTTGTCTTTCGTTTTTGTGCTAATAAGGTCAGCAGAATAAACCTTGTTTGGATTTGTGTTGCTCATGTATCAGCATTTAATGAATGGTTTACACTGAAAAAACTTAATGAGGACTAAGGAAGATGCAATATGCCTCATAGTTTTCTCATTGTTACAGGCACTGCTACGTTTTCAAGGGTTATCTTTCTGCATAGATACAAATCGAAGATCTTGTAGATTAAATATAATTAATTGCAACTTACAAGGTCGTGTATTACGGCTATATATTTTATCTAAATGAAAGTATTGGTATGCCATGCACGGAAACGGAGATCGAGTTGCTGCCTATGTAAGAAGATGTGGTAATAACTCGTCATTAAATCAATCTCTACAACTAAGCATATTGGCTAATTCTGTTTCCCCCTTGCACAGGATAATAGCAAGAGTTCTAGTAAATTCTGAATGTCAAATCAAGAGGGAGCTCGAGAAATTCTGTCAAGCATTTTATATTTGTTGAATTAAAGTAGCTTGCGATGACATATCTGAAAGTGTTGTAAGCCGAAAGTAAAGAAACTCTTTCCTTTACCATTGTGGACTACTTTCTCTGGTGCATATTTAATGTTGTAGAGATATAGCCCGCTGGATTGTAGACACAATATGTGTCCTTGTCTTATTTAAATATCATGCCACCAATCCGTACACCCGTTGAATCAACATACGCTTTGTATTTTGGCCAGAACAATAGAACTTGGTCTTCTCATTCACAAAATTGGTCAAGGCTTCCTACGTCAGCACAATCCATGTATGCCCAAATATCGCAACCATTTCGTCTTACTGATATTCATTGCGAACTCAGCGACAACTTTATCCATAGTTTATACAAGCTTAACTTGGTTATGTCCCACAAAATGTTCTTCAAATATAACACAAGCTCGGCATAGCTAAGTAGCTCACTTAAGGAATTGCCAGCTCCAGAGAAGCAGCTTTCCTTAAACACTCAAAGCCATCCTAGGTCAGATTGGAAACAATTGTATGCACTCTAGATGACATTATGAAAATCCATTAAGCACTTTTGTCTTTCCAATAAATAATAAGAAAACAATTATATAGCTACAAGATTCAACAGCATGATTTTACCATTATGGAATAAGACTTTGAAGTTTGGATCAAAATTAGGAATGAATTTGATTGCTCAGTTATCTCCTTATATACACGCTCAAGAGTCTGGTAGTTGTCAACTAATTTAAATATTCAAAACAAGAGATCATATATTTATCGGTTATCTATAATCTACATTCGCAATATCTTTAAATATGATTTTATACTCGAGTAAAACAATTAGCTATATGATATCTTGACTGCAGATGATCTTTAGAATGTATAGTCTAGAACATAATTACATCCAACAGTAACATCGTAGTGTAACTAAAATTTTGAAAATATTGTTATATGTGAAACTAGTTAACGTTAGAGACTAAATGAATCGCGTCACTAACCCAGTTCCAATGGAAACTCTATGCAAATTCCGTATTTAAAATTTCAATAACTTTAAATTTCTGAGTGTGCATGATAAAACCTTTCATTTTCTGTATAGATGTATCCTGGATGACAATTTCTATGTGGAGAAAATGATACGAGCCGCTGCATTTTCTGGAACTACATGTGTTTGAAGCATGCATTTTCAATTCAGCACCAAAGTCAGGTGATGATTTCAGTAATGAGTGTTCGACATTCAAGAATGTAAAAGGGTTGAAATGTAATCAATAAATTAGGTGTGTATATTTTTTTCACTTTCAACTAGGGTACTTTCTTAAAAGTTTCTTTCTAATAAAATCCGTCTTCCATTATCAACAAATTATGTCCAGCCAAACGCTTATATACTTTATGTTATTTTCACCGATTTTCAGACTGATTCCTGTTTTTCCTTACCATTAGTACCATGCGTTCTGAATTCAATCCTGACTTCCTTGGCAGACCTAATAAAATTAGTTCAAGTCATAAATAAGCAATGCGCATAATTCTGCTTTACAAAGATTACAGTATTAACTATTTTATTGAATTATGGAATTATACGGCAAGCTCGTATTCACCAAATAAAGCAATGGTGCTTTGTAGGAAACATTACAGTTTCTGATCTTTATTTGAAGAAAAGAAAAAATATTGATATAAAGAGATTTCATTTAGCCTAAGATTAAAATATATTACCGCCTTGTAAAATGTCAAACTCGTCATCTATATGTGCATACATTATCCTGAACTATGTGTGTGTGTGTGTGTGCGTGTGTGTGTGTGTGTGTGTGTGTGTGTGTATAAGTCTGTGTGTGCCAGTGTGTCCTGTGTCTTTGTTTATAAATGGTGTTCCTAGATGACGGGTTAAGTAAGGATGGTCCAATTTCTTATACGCATCCGTAACATGTTTGTAAATAAATATCTACAGATATTTCATGAACTGTGCACAAACTCCTTCGTTCCTAATTTCTTGTTTACAAGGTGAAGCACGGATAAACAATTTCCAGAAAAAAATAAATGTCTTCCACAAGTATCAGAACCAAAAATTTCGACGAATTCAGATTTAATTTTTTGGCAACCAAACATGAAACTAAATGTGTGTGTGCATATATATAATCAGTCCATTTCTTTTTGTCAGTCTATCATCCGTCTTCCTAAGAGGAACAACAATTTGTATTGTTAGCTTTAACGTGCTTCACTTAATCTATGTAATAAAGAACATACGACATTATCAAGTACATTTGGCAAACAGCCTTGCTTTCTGACTAGATTACGACATAAATGCAAAACGTAATAACAATGTCTAAGGATGGAAATGTTCAATATGATTCTATGCATTTTGAAATCTGTATTAAATTTATATTTAACAACACTTGCAGATGTAAGTATGTGTATATGTGTACAATTCGCATGTCTGACAGATTACGTAATATATCTTATGTTTTTTCACAGCTTCAATCCATACAAAATGAATTTTTTTTTAAAATTACAAGACAAATACAATGAATTTAATTCTTCCTTGTGATGTATTGACACATTTTATTTAGATAGCGTCTCTCTCTCTTTCTTTTTCACCGATACAGGATTATATTTATGTATGAATATATTTGAAACGGATATCTTGATAATATACAACAGTGGAACGTCCATCAGATATTCAGAGAACTAAACTTGCATCAGAAACATTTCGAAACCATTAATAATCGCAATCTTCCTCTTTATTTATGACTCTAATTTGTATATATGTTATGCTCAGAAAAACTAAGAAAATACCTTCAAACTAAGATGTAATTTCGTTATTTGTTAGGGACATATTAACACTTGATTTTTACACATCCAAGATTGTCAGCAATTTCAGATAATCTCTTACGAAAAGAGCAGAGTTATATGGAATCGTTTATTCCAAAAGATCCTAGGTTTGTGTGTGTGTGTATATATATATATATATATATATATATATATATATATATATATATATATATATATATTGTATTAGTGTACACGTACTTGTATTTATGTCAACAAGTATACTGATACCGGATTCAGCGAATCAAAGCGCCATAGATTTGCTATATTTCTTTCGGATATTCATGTATATGTGGATGTCATAAGAATCTGAACAGTGTTCTAGATTTCAGCATATGCTGAAAGATAACATTCTTAAATGGTATGTATTTCGACCAGAATCTCACAAAGCTTAGGCACGTTGAAGCATTGTTTCCATAATTGTTAAACTATAAGCATCACCTATTCTTCTTAAATGATATTAAAGGTTAGCCCCGTCATGAAACGTTTCGTAAACGAACAAGACGGTTACGCCAAAATGTGTCTAAAGATGATATTTAGAGTTTAATAATTGAATATGAATTCGAAGTTATAGTATATACGTAGAGAACAACATTTATCCTGCTGCACTCAATCTCTCTCTCTCTCTCTCTCTCTCTCTCTCTCTCGTTTGAAATATCGAGCGAACTGTCAATTTTCATTAATCTCTAAAGATGTTTTCCTTCAGTACTTGCGTTAAAAAACTCTTATTCATATTTCCTCTGGCGGAAAACGTATAGTTTGGATTATTGTAGATATTGAAACGATTATTTACATATTCTTATGGAAGTGTTGGTGCTATAATAAGAACAATAAATATA
The DNA here is from genome assembly GCA_028554795.2 of Sinohyriopsis cumingii. Lineage (NCBI taxonomy): Eukaryota > Metazoa > Mollusca > Bivalvia > Unionida > Unionidae > Sinohyriopsis > Sinohyriopsis cumingii. The sequence goes on from CM068837.1 coordinate 22,890,922, forward strand.
GTAAGGTAACTCTGCTCACAACTTAAAAGAATATTTCAACTTTGTAGGTATAATTAATATTTACTTACATTTATTACTAAGGATTATACAATATGCAGTATTTGATTATTCAAGATGCATCTCTGAAAAGCAAGTACTCCAATCTGATTAAAGTGAATATCGTCATATAAACACGCGTTCGGTTGGCCTTACAATTCATCCATCTCACTAATGCTTTCAAACCTTACGCACGATCATTCACAGCATCGACCTTAACGATACCTTATCAGATCTACAAAGACGAACCACGTTAGCCTTTACTTAACCCTGTCTTACTAAACAGAATCTAACCCCTATTGTCACTAATTTCACGAATGTCAATAACAAACACACTTGTTTTGGTGTGTGCTCTTTTCTGAGGGTGTTGATGTTTTGATGTTGACAATGTGAATACACATAATTCACATATCATTCCATTATGGTGTAGAAGACCATGACAACAGTTTTCTCCATTTCATTAGGTATTTGAGATTAGGACGAGCATGTAGATGGAAAAGTCTTAATATTTAAATTCTAACATGATTTTTTATAACGATAATCAGTTTATACAGACATCGGATTCGTCCTTTGCTAATACAACACAATATATCCATGTATGATTGAGAAAGAAAACGAATTAAAATATGCACATTATGTGTTAAAAGATGTAGAATAACAGCTTGCGAAATTCAGAGAAGGTTGGCATTTTCTGAAAGATCACTAAATTGGTTTAATTGTTTCATTACAAACTCGTTAATTTCTAATTATATATTCTCGATATCTTGGTGAAATATGATATTTCCGTCGATGCGAGTCGCATTGTAATTAACAAATTTATATCACGTGGTTGAGAGGGACACGAATGCAAAGTTAGCTACTAATATTTTACCTCATCTATTGCCTATTGTAATTTGAGCGCAATACATATTTTTGTCATTGCATTGCCAGTCTAATTCTAGCAGGAAGGATGACGTAAGTAACTCCATATTTATTACAGTACATGTATGACATATTTACGAGGACATTTCAATCCTAACAACACAAAACATTTCCCTTCTACACAATAGATTGTGACAGCAATGTTTGCTTACTCAGGTTTTCATTTGAATGAGCAAACCTATTACCTGTTCCAGGTAAAGTCAGACTATCACCACATTATACATGTTCTTTCTGGAAAAGGGCATCTACTTTTAAGTTATATACATAGTTAACCGGACAGGCTAGATCGAATAAATATAATTTAAATCATCGTGCATCCACGGTCTATCGCTATTTAAACAATATTCATGACAATATATAAATGACAATAACATATGATATACTCTCAATGGGTTGTGCACTGAAAAGACAATACTAAAAGTGATAAGCAACGTTTTATTTGGCATTACAAAGTTCATTAATATTTTCTCATAATATTTATATTTGTCACTAATTAATTTGGATTATTACACATAAAGTTATATTCATAAAACATTAATGACATGTATATCACTTGTCACCTATGCGAACAAAGGGACTAAATGTGTTTGAAACATATTCGAGCCAAACACAGACTTGTAAATAATTCGGATTCAAAACGCGAAAGCGTGTCATTTTCAAATTCATGTATTAGTGTAGGTAAAGTAATAATCACATATATTCAGTTGTATGACCCAAAACGTTCTACAAGTTCCAAGATAATGCATGTTTTCTGTTTGCCTTTTAAGAAATTCCTCTTGTCTACTTTAGGTTTTCTCCTTTGTTTAATCAGGATTGCCGAACAAGATTCATATCTTAACCGGTTCCGACTCCATACTCAATGATTCCGACTGTATTCTGTCAATGGTGTACATAAGATGTATATGCTTTAGCACGAATGCTTTCAGTATTGATAAACACACACTCTGGTATCAATATGTTTTACCGTGTCAGCGATGGTGTAAGTGTAAACATCTCAATTAAGCCACATTTATAGAAGACATTTATAGAAGACATCATATGCAGCAATAGACATTCACATGACAAATTATATGGTGGAAATGGTGCAATGTTCGTTAGAGATGAGATAATTTATTTTATTTTATCCCAATCTGTAGCATTTGTTTCTTCAAAAAATGAAATGGAAATAATATGGTTTATTTGCTATTATTTAGAGGTATATATTATGTCATCTGAGTGAGAACTGGAGTTTAAAAATCATACTCACCCTTTGATAATTTCTCCTATAACTCAATTAATAAATGAAGCATTAAACTGCAGCTTTATAACCATAACATTATCCAATCTTTAGGATTTTTTGACATAAACATGTAGCATACTGCTCGTAATGAAACCCAAATCTTCATTGTTCTTTACCTGCAAAGTCTTTCTAGAGACAGCCTAAACCGTGCTACGTATATGGTGGATGTCATTAACGAGTGACGCAGTTGTTTTGAAGAAAAAAGTTCAAAGAGTCAATATGAAACTATTTTCTAATTAGGATTAGGTATGGCATCAAACTTCTGACCTTTCTGGATGACTGACATAAATGGAGACATATAAGCAAGGGTTGCAATCCGCCTCGTCGGTAAATCCAACGATAGATAGGAAACAAGCCTCCCACAATGAGGCATCTACTCGCTTATCTCCTTTTTGTGAGTTTGCTTTCGATCGTCTTTCCCAAAGGTATGTATTCATTTTTTTTGTGCTAATTTCACTATGCACACACACACTAAAACACATGCACACACATTCACACACACACAGTTCAAAATTAAATTGTAACATATATATAATTAATGAACGACTGCGTGTAAGTAAACAATATTAGATGAATAATTTATTGATAACATTAGATGGTGTCAAAGATTCCCTTTTCTCCAGTAGCAGATAATTTGAGTGACTAAAGTTTGAATCGATTGCAGCTACGGTAAAGCTACAAAGATTATATCCGTGTGCTGAGAGCTACTTTCAGGCTTATAGTTTGCGATTCAGTAGCTTCGTTTGGTGTATAACACAAATATAATTTACTTTCTATTGTAAATGCTGCTATAATTTAGTTAGAGACTTTTTTACTCGTCCGAATGTAATATTTGTTTCTTTTGCCACACGCAATATAAGCGATATAAACGCAGGTTTAGAAATATGCATACATACATACATACATACATACATGAATGCATGCATGCATACATACATACACACATACATACATACATACATATTCGGGAGAATTTATATATGCTGACACATGAATCTCTGGAACCGTATCAAACTTTTAAGTTTTTTAAACTGACGTTACTAAAACATAGTTAATGATACATCATTTTTATGTCTTAAACTCTTGTAGTTTTTGAAAAGATTCGCTAAACATGATCACCTCAAAATGTGATTCCCTTTGAGAAACAATTTAAGTTGTTTTCATGATGCGTCTGTCATATCTGCCGAAATGCTTAGCTATCGGTTGTTCTGTTCAAACAGGCTCCTTTTGGCTGAGTTGTCCGCTGAATAAATAAAAAAGATTAAAGAAAAACCAAGTTTTCCTTTACCGTTATAAAAAGACTTTCACACAGCTTTTACACCAACTAAAACAGTCAAATGATAATACTACTGAATTTTGTTACTTTTATAAAGGCTCGAACATCAACATTATTTTTTCCTAGACATCGAAGGCTATAGTCAACGGGAACATGAGGATACTGAACCACTTAGTCGTCTTGAGTTCGAATTTTTTGACGAGAATGAAGATGGTTATATTGACAGAGAAGAGTACAGGTGTGTACTAGTCTCGTTATCATGTTCAGGTTAATATATATATATATATATATATATATATATATATATATATATATATATATATATATATATATATATATATATATATATATTGTTGTCATTATTATTGTTTGCATCGCGCATTTAATTTTGTCAGATCGGTCTGAATGTAATATTTGTCTCAGCTTTACCGACCAAATCCACTGTAAGGAATCAAACTAACTAGAAAAGGAAACGACGGTCTTGGTAATAAGATAAGAATGTTCAATTTGAAAACATACAATAATTTAAGGAACTGAAATCTAATTGATCAAAGACTTAGACCTTTGTACATTTATTTAGTCAGGTCGAGTTAACCTATACGGATCGAGAAGTGTCGTAAGGAAAATAGTTTTCTATGACAGTTCGACGAAGTCTGTTCGTATGTTTCGAATATAAACTAACTTTAACAAATGGCAGCAATAGGAACAGGATGATATTGGTAGGACCGCCTACGTACTTATCCTGCAGATTTTAAATTCTCTTTAAGAATTAGCATGTTCCTAAATAACGATCTCCTAACGAAGTGAACAATATACATTGCAGACACATGTAAGTTCAGTATATATTAGATCTGCATATATGTGTTTGCGATATGTCTTTGTAGTAATCTCGTTTCCAATCTGATTTAATATATATTAAGCAGGGGAATAGTGGCATTTGCCTGAAAAAAGGCGGCTGCAATCAAAGATGATATTTGCTAAGTGTATTAAAGTGTCTGATTCGTCTCAAATAATTGCTATTTTTAAAGGCCTTGACCATTAGGAAGCAAACAAAAACGTGAAGTTTGGATATTTGCTGGCCACGGCGTTTCGTATTTGCATTAAATTGCAGTTCGTGTATTTCAAAAATTTCCAAATAAAATTGCAAATTGTTTTTTAAAGGATACAGTTCTCAGATGCCTACATAGACTATATATTGAAGGATGTTGATGTTGATGGAGATGGGAAAATGAATTATGAAGGTATTGTATTATTAGCTAAATATTGCTAATAATAATAATAATAATAATAATAAATATAATAATAGTAACAATAATAATAATGACAATAACAATTATTTGGCTTCAGAGAATTATATTCTCTTGTGTGGAACCGAATTAATGATTTTGTTCGCTTATCTTTACCTGTCACTAAACAAACGATTAATTGGAGGCCGATAGGTGTGCATAATTACAGGAACAAGTTTCCATATGTGACAGGGAAATTTGTGTATCTGAAATTAAATTACTCAGTCACTTCAGGCTACGTAATGACCTCTGTAAATGCTCGATTGTTTTCGCTTGCTATGGTCAGTACCTACTCATGTAAAAGAACATACATTGTCAAAACTGTGTTTTGTCTATCTACATATACCAAATATAGCTGTGAAACGAAATATATCGAATGTCGTTGGCTAGCGAAGATTAGATAGGAACGTTATAGTTTATTTACGAGTGGGATAGTACTTTAAATGTGTTGATAAAAGAAAATTAGATAACAGTTCTATATTTTCCTCTTAATATTCATGGCAGCAACAATTATCTGCAAGTTACTATTCTAACCTGAAAACGTTACTCATAAGTTACCATGTGACCCGAATTGGAAACGCAAAGTCATATTTAAATATGTTTTACTTAATGTCGATTAATTACGATTATTTATGTTTCTTACCATCATACTCTAAACAAGCCTGCAAAATAAATAGCATAGTACACTTAGGTCAGCACCGCGAATGATTTCCTCGTATGTTGTTAAGTGCATTTTCATTTTAGAGTCTCGAAACGTTGATAACGGTACATTACTTGTTTCGCGCACAAATGATTTCAACGTTATTTCCATCAGCATATATTGCAAACGCACACTCTCGATAATGCTACAAATAGTGGTGTGTATATTTGCTCCACCAATATGGTCCTAGAGTTTTGGAAAATTCTATTTTTGAGAGAAGACTGAAGCTTATATAAGCAGTCGCGTGCCAGTCGTAAGCAAACTACGTCTACCGAATCTCGTTTCCAAGGAACTAATATAACTTTCTACTGAACATCTCTTTGTGATATGATGTTTCTAGTTAAAAGAAGATGTATATTTACATGTGGCACGTTATGGTTCCTGTAATGCACGGTCCTCTTTAAACATTATCTCTTCAATATCTATAGGACCAACATGTACGCAGATCGGTACCTTTAACCATGTATAAATTAGTCATATTTCTTTTTTGTTGGTGCATATGGTCTTGACAGTATTCGTGTAAAAATCGAAGTTGGTTATTCTATCCATATGTCAAGGTACTGTCTAAAAATTATACTTCTACAGCTGCGATAACATTTCCAATTCTGAGCTAAAATAACTATATTGGTTGTTAGTTTTGGCCACATGCATGTATTATCATCTTTTCATTTGTTCTCTTTAATATTTAACATAATATGAAATAATAGGTCTAAGGCTTTCATTCACTAATTCTTATGAAATATCAATCGTACATATTTTTCAGAGTTTATGGAAGAATGGAGTAAAAAGCCTAGGAAAGACTTTAAGGAACAAGCAAATGAAAATAGTAAGTTTGAGCATACAATTTTCGTATATTTTAAACACAAGCCTTATGTCATTTCTTGCGTTTTACAGTGTAATCCATACTAAAATGTCTTTTTTCGAAGATAAACCCTTTTAAATGGGAAGTAGATAATAAAATGGTAAAATATAATAGGGCATATGCAAGATACAAATAGAGGGCAACGAAAATGACGACAAAAACAACAATAGCAATAAAAGTGCCCCAACAATAGTACACATGTACCCTCTCTCTCTCTCTCTCTCTCTCTCTGATACATGATTTTGCCATGTCGATGCACTGTCAGGACTCATGCACGTCCTCCCCCTGACCAAAACAAAACCTTCAAACGATTTAAATATATATACGCCTGTAAATGATATATAATGTTTTTGTTTGACGTATTCTAAATAATCATTTTTTCATCCTTTTAACACTTGTGTGCTGAGAGAGAGAAACAGAGAGATAGAGACCGAGAGACAGATAGATCACAGATGGAGAGCGATAGAGCTGGACATAAAATATCGAGCTCGAAGTTGATGAATAATCATAACAAAACTTACTTCTGATGAAAATGGCTAATGAGTAAAAGATATTGACATGAATTTAGACTACTGATTTAGATATATTAGCATCTTGATTTTTACTTTGCTAAACATCAATAAATGGAACTCCAGAACATTTTACCCACAACTCTAAATTTAAATGCATTTAGTAACCTATGAATAAACCTATTTGAAAAAGAATTTATTTGAAACAAATAGCGGCATATTGACAATACAATCAATGCCATTTTATCTGCTATTACTATTCTTGTTCATATGTTTCTTACTCTGACACCAATATCCAACCAAAATACGTGCGAATTTTAATCAGAAATGTACGTTCGTACCTTACTGGAAATTAATGGAAAACTATCTAAAGCGCCTTCTCACGTACAGAGTAAGACTTGTTCAAATATTCAAAACAATCATCTTCTGTATTTTGTCCTTGCACATATGCGTGAGCATCCACATTTTCTTTTCAGACGCGGAAGGGTACATCAACGACTTACAGAAAACGATAATTTCAAAAGAACAATGGGAAATACGAAGAGAGGAGATTGCTCGAGAAGACTTCAAACGTTACGATGCAAGCGGAGACGGATTTATCGATAAGGGAGAGCTGAGGTTCGTATATTTCTTGATATCTCGTATGTACAAATATAAGTTAAAACTATAGCAACCCCCGGTGTTAGAACTTTTGTGTTAGCCTTAAACCATGTCATTTCGGCTCTAACGGAGCGCTTGTCTCTGCCATGAAGACGAAAACCGCTAAAACATCTCACGTTCAGTGGAAAACGATACGACTGTCATGGCACTAAGATACACGAAAAGTTCAAATTTTACAATTATTTCAAGAACCCAGTCTTGTCCACCGATGACGGAAATGTTGTGACGTTATATATGGTCTGATCGAGATGTTAAGACAGGTCGCTCTCGTGTTTTCAAGTGTATAATACTGGCTAAAATGAAACAAATGCATTAGGAATCGTTTGTTTTCGATGCGTCAGCCCGAGTAATTATCAGGCTCATTTCAATGAATTTATTTGTATGCAACAGCATGTAAGTCTCTAAGTCATCCCTAAAACCGAAGACTAATATACGGTTTATACACACATACCGTATAATAGGTTTTTGATTGGCATGCTCCATTATGATATATTCCGTGGACTTTGCTGTCTCTCTGAAACACTCCGTTCTGAGCTGGATTAAAACGGCTGCATGGTGCTGCCAAGTTCAAGTTTAAAAAAAAAAAAACAGATATACTCAATCCAAACTTAGCTCGATTCTTGATTACATATGCTTCTCGTTATCATTGTTTATTCAGCATCATGTAATGATCATATTACTGATATATGTGTGCCGTACAGTTCTGTACCGTTATAAGCTATAATTATATTAATTAGTTAAGCTTCTTTTTTAACATATTCGTCTGTTTCCCTCGTATTTTGCTTTAACTTGGCCCAGACATTAGCGATTAATGTCTCTGTCTGTTCCAGTTACAGCAAAACAATACATTGAGCTTCGACATATTCATCTAGTTTTAATTGAGCTTCGACATATTCATCTAGTCAGAAGATGACGATATTTCCTTTGTCATAATAACTGTTCTGCAGACAGATATACAAGAGTATTGTATCATCTATGGTATGCATATTTTACAGACATGGACTTGAAAGTTTGACAACAATATCTCTGATATTTTGTATACTCGCTTTTGTGTGCTAGCTGAGGTAAATAATGACCGCCTTTTCTAAAGCATTGAAATTTACGAATCTTCATAGTATGCATGTTTGTTGCTTCTAGCCAAGGTTTTAATATTGGCAGTAATTATCTCTTCAATTTAATTACATCTGTAAATTTCCTTTTTCAGTACTACTGCAAGGACGAACGGATTCGAAACGTTGGTAGATGAGCTAATGAAAATTGCTGACGTTGATGGAGATGGTCTAATAAGTTACAAAGGTATCCTTGTAACAGCTGATGGTTTCAAAAATACTAACAAAACTATTTGCACAGATCCTACTATTACTAAAGATAATATTTTAACATGTTCTCTTCCATTTTACATTTAACCAAGTAAATCATATTTAGACCATATGCAAAATTGCAATAATACGTGTCTCAATAACAATAAAACTGGCGATAATTGTGGAGAAGAAACTAAATTATTCGCTCATTAGATCGTCATATTTAAGAACTTAGCTGATTTGTTATCAAAGTTGCCCTTTTTCAGATCTTTTGACAACTGTAAACAGAGTATATATTATTTGGTAGTTCAATTTTATATTGAACTAATTAATCTTTATGATTAAAGCGTTGCGACAGTGTATATTTGCGATTAAAATATCATTCAAAATAAACCCATGTTTTGCCCTTTGACGATGGGTGAAACGGAACAAATTTTATGCGCTTAAAGCGAATGAACACGACAAAGATCGATATCAGCTTAATCAGCTTGCATGACCTGATTCATACAGTCATGATAAATCGATTCACGTCGTTGCAGGTCACCCTTGTAACATATAGCAAATAAAGTAATATCTGAGTTAGAAGCAACTGGAAATATGAGGTTCGATCAGTTGATCTCTTATGATTAACCTCAAAAGATATACCGGTGTAATCATAGAAGTTCTCATCTGACAACGACAGAACTCATGTGTATGTTTCTCTACTTACATATATGTCCTAGTTTCTAGTTAATCATGTGGACATCACAAAATGCAAGATACTGAAAAACGAAGAAGCAAATGTAGTAATCTCTTTGAAAGATAAATTTACGTGTGTTGATACAAAGTCCTCAATTCAAGATATTCATTTAGCTATTTATATATACCAAGGATCGATATGAACAAAGTGGATCGAAGTCGATGACTAGATAAAATGGAAGAAGAATTTTGTAGTATTTTACATGAAAGGAAATATACGTTAAACTTGTCTATAATAGGGTAATTGACAACCCTTATATTTTTAATATGTTCGTAGTATTTCTATATTTGTCGCTAATTGCTATTGTTGTCGAAAGACTACTTGTATTTCACGATGTAACTCAAGCTGAAAGAGATATTTTGTGTTATGTTCTTTTCTCCTTCAGAACAAGTCATTATTATAAGCTACCTATGTTCTACAATGTATTACACAAAGTGTAGACAAATTAAGAATAGTATGTTTAATACAAGCCTTTGCCAAGTTGAGGTATTAACATATTCCCATTTACTCTACGTATTCTACACTTTGCAACGGTTGACAAAATCGCTGAGGATATTTTGAAATAAATATAAAGTAGTAGCGTTAAAGCTGCTTTTCTTCATAATTACACAATGTGAAATTTGTATCTTCATATGCATTTCAGAATATAGAACTTCTGTTCTTGGGTCGAAATAGAAATAAACGGAAGCAGGAAATTCAACTGGTGTTCTTTATGAATAGTGCTGAGAAAGGATGTGAGGACAGTGTAAATGTCAAGTACTGCTCTGCCATCTAGATTCTTCGAACAGACATTACTGCAATACATTTTCAATTACTAGTTGTTAACTCTGTGTTATTTTTCAAGAAGAAGGACAGGTTTATTAATGTATGTTGTATTTTTTTAATTATTTGGAATTTCCTGACCATTGACAAAATGTGAAATTTCTGAAATACTGTTATCTTGAGAAACATATCTGAAAGATTATAAGTTTTCACTCTGCACGACTACTTGTGTAAACATCAAATTCAGTGTAATCCACAGTGAGAAATTGGGAAGAAATTTAGAATTTTGTAAATGACATGACACTGAATAACATCATGCTTCTAATCTTTTCTGCCAGCTCCCTTAATATGCCATATCAAGAGTCAAATGTTCAGAGCTGTATATGCGTATTTCAGTTAGTACACATATAACGTTTTATTCGCACTTGCAACTAAACTAAGTACATACATTTATTTGATTCAGACGTTCATCAGATTATGCTGTGCTAATGGGAAATCATTTTGCAAAATTATTCGATGTAATGATTAGGAAAATAAAATAAACCTGAAATTAAAATAGCATGTGTAATGCAAAAATCATTGGTTCGTTTTCATTTGCACTTACTTTTTTCTCAGATGCTCCACTTTTATATACCATGATTTCTATACCTATATAATTACTGATTTTTAGCGTAGTTTTAAATATTTTCTACACACGCATAAAAAACAAAACCCATCTTTTCATCCTATTCTCACACATTTAAAAATGATACTAGGAAGAAAGTCAAATTGAGCACGAATACAATTTGGTATGCATGTTGCAGGGTCGACATGTGTCGTACATCGTTCAAGCATTAGATAAATCTACAATGGGGTTTACATTATAAGTTAGGTTCCATGAGTTTTGTATGATCCCCAGGCAATGTGTTATAAGTAATCCTGATGATTTTTGACAACCTGTTTAAGGTTTATAGAATGAGTAGCGACAAGAGTATCGCGTGATCAATGCATCTTAACGGTTTAATACTTCAAGGAGAAGTGTCATCCTCAAAGTACTGGCCAAACATATATCACCTACAATTAATGTCCTCGTCAACACTGTTCTCAATAGCTATTTTTACCATACCTCTAGAAACTGCACAAGAAGGTTTTAAAGCAAGACTTCAATTTCAGTAGGTTCAAATTTCGGATCGAATTAAAGATTTTATTCAGATATAAGTGGAATAACCACTAACTTATCTCCCGATGGGCTATTGCCTAGTAACTAATGAATACCCCAAACGGTAAAGAAGTCATTGTTCCAATTGTCACACGTCCTGTCTGATGGCAAAGATTATAATAGTTGCACAAATTCGCTATGTAAAGTCAATGTTAGATAGTACAACCTATAATGGGTTGAATCTAGAGACATTTGATCAAATTATACGATGTAATGATCAGGAAAAGAATATAAATCTGAAATTAAACCAGCATGCTTAATGCGAAAATCATAGGTTCGTTTTCATTTCCACTTGCTTTTTTCTCAGATCCTCCACATTTATATTCCATGCTTTCTATACCTATATAATTTACTTTTAAATATTAGCTACTCACGCACGAATAACTGAATCCATCTTTTCATCCTATTAGCACACATTTAATAATGATAGTAGGAAAACAGTCAAATTGGACACGTATACAGTTTGGAATGCATATGCGAAAATCTACGGCAGGGTGCGCCATGTATCGTACATCGTTCAAGCATTAGATAAATGTACAATTGGGTTTACATTATGAGTTAGGCTTCAGGAAGTCCCAGATAGTGTGTTACGAGTAATACTGATGATTTTTGACAACCTGTTTAAGATTGACAGAAAGAGTAGGGACAAGATGATTGGGGTGATCAACGCATTTTAACGGTTCAAAACTTGTAGCAAGAGTGTCCTCTTCAAAGTATTGACCAATGCATATATCAGCTAGAAAAATATTGTCCTCATCAACACCGTTCTCAATATATAATTTTACCATATCTCTAGAAAATGCACAAGGTTTAAAAGCAAGACTTCAATCTCAGTAGGTTCAAAAGTTCTGATCCAATCAAAGTTTCTTTTAGATATAAGTAGAATAACGACAACCGTACCTCCAGATGTTCTATTGCCTAGTAATTATTGAATAATCCAAAAGGTAAAGTCATTTCTCCGATTGGCACATGTCCTGTCTGATTGCTAAGAGTATAAAAGTTGCAAAACGTCACTATGTAAAGTCCGTGTTAGATAATGCTACTTATAATGGGTTCAGTCTAGAGACAAGTTATCTTAAGAATGTAAACTTTATATCAATATTGCCATAACTTTACAAGGCATACCATCAAAATTATTGTTTCTTTACTTGAACAGTTCTGAACTACAGCCCATTCATGAGAGATAGCGCTGTTCTTTAAACTTAAACGATCTAAACCCTAACTAATATTCCTAGCTCATTCAGTAATTATTAAGCATACCTTTAGGAACAAATATATTCAATGACTTAAAGGAGTAACTTTCTTAACATGAAACTTCGCACATAACTTGTTCTTGCGGTGAGTACAATGCTACTGATACACATGGCAGGTGCACGACACACCCTCAAGTCTCGTGTAAAGTGTGAGCAAATTTAACTCGTGACCTTTATGAAAAACTCCTGGGTGAGAGTCTGGATGCAAAATTATGTCATAATGTTAACTATTTGATGGACATTTTTACATAAAGCCACACAAATATAAGCGGAGTAACTTTTACGCTGGAAATACATTTGTAGCTAAATATTAATGTCGAAGACATTATATGATACGTTGTTGATTTGGGCATCATGCATATCATAGTCCATTCATTCACCCTTTCCAGATTGTGAAATAGAAGCATGGTGGTGATATGGGCATCATGCATGTCTTAGCCCAACATTCCAATTTGCGAAACAGGAGTATGGTGGTAATATAGGATTCAAAATGAACTGCGTATAGTTGTGTGTTATTCGAATATGTCTGTCACGAGGACATATTAACCACTTGAAACATTTTGAATTAATAATGCAGCACAGAAGTTCATAAGTAATATATCACTGAATTGTATTATGTTTTCCATTTTAACTCAACCGTTTTTACATACCATGCAATTTATTGTTCCATAGGTCTATAGTAAATGTTACATGTGAGCTATTATTTTCTGTTGTCCAATTGTATCCGTTATTTCATCCCCATCGAAGCACGAATAATGTTAATGTAATTTAATACTGAATGTCTCTCTGAAGAAAATTAAATATAAGCTACTCGTTTGCTTGACTTCGTGGGTACATACACGTGCACGTGATTATCTGTTTGATTGTTCTACATGTGATATTGTATTGCTAGATTCCTAACACAAAGGGTTCGATATTTACCAATACTACTTGCGGTTATCAGAACAGATCATTACTTGAGAAAGGTGCTTGTTGGTCAATCCACGGTATGGCATATACAATAACGTGTTGAAGTTAAAACAACCAAATAATTTTTGCTATAGGCGCAATATATATGTTATGAGACAGTATGTGCTTATGTTAAATATATTACACCTCTGTGTGCATAGGGTTTACTTGATTGCTTGTTTTGCATTGTTTTGCTTTGGCTTTTGTTTCATCTAACAATTCCGTTACACGCAAAAATAAACATTGATTTTCTGCTTTCTCCACGTAATATGTAACTCTTCTGCAGATATTTGCGTTTAAATTCGAAACCTAAACCACATTATTTAAAACCAATAAACTGGAAGGAAAGAAAAGGTTTATTTAGTGATACCGTTTGTGTATCTGATTCTAGGTTTGTAGCTCGTTTTAATCTCTTTTTCTCCGAACAATTCTTTGGTATTAAAAAATAAAATTGATTTCCTAAGACTGATTTTTACAGATCATGTGTGATACATTTATGGAGCGATGTTCAATAAATAATCAAATTAACGTTATTAAATTTGAATTGTGCTTTGGAGATCAGGAATATTGAAAATAGATTGTGACCAATCGATGTTGGATAACAGCTTAAAAAAGATATAAATTTAGTTTAGCTGTCGTTTCTAAATAAATAATAAAACAATGTTATCAAAAATGTACAACGACGAACCGTATACGTGAACGAGAAGGTGCCCCTTAATTGATTCTGTCTAATGTCACCCTCTACTTCTCTACGTCTCTCCCACAGACTGTGTGTGGTCATTCTCTCTCTCTCTCTCTCTCTCTCTCTCTCTCTAGTCACTACAATCAGATTTCATATCATATAAACCATCGCTGTGTGGACTGTCTCTGACTGATTAACAAGGGTATTCTTATCAATACACGATTTATCATAATTATATAGCAATTGTTAACATCCCTTCTCCCATGAGTATTGGTGACATTATTGAAGTCAGCTACTTTCATTCTAACTTTATAAGTACCATAACACTTCACCTAAAGAGGATCTTGAGGCACGGGCAAGACAGCCAGACCTCTCTCGGCAAGCTGAAGATTCCTTTCAGTTTTATTCATCTAATAATTAACACTTTTGAATGAAGATCAATACATCAGCCATTGGACTCTTATATTTAAAGCATGAGACTTAATCAAAAATACGCAACTATGAATCATTGGTTGAAAGAGGAAAGACTCTTTCCAATAAAACCAACGTAAATTAAAAACTTGAATTTCTTCCAATTATTGTTTTCTGATTTTCAAGTGTTTGGAATCTTAAAGTTATGAACAGATACGTTCAGATGTATTTTCTGCACTACGAACTAAGTATATAAGATTCATACAGTTTTGTACAAATTAAAATGGATGGAGATCAGAATCAATTCCAGAACATCAAATAAACTGGTCTATCAGCAGTTCTGGTGTATGAAAAATGACTTTGTTCAGACCTCTTTAGAAGACATTCACAATATATCGAGAATAGTATTTTTGTCTGATGAGTACTATTTAATTATACTGTACATTCCAAACAAATATCTCGTCTCAAGTAATATTTAACTCAACATTAAACACCTATGGAGACCAATATTAAAACACGAATATATAATATAAGAAATCCGAAATAGGAATTATAAATAATAAATAAATTAATTGCTCTGTTATCTCCCTATATACATCTCTAAGAATATGTTACGGCTCTTTATCGCAATATCAGGAAACATGAGAGACATCACTACCTCGCTCCTTGGTTTCACGATACCTACGTATGTGACCTACATTACAGTAATTACTTATTTGACTTTAACTATCCCGCTTAAAATACGTAAACAATTCATTATTATAAACATTGTGTTATCTATATACAGACCATATTCAATCCACGAGTGAAAAGTGAAACAAAGTATCTTTATCTCACTCATATGTATGTTACACACAATATAGATATACAGAACAGTGATCAATTACTTGGAAATCAACGTGGCCTTATTAATAATGTCTGGGGCATTATTGCCTGCACGAACTAATTCCACAAGTGTTTTGCAACTAATCTACATGGTTATAAAAGTCGTTCGGTGCACAACAGCTGGTTAGCTTCTTCGTTTCTGTTTCTTCATAGCCCTCACAAATTCCAAAGGTTCAGGTTCAGATTCGTGTAAGATGTCATGTTTATTATTCAACTCTTTGCAACAAACGGTGTTCTAGGAAATGAAGGTATTCCTCTCGATGAGAATGGTGATGCAATTGACATCCATTTACTTTTCACGTGTCGTTCTGCTCTCTTAGGGATTGGTCGTCTTCCTTTGCGCGGAATAAAGATGTTTTGATATATGTGAAAAGGTGAATCTTCTTAGGCTTTCATATATAAGCACATGTTCAAGCTCATATAGACGTACCGTTTATTTACTTATTTAATATTTTCGTCGTTATTCTTTATAGTATATTCTGCTTAAGATAGTTTTTTCTTACGTGTAGCTGGTTGTTGTGTCGTTTTCATTAGTTCCAGAACATATTTAGTCGGATGAATGAACTAATTTGTATCAATTATTTGTTAATATTCCATTCAAAAAATGAAACAGAGACCTTGAGGCCAGTTTGAACACACTACCTTCCTTATATAACCACCTGATCTATAATGTGGTATGCATTCTGTGGGTTCGTCGGTCAATAATTTTTACCAGACTGGATATAAATAAATATTGCAATATATCAGATCTTCAAAGACCCACTCGCAGCTTTATTCATTAAACGTTTGCTTGTCTTATAAAGCGATACAAGAGTGGTGGTGGTAGTGGAAGCCTTCGGAACGATAATTTCATATTATTAATTTATGATTTTTATTCAGTATCTTCGATACACTCTTCGACTTCCTCAATCACTTCTGGATAGCGTGTAATAGACCTTGCGGTTGCGTTAGTGATATTCTTTATATCTTTGGTGAGTTTATCTCATTTAACAATTGTATCCGTTTCTACTGCTCCATTTAGCTGAGTCAACTGTTTTGATGATGCTCTTCTGCCTTGTAAATATCATCAGCACTGTCCATTGAGCATAATGTGAGAACGCGAGAAAGCAAACTAAATGTCATGACCTTTAGACTCATGCAACGCCAAACCTTATTTGCCTATTGAGTATTGGTCCATCTGTGTCAGGACAAAATTATACTACGTCTGAATATGTATATGGAAAGGTTACAATGGGATAAACCTAACGACCGCTTTTAAATAAGGTGAGGAATTTTCAAGAAAACTTTCAGTCATCGTTGACGATACTTATGCCATTGGCGACATTGAAGATGTCATACTTGAACGACAAATCAATCGCCCAAGAATATTATCACGATTGCGACACACAAACGCCAAGGAGAACTATCCGTGGCAAATCTATCATGTTTGTGATGTTTCGTTTCATCAACGTAACAAGCGTTGCAAGATATTTTAGCTGTGTATGTATGTATGTATGTATGTATGTATGTATGTACGGTGGTAAAAGCCTTCGAAGCAAAACTGATGTATAACAGACTTCAAAGGTGACGAGATTATAAATGATGTTATAAAAACACGGGCAATATACACAGAACATATTAAAGACATAACCAAGTCTTGAAATAGTGGTGATATTTTCAATTTGAAAAACGCTTCATTTCATTCAGTGTATTCCGGCTACCATTATCTGTAAAGTTAAGAATCACAATAACACATGGTTTGCTAGATAATACACTAGTTGAGGTATATATATATATGTGTGTGTGTGTGTGTGTGTGTGTGTGTGTGTGTACGTACGGATGTATGTATGCATGTATGTATGTATGTTACAAATACAAGGTCCAATGGCATATAAGTGTGTGTAAAGTGTACTTAATATATTATTTTGTCTCGTGAACTGTGTATGACCTCTTAGCACCCTGTGACCTGGTTTTGCGAGCAACAACAAACAATCCCTGACAAATAAATATTTGACAAACGTTTAAGTATTTGTTTTAAAATATTATCTCATCTTCTGAATGTAACTACGCTCCTGTCTCCACGGGAAGTTTTGTGATTCATCGTCACTATCTTTTAAGAATGTTTAAATATAATGTCTATCAAATCACACCCGAGAGGTTCCATACTTTCGTTGGATAATGAATTGGATAATGAACGTAATGTGTTCGTCTAAGTCGGTGCATTTTGGCCTACCTATTGCAAAATAAAATATTTTCCTCAAACGTATGCTGTAACTAATTGTGGTGGTTACTTACAAGATGTATGGTAAACTTTTTTAAATGAGGTTTGAGATTAACTTGTCATTTATTGCTCTGAAACGTCATTACTTACTACTTTGCTAGCTAACTCCATTGCCCTTTATCGCGGTCGAAGTGTAAATGCGTTTAATGGTCAAAGAATCATGAGATGAATTTTTTTCTTCAGCTTCCATGTTTAGTGGTAGATTGAATGAATCTATAACGGTTCAATAATTACCGCAATCTGCCATATGCGCTTCATAGTATGAAACAGTCATGAGTCAGTGAATAAAACTGTGGTACTCAAAACTATTTAAACAAAAGTAATCAGTAGTTAGTGTTCTTTCTGTTTACCGTCTGTTTTTGTGTATACATATTTGTCTAATTATGTCATAAGCTATCTCATCGCCCAATCGTGCACTTCCCTTCAGATAGTTATGGTATGGAAAAAAGCACTAAATATTGGGGAGCACATGTAAGTTCAATGTCGTAATATGTGACATCGTCGCACTTACAAATCACTTTAACACTGCAGCCGATTCAGTTATGTGACTAAAATATGCATGATTACACATTGTAATTCGATTGTGTTTCGTGTACCACATTGGGGTTTGCACCTTCATAGGTCATGGAAGTGGCTGTTTGTGTAAACGTGTTTCATTTTTTACTCTTTCACTTGTGGTTAGCTTGAGACAGGTCTGTCGCATTAACTTTTATGTATGCAATTCCAAGGTCATGTATCAGTTTATATGATTTCCTGCACTCATTAGTTTCTAACATTGTGACTGACACTAGCAAAATTTATATATCAATCATGTACCACACTGAGGGCCCCATTGTGTGATATCACTGTTAATACTACCATATAATCTAGTTAAGTATGTAGAGAAAACTAGTGGACCTAGGGACGAAATACATTTCAGTGACATCAAGAAGAAAATAACTAAACAACGAAAATGAGACTCAAAGCCCAAGCTTGAACAGATGCAACGATAAATGACACAATAATCAGTTGTGTATCCAAAAGCTAAACTAGTTCATACATAGCAATGGTTCAAAAATATTAATTTATCCAATACTGCTTTCTACAATCACGACAGGCTCTAAGTCAACAAAATACCAGAAGAAAATTCACCCCTCTAACTTGTTGGTTGTTTCTTACAACTTTGCTTCTGTTTAGGGTAAAACGTTTCAAAGCAAAGGTAAGATACAGTGATATATATACATCAAATACATGTTCTTCCGTAAGGTGGATCAGACAATTTATTTGCAAGCTTTCTGATTTTCGTCTTTTCGAAATTGTTGAATATTTGTCTCCATAAAGACCTATTAAACTTCTGTATTGGACATACCTCTTTTTCAGAAAAGTAGAAACAATATTCAATATTTTCATTCCCAAACTCACTTTAATCTTACACTGTAAAATCCAATGTATCGTATAACTTTTGCCTTTCACTGCATTTAATGATGAGCTGTATTTCAAAACGTATATGAATATATATACAAACGAATGTATTTCTTGTTTTGACCGATGAGATTATTTAACAACCTCCAAGAAATGAAACATGAACAATTAGGGAAATGGGTTGTTTCTTTTTTATTTAATTACCTGCTTCCTTCCCAATACCGTACTTCACTGGACTAATGTATTTCCTCGGCCATACACTTATTCATTTCTTCTGCAATTATCTCGAATTTCAGCAATGAACATTAGATCAAACAGATGCAGATCTTTCGGCTGTAAAGCGCCAAGATTCCGATCTATACTTCTTTAAACAATAAAATAGGTACACATGGATTTGGATCAAATATTAAAATATAATTTTGTTAACAGTCTGCTTTAGAATTTATTTCATTGCAAGTTCTCTTTATTGATCAATTGAAGACAATTGTTTGACAGTTATTGTAAAGTTTCAAAATGGAATCGTCTCAATTCCGTTTTCCTATTACATTCAACATTTCAGGTGCGCTAATTGTTCTTCAACAAAAAGGAAATACAGAAGTTAAGACTGTAATGACTTGTGGACAACACGTTTCCATATAAAAGCAGCGTCACTGTGAATGACTCTCTAATATTTATTTTGTTTTTTAAAAAAATATTTTGACTTGAATACATTCGTAAGGGATAACTAATGCAAGACATAGTAAAGTTATTAAATCCTTTTTGTGACATTAAATTACATCTGAATATATTTTAAGATCATGTGTAATCGTAATATTTTTGTTTGTACAGCCCCTAACATTATTTAACAATTTACGTTATTAATTCAAAAAAGATACATAAAAATGCTTCACATCGTGAATAACGATTCTTCTCTAGCCCATCTTCTTCACTCTCGTTTAGAAATATCTCGTTTTTTAACATTTAAATATTTTTTGTTCATATTTTCGTAGTGTTCATTAGTTCAGAGTCATGTCTATATATGTATTGTTCCTATAAAATATGGTTTAGTTTGCTGATTAACTTCGATATTTGACACATATTTATACATATTCTTTCCCTACAATAAATGTACTACCATAATAAAACATTTAAAAATTCTTCCAATCATTGTTTAATTTGTAATATTTACGTTATTTGGATAGGAACACGTGGTTTTTATCATCCAGGATAAAATGTATAGCACGAGAACTGTCGACAAATGAGTACTTTTTAAGCTACAGAATGGGCACCAAGACTTTTCAAATTTTAGTACGCAAAACATTTTTTTATGTGCTATTATTTGTTCTTTCAAAATTGTATATATTTTACAACTTTTCTTTACGTAAGATACATTTTTAAAAGTAAATGTTCCAGTCTGATTAAGATGAAAATATCTTTATAAGTTACATACTTGAAAAACACAAACGAGGCCCTAGGTTATGTGGACATTATGATTCATCTATCAAATGAAAACTTTCAACATTTGCAGAACATTCTCAAGCTGGCTTTCAGACGTATTGCCAAAAACATGAAGACAAGAGTCTTCAAAACAAGAACAACCATAAAATTGTATTGGTACAATCCGATACGGTTAATATGTTTCGACTCAGCCTTCACTTTGCCCCGTGTTTCTAAAAATAACTAATCATATGATGTCGCCGAAATCACACATGCCAAAAAGAAAAAAATATATTTCAAGTGTATTATATTTTATTCGGGTGGTGTTGCTGTTTACATTGCGAAAGGAAATATTTAACTATACGTTTCCTTTTGGTATTGAAGCTCGGGACAAGAGTGTGAATTTGACCCGCGCGAATTCCGTATGTAGAGAAACCATGAGAGACCCCTCCCTTCAACACATCCGACTATCGGAACACTTACATCAAATGACAAATTTTCTGTACTATTTCCACTCCTGTAGACGATGTACTTATCATAAGACTTTTATACTTGTTCGCTAAATCTTACTTAATTTGAGGTACATTGAAACGTTCTACTTTCAAAATATGTGTGCTATTCTGTTTGAAAATTAATATTTCACACTAATAATAATTTAAATTTAAACAAAAGTACCTTGTGCAACAGTAATGCCAGATATGCACCCTTCTGCAAATGAAACTGGTTTAATAAAGAAAATAAAAGTCTTAATTGTCTTAATTATTTAATTTATTTTTCCTCATTATACCTTTTGAATCAATATAACTGTCGTGTTAATTTTATAAAATCAACTGTCAAACCGTACTGAACACGTACTAAGGTATGCAACTCAAGATGCCATTTAATCTTCTAATGTTAGCCTCATTTGCATTTCGACATGGTTTCTGTGAAAATTCTATAAATGTAATGTTTATTGGATCCTGCTTGAGAGTGACTTTATTTTTTTATAAAATAAGCAAATAATCAATTTAAATTTTGGTGCAATGTGGTAACAATATATTCAGGAGGAAAATTTGTAAATCGTTGTCATCAAATATTGTCATTGCTGTATATCATCAACCATGTCAACATTTGAATTTCGTCTTCACCATATACGCCGATGTTTTACTTATATTACGAACATGACATGAAATTACTATCTTTGTTTGGGTTTTATAAGACCTGTCATTATCTCAATAAAATATTCCGTTTATACTTGCATTCGGATGAAGGGTCCAACGATAACATATGAAAGACTCGAATAAAACTAATTTTGCAGCGAAAAACGAAAAAAGAAAGAGGGAAATGTTAGAAATGTTTAAAATATCAACAACATGAAGAAGTAATGTCCCGTACTAAATAAAAACGAATTAGCTCCTGCATGTATAAATATCCCATACAAACGTATGAGAGTAATGTCATGCAAAATAAATAATTATATATTCATATGACACAACTGTAATACAGCATGGTTCGAACACAAACTATGGAGATGAGACAACTGTAAACTACAAATAGAATAGAGCAAATGTACACAAGTACAGGCTCAACAGAGTGAGATGAGAAGCTTTCGTTACTCAATGAAGAGTAATTTGGATGATGATTTTGCTTCCTTCTACTCTGATCTGAGCTGCGTTTTTGAGGGCTTAGACACCCCAGACCTAATAGCTTGAGATGCTTCTCTTAAGTGAAAACGATATCACGATTGTTACCTGACTCATAATAGACGCTGATAATCTTATACCGAAGTAATTGGAGATATTCGCGGACGCTTTCTTATTAGAGATGTTAATAGGACCGCCTTCCAGAAAGAAAGTAAATTTAGCCGTCTCCATTTACAGATCACGTGAGTTCAAATCCAGCAAGGCGCGATGTGTTTGTCGAGATGGTATTCTACTTTGAACGGGGAATGAGGAACATGTTACTATCTATATTTATATTCACGATAAAACAATGCATTCCGAATGTATGCTTAAATGATTACTTACTGATGCCTCATGAATTATACATGACCTCATATTATATATATATATATATATATATATATATATATATATATATATATATATATATATATATATATATCAAAATACGAAAGGTATAACTACTTTTATGCATGTGTAAGGTACGTTTATATGATTATGTACATATGTCTCTTAACCTATGTATAACATACTATCACCCTTTATCCTTGTTTACCAGATGAAAACAAAACCCAAATTTGCAAGACAGACATAAAAGCTTAAAAGCTTATCAGAACAGGCGACCTCTAGGAAGGTACATGGGTCACCCAAAGGTAAATGCTGCTGTATAGTCAAGTACTCGATATAATTTAGTATGTTTGTTCAAATGTAACTTGTTATATATCCATCACGGATCAGACGAACTGTTTGAAAATGTGCACACTTAGTGTGACATAGTTATTATTACTTATTTGCACCCTAAAAAACATAAGTGTAATTTGATACATTAATTTATTGATATTGAACAATTTCAGTATTCAACCTGCATCTGTTTCCTTCTGAGTTACACGAATCCTGGTTTTAATTTACAACCCTTATTATCGACAACTTGTGTTTATTTATTGACGTGGTACACATGTATTTCCATCTAACAGATTAGGCAACAAGCTTGCGATGTTTAGGTTTAATCTGAGTGAAAGATGTCAACATTCTTGTCTTGAAAATGTTATTATACGCTTGTAATGAAAACGCTTTTGTTTCCTTATTTTCGAAACCGTATTCAATTTGTATCTTCCCCAAATATTCACTAACATTCGTAATATGATATTAGCTCTTAATCAGTCCATATCATATCCATATGGTGCTTTCTAAATTTATTTAATACTTCAAATATCGCTTCCTTGTTTAACTCAAACTTTTAATATATATCATAGTTAGAATGTATGCGTAACTTTGTTTGAATTTCCTGATAAGTGAATATCAACAATATATTGTAGCTATTTACTATTTCGGGTTATTTTGACAGTATTCTCGACAGCTTGTGCAATGTGTATGTTACATAATATGTGCTGTGTTTAGCTAATCCTTATCTCGGTTTAATGCGTTCACTAATGAGTTTCCCAGTATTAATGGTTTCCCAAATGCTTGAAATTTACCTATTCAACTCTCTGTATTAAAGTAAAAACAATTTGCGTGATAGTTTAGGAGTGGTTTACTTTTGACTCTACTCTCGCTCACAGGCAAACATATTTTCCTATAATTGAACTATTTATTTGTTTATAATTCCTAAAATTTTGCGTTCCTAACCAGTCACATTTAAGTTTGTGCCATGCATCTTCTTCTTCTAACCGTTTCGGGATGGGCTATAGTGGTGGTATTTTATACCCGTAGGAAACATATTATAGGCTAGATTTCAGTGTATTTGATATATATACATTATTTTTCTGATCTAATAAACCAGTAACTGTATTTGGATTATACAACTTCCATGTTTAACGGTGGAAAAAACGAAAATACAGAGGGTAAATAATTACAGCCAAAAGTAATGAATTAGTGAATACGTTTCTGGGAGTCAACCTTACTAAGATGAAAGAGATCAGCAATGAGTGTTCTGTCTTTTTACTTTCTGCTTGTGTGTCTTTTTTTATCAATGTGCCATAAACTAAAATATCGACCAATCGTGTACATGTATACGCATGCTAACAATTCAACCGCACATTAATCATCCCCATGCTATCTAATGTATACGGTACTGAAAACTCGCAAGAAATATCGATAAGCATAAGAAGACATTCATTATCATGCCATGTCACTCATTCGCTTTTGTTGTTTCAAGACTTTTTTACGAAAGGCAGGGTAAATAATAACTGTGTTTTAATCCTTCCTGCACTCTCTCGGCTACTTTTAATAACTTCAAAGCAGTTTCAAATCAGAAACTAAATTCTGACTGAGTTGTACAAAGTCATTATAAGATGTATTGGATGATACTTTTAGGGTCCCTATTTAAAGGTCAATATTGCAGTTAGATATTAGAAGCAACTTTATTTCGCTCTTTACTTTAAATTTATATTAATATGATGAAATACATTTTGATGTCCTCATACATTATCGTGACAAATTTTTGCGTGTAACTTATTAAGAATTTCTTTTAAATGCCAAGGTCATTGCTCAATATTGTACTATTTCAATCACCTGTTTATTTTCGATCAATAATTTTAGACCTGTTTAAAGCTTAAAGATGAAGATGAAACATTTCAAATTTCAAATCTGTATTAGTACTTGTACCACGTACTACAGTAACGGCTATGTTCTATAACTCCATGTCATAGCTGAATATTTAGATCTTGATATTCAAAATTTGTCTTCTCCACATACAGTTAGAGGTCTTTGCGAGTATGCATATAAGATTCTGTATCTATAAACTACATTCGACTGAGTGTTGTGAGCGCTGTTTCGGATCATTTGCAAAGTCATGTTCTTAATATATGAATATCATCGCCATTTCCAGTTGCAGAAAATTCAGTTGTGTGACTAAACAAAGCATAATTATGCATAATTATATAGTGTCATTACAACGTGTTTCGCGTAC
The DNA here is from genome assembly GCA_028554795.2 of Sinohyriopsis cumingii. Classification (NCBI taxonomy): domain Eukaryota; kingdom Metazoa; phylum Mollusca; class Bivalvia; order Unionida; family Unionidae; genus Sinohyriopsis; species Sinohyriopsis cumingii. The sequence goes on from CM068837.1 coordinate 22,916,276, forward strand.
CCTCTTGACCTCGCGACTTCTGTGCCGTTGTGACGGCTGATCATGTCAAGCTTTCAGTCGTTTCCATTAATTCTCTATCACGTAAGGATACTTTGAGACAAATATATAACTTGCTATAAGTATACATCATTATTAGATGTCGAGCTGCGTGCCATATTAGCCTTCCTATCTTCACTTCCAAGGTCATGTGTCAGTATTTTACGTTTTTCTACATTCTTTCTTTCCTAACATTATGGCCTTTTGTGACTGACATGTCCAAAACTGATATATCATTCATTTGCCACACTATTGTGTACTACAACTGTCAATTCTACCAGATAATTAAACGATTAGTGGGTACTAATAGAATTAAAGAGGAAATACATTTCCATAAAATCAATGCATATATCTATACATTCTTTTTCCTCAATATTTAAAAATATTGTGTAATTGTTCATACTTTGTTAAACAATTATTTAATTTGAAATATCTAATTTAAAGGGTATGAACCTGGAGGTAATATCCCCATAACAATACACATAGCATGCGAACCCTCAGCAAATCAATAGTTTCTAACTACAGATTGCTCTCTAAGTCTATTCTAACTTTATTACGCAAAACATTTTAAATATGTTATCATTTGTACCTACAGAAAAAATGATTTTTTTACATTTTACAAGCCTTTTTACTAAAGATTCATTTCGAACAAGTGAATGTTTCAGTCTGATTAAAGATGAAAATATCCTTATAAAGTACAGACTTGATACAAAAAAGATGTGAAGCTAGGATGTGTTGACAATATGATTCATCCACAAAATAGGAACTTTCAAAATTTACAGATATTTATCAATGTCGCTAGTAATGTTATCCATAGCACGAAATGTAGCACTCTGTCTCTTGTGTCGAATCAACACGTATAGCAAATATTTCAAGATAAGGCAAGCCATGCAATTGTACCGGCACCTTTCCGACAAGGTTAACATGAACCTAAGTAGCCATTACTTAGCCCTGTGTTTCTCAATTTCACCAATCCGTATTGACTGTTAAATTCCACATGCCAATAATAAACAATAAAGTTCAAGTTTATTTTATTGATATTCCCTTGGGGATGAGTTGTTGTTGTTGACATTGCGAAAGCAGATATTTAAATATACTTTTCCTTTTTGTATTGACACTCGTGACAACATTGTAAACCTGAATCTCGCGAATTTCATATTTGGATGACCCATTGAGACCTCCTCTTTCAGCACACCTGACTATCAGTAATCTTACATCTACTGACGAATTTTCTTTACCGTTACATTACCTTCACACGGTGCACAAATTATTTTAATAGATCTTTCATCCCACTCGAGTCGGTCTTTAGTTTGATGAAAAAAAATTAATTACGTTACATTTCGAAACATTCAGTATCAATAATTTTAAGAGGAAAGTGTGCAAACCGTTGTTATCTAATTCCGTCATTGTCATAGATCATCACCATATCAAAATTGTATTATTGCGCCTTAGTCACCTACACCTATGTTTTTTTAATGATATGAAATTGATATGAAATTATTATCTTTGTTTGGCTAGTGAAAGAGTCGTATTTACCTCTGTGAAAATATTCCGTTTAAACTCGCATACGGAAAAGGGGTCTACAAGAACGACATCTACCATGATCTACTGTCATATAATGTTAAGTATATGTATGTACATTTTACCTCTAATAATCAAAGTTCAGTTTGACATTATAAGTGCGTGGAATGTTTGAACATTCTCAGCAGACATTCGAAACCAACATAATGCTGAAAATGTTCTATGTGGTTCGTCTTATACTCCTGTAACACTTAACGGTGCAAGCAAGTTTCGTAATTGCACTGCAACAAGAACAAATAGATCCTTGGAACTCACAGCGAAATCGATACTGGAACAACGTCATTCATTAACAGTCACGACTAAAACTGTTCTGTTACAAGTTCTCTGTTATTATACATTTACGTATGGTTACTTAGCCCGTAACTAGCAATTATAATCAGGTAGATAAAGATGCTTATATGAGCATTTCTAGATAAAGTACCTTACATCTTACTGTAAAATAAATTACTCGATAATATATCGTGAAAGGTTAATTACTGAATGAGAAGGACCTACTTTAGTTATGTGGATGATGCTATAATACACATTCATGTAAGAATCTGAGTTCTTAAACATACATACATACATATATACATGCATACATACATACATACATACATACATACATACATACACGTATGCATACATGCATACATACGTACATACTTTGATAGAAGAACTCTATGAAACATGAATCTCCTGTTTCTCACCACTTGTGTTTTATTTGTTTCATATAATACTGAATTGATTCGTTTCTTGTAACTTTCATTTTCCATTGATAGACCACCAATCAGCGACTTCTGAGCTTCGTTTCGTGCTGGATATTAGTTTATAACGCAGTTGTCCATTTGTTATACTTCAAATTGAAATTTGCCATGTCGTGAGTGAATGCGCAGTGCAACAGTTTTTCAATACGGTCTGGAATGAATAGATTTTGGATCTTTTAGTCGAGACCACTCCGGTCGCCTAGTGGTTAGAGCGTCCGCATCAGATGCGGGAGGTCTTGGGTTCGATCCACGGCCGAATCATACCAATGACTTACAAAAATGGTATTAACAGCTGCCTCGCTTGGCGCTCAGTATTAAGAGGTTAGTGTTAGGACTGGTTGGCCGTTTGTCAGGATAATGTGACTGGGTGGAACATCATACTACATGTCTGTGGTATGATGCCCCAGTGCGGGACATCAGTCACACTGCAGACATCGTAGCGATATGACTGAAAAATTGATAAAGCTACGTAAAAAATCCAAATCACACACACACATTCTTCTAGTCGATTATACTCTGATCCGCTGATAATGGTATGAGTCAATTTCACACGCAGTACATGTGATTTCAGCAGGGAGAGAACTCCCACACACCGTTAACTTCATCATATATGCTTTTAAATGGACGACACAGCTTGATTAGTTCATTCACAAGCCAATCTAATCTACCAAATCGTAAAGCGGCTACTGCACGATAGATCATGGTTTGTTTAAAAAGTAGTTCCTAAAATATCATACTGTTTTTAGACATACGTAATTTGAACGTGCGTGCTATATCAAACTATTCAGTATCGTAAAATATCGTACGAGGTAAGGTTAACGTGGACAATAATGAGCTTGTCGTGATACCATATGAAGTCTAGTGTTTGCCATTTCGATGTGTCCTCTTGCCTTCAATTATACATCCTTGTACATCCACAATTCAAATATGTATTATGAAGCGAGTTGGAATATTTCCATGATGTCAGTATTTGCTGAGATGCTGCAACTTGATGAAGAATGAGCAATACGTTACACAAATGTGCTAGTCGAATCATACACGCACATTTAAATGCCTTGTGTAACATTTTGATGTGTGATAACGTGTGTCTAAAATAACATTTATATTTATATGTGGGACATATTAAGCAATATATGTATGGATATATGTATGGTGTTGCGCACACCATAATGGCATTAGAACGATATGTTTGAAAATTCCAGCTTGCCCATTTTCATCCTACTTGACAAAGCATACTGCAATATGAGAAGGAATACAATAATTAATTTAATGTCAACTTCTTTGTCCCTGAATGTTGATTAATACGGGAGGTATTATACTCGAAACAAACATGTGACTAGTTTATAGAAAGAAACAAAATATAACACCCATATTTTACACTAAAGTATGCATTTTAGATCCTTAGATCATTATGGATATTTTCTGATAATGTTTCAAAGTTAATCGAGGTTTACCTTGTTACCTTGTGAACTTGGTAAATTACTAAAAGGCAGTATAATTACCTAAATCACGTTCTCAATTATGTTTAATGAGTATATACGTATGTAAGGCGAATGAAAATACCTCTGGGATTATTCTTTGAAATGATTACCTCACGTTTCTTCACTAACCCCTAGGATATTACACCAAAATCGGGAAAACTTTTCAGTATTTTTTACTGTATGTTTCAGTTCATTCTGTGACAAGAAAATCTGTCATTAATTTCATTTTGGGAATTTTCAGGACATTTTGAATAAAGAAAAATACACGTTAGAATCCTGCAGAATATTTATAACAAAATCGACCACCTTATTGATAGTTTTGTGTACCAGTCTGAAACGTTTTCTTTGCTCCTTGAAATATGTATACGCTTCAAATTCTAAGCACCATTTATTGAAAAAAGATTAATCCTAAAATTATATGTACCTTTCAAATTCTAAACACAATTTAAAAGACCCGACAGTTTTGCTTAATGCTTCCATTTATTTCTAATTCGACCCGTATACTACTGATGAAGATTAAAATTTCACATTTCATCCATATTGACGAAAGTAGCTTTACCTCAACTAATTCATATTCAATAGGAAATTCCCTCAGCATTTGTTTATTGTGAAACGAACGTAGATCCCGTCCCGCAAACAAAATAAACGAGGTTACATATATTATCACAGTATCTTGATAATGATTTCGTGTCAACAACAGAAAATCGGGATCATTATAAAACGCAACAGGTCGATTAAATATCCAGATGATTTATTTGACAGTTAGACTGGTTTCTAGCAATCGTGCCAACAGGGCTAATGCATCACAATGACATAATCATGAATTTCCTTGAATAAATTCACAATTATATTCACGAATTTCCTTGAATGAATTCGCAATGATCCCAAAACAGTAATTTAATTTTAAACTCAATCAGCTTTTTGTAATTTTAATCAAAAACTTAATACCAAAATACATCCTCTAGTAGCAAAAATGAACACACCTTAAAGACGTATTCGACTTTATAGAATTCAATAATAAATTTGATTTTACAACCTTATATAATTGTCCATTATTCTTTGGGAAAATGACATTTTCGAAAAATACTTATAACCATAGAGGAACGTTGCGGTGAACTGTAACAAAGACATGTCTGTTTAGCCACTTTTGATCTCATTAACCTGACAACAACCGTTTAACAAAAACTTTTCAGAAGGAAATTAAATGCCCTGAACTTAGAGGAAATTAAATGTTTACAAATATTGAATTAATGTTTAGTCTACATTCATTGAAAGAAGCTATCTTTGAAGTACGACCTATTCAAAAGACACACGCAAGTTGCAATAATATAAAAATTTTATACGAATGCAAAAAGAAAAAGAAATTAATTCGACTTGTATCGTAGTCAGCTGAAGCTTCTACGATAACATTCATGTATTACACGACATGAAACAAGCAAGTAGTGTCAATGACGGTATTTTAACCACGTAAACTATTACTTTACCCTAATTATATCGCAATTGTCGATGTAGAATGAAATTGATTGACAACTCATGAAGAGCCAAAGGCTTTGCTACAGGAATAATGTCAGAAATGGTATCGAAACTTAGAGGGGCGTTTGTCTTTTAGTTTCATTTTATGCCCTTGGACGTTTATCTCTTTCTGGCGTTAGCTATTAGAAACCGCCGAAGGACAATTAATTTGCAAACAATGTTTAATATCTGTATCATAAGAGAGAGTACGTTTTATCCCAGGTTGGAAATGACTAATAATATAGACTATAGATAAATTTTAAAAATGCATCAAGAAAGACTAATTATCATAAAAAGCAGACGCATATATCAACATGAACAGTTAATGAGGGTAAACTTTACTTTTACTACAAGATTTTTGACACTTTTATGGCTTCACCTGTGCATAAGTATTGCCTTGGCATGATTCATTTGTTCCTTTGGTGAAAGGTGTAACGGATGAGAGAATGCTATCAAAATGTTTCTTCACACACAAAAAATGCAATTTTCCGAAGTGAAAATCATTATCAGTAGTAGCACTAGTAGAAGTAGCAGTATTACAGTTTCAGCAGCATGCAGCTATTAATACATTACCTTCAAAATTTAAAATACCGTCTGTGATAATGTCGCCAGCCTCAAAGGATTCTTCCTCGAATCATCTTTCTTCCATATAATTCCTTTAAAATATAAGTCCATGACGTATGACATGTTTTGATATGGCTGCGGTGACAAGAAGGCTTTATATGTGCATGCCTTTCCGATACGTAAATGTTCGGCCATTACCATTTATGAGGTTATAAGCAGGCGGATAAAGCAGGTTTAAATCACAAAATAATGTTTAGATGTACATAGATTTACTTAACAAACCCTCAAGTCCATAAAAGACAAATATGAAAAATAATGATAATGGAATGCAAGTTTCAGCCTGCTACCTAACTAAAATAACTGTTAGCAACCATATATAAAAATAGTACAATGAAAGCCAGTTGCCATCATCCTATTTTAAGACAGTAGCAATTATACAATTAATATGAATCTTTTCGTGTGACGTAGGTACGTGTCTAGTTTTGCTGTTATGATGACAACATATTTCTTTACTAGGGCACGTCAAAAGCTAGAAACAAAGGCAACATAGACGGGTATGACAAAAGTGGAAATTTTAATAATCACAGAATAAATAGCTGAGGACGGACCGAACCGAAGGCACATGATTGGTAGTAATTAGCAGCCAACAATATTCAACCTAACGATGACAAGAATACAAGAATGACTAAAACCATATATCATTAAAACTTATGATTTGTTTTACTGAGTGTAGGTACTTTTCTTATCAAAGAGATTGACCACTCCAAGTGACCGCTACAATCCACCTGCGAAAAAGGAGCAATTCATACAGAAAAAGAATTTTATTGTTGTCCTTAATATCTCGAGCAGTTTTACCTATGTGAAATGTAATTTAGATTATGCCTATAGATACGGTGTAATAGTACTCGCATTCAGGTGTGCATTCTATATGAACATAATAGTGCATAATAATACTTTCTTTAACATTAGCAGCAACATAACATACGCGTTCGTACCAATACCTTTGCTGTACTTATTCTTAATTTTCGACTCATACGAAAATGCATGTGCTAGCTGTAGGCAAGGTAGTGTTCGCAAAGATTCATAACGACATGTATCCTTACCAAATTACACATGTAAGTATCGCTAAGTGTTCGATTCCTTATTTTTAATCCCCAACATCTTAATGTCATGGTGTACGTGTCCATTTCCATTCAACGTGATATTATATAGTGGTTTGCTACTATGGGAAAGCTGTGTTGACAGAGTAAAAATTATGACGAAGGAAATAACCATAACATTGTAGGTCTACCGCAGTCTAGTCTTCTTTTGTTTGCTGACGATATACTTAGATGTGTACGAACCTGAACTCTTTCGCGTCAATAAACCCGTCCGAGCTTAAGTCATATCTATCGATTTTAATTCCATTCTTCGTCTGTAAATGATGTGGATGACCTTTTCCGGTTGACGTTGTAGGTTCCTTCGGTGACTGAAAGAAAGTATGGATCTTCAAACGTTTGTAAACGAAGACATTTCCGTAGCATAGTGATTTATTTGGACGTTTGAACTTGCGTTACACCGATAGTGAGAGGGAGAAGTCTCATTAAAAGATTGCACGAAAACTATCCGCCATTATTTCCTTCGGATATACAAGCAGACTTTTATTAGAAACCGTACTTTCATTAATGGAAAGTACGTGTAAAAGTAAGAAAAATAAAGATAGCATTCCAGACATTAGCTTTCTCGACAGGAGATAATGAATATAAATGAAGCATTATAAACGTAGCATTCCTAGGCATAGCTAAACTCATAACATTACCAGCATACCAGCCATGTTTCCATCTAATGAATGCAGTTAGTTTACTCAGATATTATCAATGATCTTCCGTCACCTCCTCAACCTTAAGGCTTTGCGAATAATTTATGTATGTGGTAAAACGATCTTACTAGCAGAGATAAAGAGGCTCAATTACTTGTCTTTGTGATAAATTTCTCTATGGAACTAACGACTAATCCCGTTAGAAACCTTACTAATATACTCTTACTTATTTTCAATGTTACTCAGTTTCCTTTCAATGAAGAATTTAAAGTTTCGAGAATCACAACTTTAACCACAATATTCAACAATTTTTCCCCAACAAAAGTATTTTTGAATGCATTCGCTTTATATTGACAACCTTACTCAAACTAAATACAAAACGCCATTTTAGCACACACACACACACACACACACACACACACACACACATGTGTGTGTGTATGTGGTAAAACGATCTTACTAGCAGCAATAAAGTGACTGATCGTTGTGTTAAATCTCTCTATAGAACTAGCGACTAGTCCCGTTGTAAACATTACTTATATGCTCTCATTTTATCTTTGTCATTACGAAAGATCAGAACTGGTGGCGGACCTACTCCGGGATATTTCGAAAATAATACCATCTTGACACTTTGAACTGTGTGCTTCTTCATCGCTAACCTCAGTTACGCTTTGCTCAAAAATTTTATGAATATAGAAGCATAAGAGATCATATGAAAAACAAAAACACTGAAATAAGCAGTCATATGAATGCAGAAGAGCAACTCTTGATTGGTGGAAATTGTATTCATTTTCTGCCGTTCGTATCTATTTAGAAATTGTACGAACACGCTTGAAGCATGGATATTTCAGATATTCCTTTATTTTGTGTTTGTATTAGTTTGTAGTTCATTATAGTATCAACTGTGTGATTTAAGCAAAGATACGCATATGGATCCAGGATAATTAATTATTATGCTGGTTTAATGTTTCTGGTAAACTACGTGCAACATTCTTTTTAAACAAAAGTGGTTTTTGCAAAGTGCATGTTGTGATAGTCTGCACAAACTCTCCAAGGTCCGTGTGTTAACTCTTTCAAAATTATACATTGGGTCAGCCAACATATTTTCAACATCATCTAGGCTGGCGACCTGGTTAAAATAGCAATACAAACTGGATATGTGGCTGACGTATTATCATCAAACTAATTATACCCGTCTGCGAAACTCAAGTCATTAACGGACTTGGTAAACTTAATATACAGTCATTGAAATAAATAATGTTTAACGGCAGTACTCTTCCTTACTACATGTGGAAAGAGTAGAACTTCTAGTTTCTTTTATACACAGTTGGCAGCCGAAATATATCAGGTCAACTGTTATCACTGGTATCAATCTATAGCATAACTTCATCTCATCTACCAGTCAAGAATTATGGTTTAAATAAATCAGACTGCGTGCTTCCAGACGTGAGGATGAGGACAACCTTTAGATAATCTACGTAATCTGTCAAATAAGCAGTCGATTATAAATGGACAGCTACGACCAAGATATGTATGTATGTATGTATGTCATGAATGCATAGTTACAATGATGAAAGTGAGGAATGTGTCATGTCATATTAGACTTTATAATGAATGCTTAAATGAGTAATTATTCATGTCTGAGGAACTATATATTAAACCCTCTGTCTTTCTGTAGCCTCGTGAACTATGCGTGACTGTTTTGTTCTTGCTTATTCTCATGCACAATATATAACCTATTATATTATATTTAAATACGCAAACAGAAATACAACTTTCGAGACACAAATAAATGTTTGGCACGAAAAGAACAACCAAGAAACTGTAACGAAATACCTGGACTAGAGCTTTTTACTGTAAATTTTACAGGTTATATTTACTGTATATTACAGAGGTCAATTAACCTTTTGTTCCATTTCAGATAAACGTTATAAACGTTTGTCATCCTGGGCAGCTTTAGAGTTTTAACAGTAGTTAATATTAGCATGGTATGTGTTAGGTGAACATCCTAGTCAGCTTAAGACTTCTAAAAGTAGTTAATATTAGCTTGGTATGTGTTAGATGAACATCCTGGTCAGCTTAAGACTTCTAACAGTAGTTAATATTAGCTTGGTATGTGTTACGTGAACATCCTAGTCAGCTTAAGACTTCTAACAGAGTTAATATTAGCTTGGTATGTGTTACGTGAACATCCTGGTCAGCTTAAGACTTCTAACAGTAGTTAATATTAGCATGGTATGTGTTTGACATCATTTAAAGGTTTCATCAAGTTTTACTAAGTATATTGATAGGCATCCCTGTTTTCGATAGCCTCATATTTTGAACTGCGAAATAATACAATTTTTAAAGATCTAATGGATTAGTATCATTTGAAGCATTTTGATATATTTAATTAATTAATGTTTAGCAATACGTTTAGGACACAATAACAACACATTTGCATATTTAGAACATTTGACATAGACCACACATACTGTGCCATATTCTCTGCAGCTTCGCTGTTTACAAACTTGTAAAATACTTAAAGTTACAAGAAAACGAAATAGGTTTAATGTTACATGGGCTGTACTGACCTATATACTTTTATAAAAGTACAATTATTGTTTGTTACCTTAAACAACTGCTCCAAACCGATGTAGCAGCATAATGGTATCAAATGCTTAGGATGTGAATTGGTGCAACGGCTCTATCCAGATTTTTACTTATATGCTTAATAAAACAATGAAGTTTCGATTGGTATCAAATATAACATTTTCCTATACCTGATAATGTACTATAGGAAACGTGAGATGTATTGTCGAGAAATACTATTTATTATCAGATCTAAGACTAATTGAAAGAAAGTTTAAAATATCGGAAAATATTTAAACGTTTATCAGAACAAGGTCGAGTAACATCAATTTCCATATGATATTCTAAATTTTAGAGTACTTGCTATTATTACAATTAAAGTGTAAGAAAATAGCTAAATATGCTTCAAAGAAGATTTAAGTTTTTTAATGACAAGTTACCTGTCCGTTGCTTTAAAAGGTATGATGTTTTACTATATATATATATATATATATATATATATATATATATATATATATATATATATATATATATATATATATTCAGTTACGTCCCATCGATGTCTACAGTGTAACAGTTCATAGTTATGTCTAGGACTGATGCATCATGCCGCATACACCAGGCTGACCTCTCCTAACAATAAGCTATTAATGCAGAGAGACAAGCGAGGCAGGCAGTAGTAACATTTTCTAAAAGTCTTTGGTATGTCTTGGTCGGGGTTTGAACCCGCAGCCTCCCCCATCCTAGGGAGAAACTCTAACCACTTGACCACCGGGGCGGTCCAATTATATGTGATACATCGATAAATTATATTTTGAGATTTTAAAATCCCATTCGAAAAATAATCTTCATGTGAATTATAATTTTGTTTCTTAAACCTATTACATTGATGTAAACGTGCTCTTTCATGAAATCTTGATATAAAAAGCAGCACAGCAAGAACATTAGTCACAATATCGCTATTAACGCGTTCTCTGAAAAAAAAATACAAAACATATCTGAATCAACAAGAAACTAAAATATACAATTTATATGATTGTTCTCAAGTCTCAGATTAAAAATACGATGTAAAATATGTTTAAGCTTTATGTAAAGTTTAAAGTACCCCAAAAATGAATAAATACCTCTGAGAAAGACGATTGCAAGCTGAATTACGAACAGCAAACAAACGACTGAAGCCTTCAACGTGAAAAAGACGTTTGGTCCTTTTTCGGAGCTAATAACGAGAAGCATTAAGAACCCTTATTTATATATCTTTAGATTAGCCTTAGTCATAAAGAAAGGTCAGAAGTGTCGGATACTACACCCCACACCAGTGCGAAAATAATACCAGTAAGGCACGTTGAGCTCTCTGCTTCGAAAGGAATTGGACCACTCCTTATGTAATCGTATCGGGAATGTCAATCAAAGTTCAGTGTGTACCCATATATTCCATTTACGTAGATTAAGCAAAGTATTTGAGCTTTATTACAGTAAGTAAATTACATGATACTGTAGAATAATGATCTGAAGTGGGCATGAAAAACTAATTGGTTTTTCACTGATTGCTTAAGATGTAATTCTGCTTTCTAGTAATATGGATTATAGGATCACAATCTTGGCTATAGGAACACGTGGTCCTACAATGTTGAAATCATTTTCTAAACAATTTCAGTGTCTTGCGTGTTTCTCAAAAATACCAAAAGGTAATTGATTTTATTTCCAAAGTCATGTACTATGTGCTTGTTAATGTTTAATATTTGGGTAGTACCATGATATGCCCATGGGTACTAATTGACTTAGATTATTTGTAGAACATTTTGCTGTGTCTATCTGGTTAAACTCGTTTGTAATTTAAAAGATGTTCTTTTCCAGAAATCACTTGAATGTTGTGGTGCAATAAATGTACAAACCCTCAGGCCATGTAATAATTTGCTAATTCAAGATGATAAACTGTGTAAGCAGACATAGCCGTATCCGTTTAGTTTGACGTTCGGGTTAAAATAACAATATTATCAGAATGTGCTTTTGGCGTATTTGACCCAGATCTTTTATTCGGATTAACATAGTTCATTTGTTAGTAAGTACTACAGTTGTTGTATAACCAAGCGATTTGCGTCAATGCGTTTGCAACAGTTTGTATAGAGGGAAAAAGGTGGAGCAGTGTATATAAAGTCAACAGTGTATATCTACCAAACGCCATCGGCAGCTGAAATCTACAAAATTATTTATTAAACTGGTTCCGTTATGAATAGACATCATACATTCTACCTCAAGTCAACAATCTAACAGTCCGATTAAATTAAAGTTTGGTTTTGACCTTACAGATTATTTTAAATAATAGTTACGATGGACAATAAAAATAAATACTTAATGATACCAGACTCGATAGTGTCCTAGAATATACAGTGACAAAATATACCGAGATTGGATCCATAGCTTTGAAAACAAAGCAAAGAAAAGTAAATCCTAACCCCCAACTGCGACATGATACAATGATAAATGAGCTAAATATTTCTAGAGTACCCTTCATCTAATACAGTTCAAAAATGTAGACGGGTGAAACACCGATTCATCAAATATTGCGTCCTCTACAATCGTCAGAAAATGGACAGAACTTATAAGCTAGGAAAAATTAGAAATGTTAAGAATTATTTAGTTCTACGGTCAACGATATCAGCATGGTGAGGACAAAAATTGAATACAGGTCACACAATTTTAAAGTTGGCACGTTTTACCGTTTATTACACCAGGTACAATGGGTCAACCGTCAGATTCTCTATGAGTCAATCCGTTAGCAAAAGGAATAAGTATCTCTCCGACTTCAATGGCGTTTTGTGAAACGTTACTTCGAAAGGTGTCAAAAGCGTTCCAAGCGTTCCAACATACTTTTAAAACGTGAGGGGCTCTGAGTGGCCGAGTGGTCTAAAGCGCACTCCGTCACGGATCACGGCCATCTCACCTCTGTCTGCATAGGTTCGAGTCTCGGGCTCGTCCAATGTGGATATGTGAGAAAGTTTTCCGGTTGCTTCTCGTGGGACGGTGGTTCTTTCCGGTGTGTTCCAGCGTTCTTCCTCCACCATTAATACGGGCCTCCATGTAGTGCCTGTCTTGTGCTGAAAAATGGCGTTAAACCCTACAACAACAACAACAAAGTAAAATGTGACGATGTTATAAATGATGTTATAAAGAACACTAAAATTGGAAAAACTATTCATGTCAGTCAGTATTTTCTGGTTACCATTCTATTTTTGCACATGTTGAAGAGGGTTGCAAGTTCTTGTCAGAGGAAAAATGAACGAAAACACAGGGTTCTGTATTATTAGTTTGTTTGATGAGATTGTTACATTAGATGTGCATACACCAGCCTACTCTTTCCGATATCGATAGAGTCGAGATGAAGATAAGAGAGTGAAAAGTCAGAATTCCCTTGGTCAGTCTTGCAAATATTACAAAGTCAAAGTATATGTGTAAATAATTAAAACAAAGACATGTATTTGATATGTATTTACAGCATAACCTAACTATTCGGACAAAGATTATAGGGTAAACGTGCTATTACGTGTTTAGGCTCGAAAAACAATAACACAGAAAGAATGAAAACAACAAGCTTTTTAAAATTTAAAAAATTAATTATTTTCCTGGAAAAATTCTGTAAAAATGAAAACAAAATGAACTTACGGTTTTGAGAATCAAATTCAAAAATAATCCAAGAATAATCCACGAACTAAATTGCAAAAGACCTAGTAATTAATGTTCTAATAATTTCAAGTTCGAATCCTCATAGAAAATAGAAGATGGATGTCGATGACCTATGCTGTATTCAGTACAGTGCTTATCTACAGTTCCTTGTAGAAATGCAAATAATGGCACTCCGGTGTTGAAAATAAAAATTAAATTTGTAAGCAATGTCCTTCCAAAACATTTGTGTGAGCACTCCTTAAAATATTTCCAGAGGAAAAAAAATTAATCGTTTCGAAATCCAACTGACCTGTAGAATATTAGAACTATAAAGCTGGCAACAACAAAATAACTTGACATCAGTGTAAAAAGCCCAAAACTGAGAAATCTCTCTCAAAGCATATCTATTTTAGCTAACGAATGCGCGTAATGGAAAAACCGTAACTGGTAAATTGAAAGGGGTGTCACGTTATCGTGTTTATGTCACGTATACAAACAATGACCATGACGAAAACCAATCATTTTTACTCCAAGAAATAAAAAACAAATAAAACGTCTGTACATCTTAAATGTAATCCCATCATGACCTTGGAAACAACCAATCATTTTAAAATAAAATAAAACTTGTTTATGCAAGTAGCTAAAAGTTCTGAAACAAGGTCAGAATTTAGACCAACACCCGGTGTTTATAAAACAGCAGTCAAGATCAAACAATTTTCTGAAGAAGTATTGTCTCTAGTGAACAAATTTACATAATAGCATATAATAGAATAACAATTTAAAACTGACAAACAATTAAAGTAAAATAAATATGAATTAAATCAGATATACGTAACAGTGCTAAGAAATTGAACAATGAGACATGGCGTATTATACCTAAACTTTTTGAGGCTGCAACCGCCATAAACAGAAATACAGCAAATAGAGTTTGGTGCGGGACCAAAGTATGTCAAGCATGAATATCGTTGCAAACGTAAAACGTAAGGAACCAACTGGTACACACGAATGCAAGTGATACGAAATTAACTGGTAATAATAAAATCCAGTGGTACGGAACCAACTGGTAAATACACAGGCCCATGATAAGGAAACAACTGGTAATCATGAAATCCAGTGGTGCGGAACCAACTGGTAAACACACAGGCCAGTGATAATGAATCAACTGGTGATCATAAAATCCAGTGGTACGGAACCAACTGGCTGACAAACTGGCCAAGTGATACGGAATCAACCGGCAATCATAAATTGCGGTGATACGGAATCAAATGGGAAACAGGGCTGACATAAAATCCAGTGGTACGGAACCAGCTGGCTAAAAACACAATCCACTGGTACGGAACTAGCGGGAAAACACAAGTTAGCGATGCGGAACCAATTGAAAGAAAACAAACACGAGTCGTTTGTAAATCATGTTCGAATGTATTTTACCAGTGACACAAGGACAATAGACTGATAAAGCACTCTTAGGCACATATGTTGATGAAATGACTTTACCCAAGTATGGGAAGTATATTTACATATAGCTTTATGGTTATCTGGTTTATTTTTGCATACAGAGAGATCGAGCCTGATAATTGTGTCGAATATTCTGCCCCCAACCCTATACATATACATTCTAGAATAGCGCCGAATATTAAATTGGGGACGTAATATGTTTCTGATTTCAAATGATGCTGCAATCTTTTACAGATGGAATGACCCAGTATGAGAGTGACGTACTGAGTAACAAAAGAAAGGTTAGCAGAATTTGTGGAATGGAAATAATTTAATATAAGTAAATACTTAACTTTTAGCACGTTTCTTCTTGATCAATATTCCAGGAAACGAGGAAATTCTAACAACGTGAACCGATAACAACGGTGAAAAATTTCTAACTTAAAAGAAAACACGTTCGCACCCCAGAAGGAAATTGGCTCAACGGACTCCAAGGTCCCTAGCAGAGAGAATCCCTCCGCGAACAGCCAGTGCGAAAGCATTGCGATTGGCTGGGCAGAATACGTGATAAAAACTTTACATATATTGGCCATTGACAGTGCGTTACACGACAATCAATCACACCTCCCATAAATGTCATTACCGGAGCGTAAATCGATATATATATATATATATATATATATATATATATATATATATATATATATATATATATATATCTGTGTGTGTGTGTGTCTGTGTGTGTGTGTGAGAGAGAGAGAGAGAGAGAGAGAGAGAGAGAGAGAGTTTAAGTGTGTCACAAATATAAGGTATAATGGCATATACGTACGTGTAAGCTGTACTTAAATGATTATATACTGGTGTTTTGTGAACTACATATAATCTCTTAGCACCCCGTTTCCTTGTTTAGCGAATAACAACAAAAACAGTTTGATACACTTTCTAAGAGAGTTCACATTTAATGTTTATTGTTAACCAAAGGTAAATGTTACTGTATTTTCCAGAAACAAAAATATGTTTTCTTGTACGTTATTTGTACAACAAGGTCTTAAATATACCTCATTGTTCACCATTATTGTTAACAATATGTGTACCCTTAGTGTGGCATATGTTAAGTCCAAACAATTTGTTAAAGGACATAGGACATTGACAATGATATTTACTAAGCACTTTTAATATTGTGCTCGACGATTATTTCTTTACTGCAGAGAAACGGTTAGAAAAGATTTAAAAGTAAAAGTGTTCATTATAAGTATGCATGCTGACAACCTTATTAAATGTATATTTAGCATCACTAGAAGAGATAAAGAACGATATATAGTTGTAAATCATTATGTAATGTGGATTTCATACCATTTTGTCTCTTTTATACATCTCCACTGCTTATAAAATTGCAAATCTTTACAATTACATGAAAATGGAATTCTTTTAAGGCTATTTTACACTATACTTGTCACGGAATGGTGTAAATGTTGTTAATTAAATACATGTACTCGGGTTTCGTTTCTTTTTCTCTGTACAACGATACCCGAGGGTAATTATAATATGGTCTATGTATTTCGAAATCGTGAGTACGATTCGTCCTGTGCCACACGTGCAAGGTGCCTTTGATAAAGAATAACGAAAATTCTAAAGGTATAAATACGTTACTATATGTAAAGGACCTTGACAATACTAATGGTTTTGTCAGCAAGCGGCCTGCTAAAAGGATTCGCACAACTCCAGCTGTAGGGCTGAGTTTTTGATGGTAGGAATATCCGGGGTGTCCGGTGTTGTCAGAGGGTAGAAACGTCCGTGTGTCCGGAGCGTTTAAGGTGCCGGAGCGTCTAATGTCTAGCGTCCGGAGTGTCCAGAGGGACTAAGGTGACCCAGCTGTAGAGCCGTCAAAGGACCAGGGGGTCCGGAGGGTCTAATATTTCAAGTGTCCGGAGGGTCTAATGTTTCAAGTGATCATAGTATTCCGAGGGTCCGGAGTCTATAATGGTTGTGAAATTGATTCGGAGGAGCTGTGGAGCGGATATGGTGCACGGGTGACGGAGTGCATCTCCACACATGTATTTTTAGCTGTATGCTAATTTTGGGTTAGTAAGACCCAGTGTATTATTCAGGACTGGAAGGATAGATTGTATATCCGTTCTTGTTTAGTGACATAATTTCGCTACCTGAGCGAATACATTTTTTTTTACTATGTGTAAACGCTTACATTGTTTGCTATTTGAGTGAACTATATTCATCTTTCCATTATTGAATCATTTGTGAAATCATTTATCCTGTATTTTAGGGTTACTGAACTAAATTTATTTGTATATTTTTTCCATCTTTGAAACTGTGCGTTTTTTTGTTAAATAGATCCAATATTTGGATTATAAATACGCACACATCTTCATAATCCACTACTCATATAAATCGCCACATTAAACCATATATCTGTGTCGTCAAAACGTGTTCTGTTGTTAATCCGAAATATCCCACCCGGTTATCTTGTTACAAATGGTGTCAGAAGTGGGATCATTTCGGATATAACAGAGCACTGAAATTGTTTTATTATATTTGTATGCTTTCTGTGTGTTTCAGATGCGTTTGACAAAGCACCAAGGTTAGGTAGATACCTAATATTACTTTATTTTTTGTATTTAATATTTTTGTTTCATTTCGTGAAACAAAATACGGTTTGTGGTAATTACGTGGTTTGTATAAAACTGCACTTTAAGGTTGGTCACCACCAAACTTTTGAAATGACTTCTATGAAAGAACTGGTAGAACTGGGGAAACAGTTTGGTTATGAGGGGGAGTCCCTTAGAAATTTCGTTCGTGAAGAACAAGCCCGGGAGAGGGACCAAAGATTAAAGGAGAGGGAATTAGAGAGGGAAGAATTTGAAAGGGAACAACAATTAGAAAGGGAAAAAAGGGAAACCCAGAAGGAAATGATAGAATTAGAGAAGGGTAAGATTGAACTAGAGAAACAGGCTGAGAGGGAAAGGATAGAATGGGAAAGGGAAGCAGAGAGGGAGAAGTTAGAAGGGGAAGATAGAAATCGGCAGAGGGAACATCTAAGAAATTCTGAGCTATTGCAAGCTAAAAAAGAGGGGGAACATGATGTTAAACTGAGAGGTCCAAAATTGCCCCCATTTGAAGACGATAAAGATAATATGGATAGTTATCTAAATAGGTTCGAGAGGTATGCTACGGTACAAAAATGGAAGAAAGACGATTGGCCGCTCCATCTTAGCGCGTTATTGAAAGGCAAAGCGTTAGACGTGTATTCGCGTTTATCCACGGCCGATTCGCTCAATTACCCCGTGTTGAAAGAGGCACTTCTCAAGAAATATGAACTAACCGAGCAAGGGTTTCGCAAGAAGTTTAAGTATAGTAAACCAGATAGAGGCGAAACATTCACACAGTTCGTCAGTAGGACTTGCAATTATTTGCAGCGATGGGTGGAATGTGGTAAAGTCGTCAAGACATTTGAGGGTCTTGTCGATTTCTTGCTTCGTGACCAATTGTTAACAACTTGTGGCAAGGAGTTATATTTATTCTTGAAGGAAAGATCCTTCACAAATGTACATGAAATGGCCACACAGGCGGATTTGTTCGCCGAAGCTCGGGGAGGTTCGCAGAATGTCATCACGCGAGATGTCAAAGGTGGGAATCAGGTCAACGACAGAAAACCCAGGGAACCTGAAAAATCTGGTAGGAGTAACCAGGGGAAGCGGAGTGACATGCAATGTTTCATTTGCAAGGAAGTCGGTCATATCTCCCACTATTGTCCTAAGCGGAAGGGACCAGTCCAGAAAGTAGCGGTAGCCATTAGAGGCAGAAGATCGGTAAATGGAAAACTTAATGTTTCCCAGCAAGTTAAGCGGAAAGCGGTGCGTGAACCGGTGGTGCGTTCAGAGACCAGTCGCAATGTGATCCAATCAATCGGCACGTGTATTTTTTCAGAGGCACGGGTGCCGACCGCAAACGGCACTGTTAACGGACAAGAAGTCACCGTTCTACGAGACACGGGATGCACTACTGTAGTCGTGAAACGGAGCTTAGTCCGAGATGATCAATTGCTTGGGTTTAAATCACCTTGCATGTTGCTTGACCAGACAATCGACCACGTTCCAGTTGCAAGGATAATGATAGATACACTTTTTTTGACCGGGACTGTGGAAGCTTTATGCGTAGCCAACCCGATCTATGAACTGACGATTGGCAACGTACCGGGTTCTAGACTCCCAACCATAGCAGATTTCCGATTCCCTATCATCCAGGCAGTGCAAACTAGGGCTCAGGTAAAGGAGGAAAATAAACCTTTGCGTAAGTTAAAAGTACCGGAAGCCATTACTGATATATCCCGCGAAGAATTCCAAAATGAGCAAACACGTGACGCGTCTTTACGTGCAACCTCTGAGAAGGCATTAACGGGTACCGTGAGAAAGTGTAAGAACGGGGGTTCCTCTAAATTCCTTGTTCGAAAGGGTTTAATGTACAGGGAATACTCTACATCGGATAGGAAGTTCTTGCAATTAGTGGTTCCCCAGAAATTTAGGGCACATGTATTAAAGGTCGCGCACGAGTCGAGTATGGCAGGTCATTTAGGCGTAAAGAAAACAACGGATAGGGTATTAGAGAATTTTATTGGCCTGGCGTCAATAGCGACATAGCGCGGTTCTGTCGCTCGTGCGACGTTTGCCAGAAGACGATCTCTAAGGGCAGGGTAACTAGAGTACCGTTAGGTCAGATGCCCTTGATAGATACTCCGTTCAAACGAGTAGCCATCGACATTGTAGGACCAATATTTCCGCATACAGATCGGAAAAACCGATACATCTTGACACTGGTAGATTACGCTACCAGATATCCAGAAGCCATAGCTTTGCCATCAATTGAAACCGAACGTGTAGCCGAAGCGCTCGTAGACATGTTCAGCAGGGTCGGAGTGCCCGAAGAGGTTCTTACGGATTGTGGAGCGCAATTCACCTCAGATCTTATGGCAGAAATTAGTAGGTTGTTGTCCCTTAAACAGTTACGCACAACACCTTACCATCCTATGTGCAATGGATTGGTCGAGAAATTCAACGGCACATTGAAGCAAATGTTGCGGAGAATGTGTGCGGAAAGACCGAAGGATTGGGATAGATATATGAACGCCCTTCTGTTCGCATATCGTGAGGTTCCTCAGGAAAGCTTGGGTTTCTCCCCGTTTGAACTATTGTACGGTAGGACAGTTCGTGGTCCTATGCGCATACTTCGTGAACTGTGGACAGACGAGGTCGCGGACGAAGAAGTTAAGACCACATACCATTACGTAGTTGATTTGCGCGAAAGATTAGAAAGTACTTGTCAAATGGCGCAAGACGAACTCGCGAAATCTAGTCGTAGGTACGCCAAGTACTACAACCGAGGAACTCGGAGAAAAAAATTTGACGTAGGCGATCAAGTGTTGGTGCTTCTCCCAACGAATAACAACAAGCTGCTAGTTCAATGGAAAGGGCCATATGAAGTCAGACAGGTGAAAGGCGAAATGGATTATATCATTGATATGGAGGGGAAGTCCAAGACATTTCATGCCAATATGCTTAAACTCTACGTAACGAGACCTGGACAAACGATTGATAAAGGGATTTTGAATGTAGTATGCGTTGCGGTGATAGAGGATAGGTCTGGTGACGAAGCGGAATTCGTCTCCAGCACAGAAATACCCCTTGAATACCCCATGGACGTTGGTAAAGAAAGTATTGACCAGATAAATGTATGCCCTGAGTTATCGGAGGGTCAACGTACACAGATTATGGAGGTTTTGTCCAAATATCCAGATGTGTTCACGGACAGACCAGGCTGTACGGGTCTAATTCGACACGAGATCAAATTGAATACCACTGAGCCTATCAGGATTAAAGGATATCCGATACCCTTTAATGCACGGGAGGCAATCAGCGAAGAAGCGATGAAAATGTTAGACCAGGGAGTGATCGAACCTTCAAACTCCCCATACTCGTCCCCCGTGGTGTTAGTCAGAAATAAAGACGGGACCAACCGGTTTTGCATCGACTTTCGGCAATTAAACAAGATCACCGTATTTGATGCAGAACCAATGCCAGATATGGAAAGTGTATTTTCAAAATTGGCAGGTCATAAATACATTTCCAAATTAGATCTAAGCAACGGATATTGGCAGATACCCATCGCCGATAATGTCCGCGAGTTGACGGCATTCGCGACTCCCAAAGGACTGTTTCAATTTAAAGTTATGCCTTTCGGTTTAGTCAACGCCGGTGCGTCGTGCGTTCATCTCATGCGCAAATTATTAAACGGAACGGAAAACGTCGACAGCTTCGTAGACGACATCTTTGTTTACACGCATACATGGGATGAACATGTTAAGGTATTACGGGATCTGTTCGATAGACTTCACATTGCAAATCTTTCAGTTAGGCCTACTAAGTGTAGCATAGGGTATTCCAGTCTGGAATGTTTGGGACATCTGGTAAGGGGACTAGGCCAGTTGCAACCTCATCCAGATAAAATAGGAGCAATCAGGGATACCCCTAGACCAGAGACAAAAAAACAAGTAAGGTCTTTCCTAGGTCTAATCGGGTTCTACAGGAAATTCGTCCCCATCTTTTCGGCTATTGCCAGCCCATTAACGGATTTGACTAGGAAGGGGCAACCGAATAAAGTTTCATGGGGTGTATGCCAGGAAAAAGCGTTTAACACTCTAAAACACAAACTGGTAAGTGCACCAATTTTAAAGTTGCCGGAAATAGATAAACCTTTTGTACTGAGGACTGATGCGTCCGATACGGGTCTTGGGGCTGTTTTGCTACAGGAGCAAGGGGGGACGAAATTGCCCATTGCTTATGCAAGTAGGAAATCGCTCCCTAGAGAGGAAAAGTACTCCGTGATTGAAAAGGAGTGCCTAGGTTTAGTATGGGGAATAGGAAAATTCCATACATATCTTTTTGGGAGGGAGTTTACCTTGCAAACGGACCATCAGCCGCTTTTATATTTGAATAAAGCATAGGTCACCAATGCAAGATTGATGCGTTGGGCGTTGTCTTTGCAACCATACAGTTTTCGAATCGAGGAAATTCGAGGGTCAGAAAATGTGGGAGCTGATTTTTTAAGTAGGGTGTAATTAGCAAATCATTTCGTTCGGTCTGAAAATTGGAAGTTTTAATAATGTTTCATTGTTCACATTCCGTGATTGTTCTAAAAGTGATACCACTTTTTTTTAGGGGGGAGGTATTGTCACGGAATGGTGTAAATGTTGTTAATTAAATACATGTACTCGGGTTTCGTTTCTTTTTCTCTGTACAACGATACCCGAGGGTGATTATAATATGGTCTATGTATTTCGAAATCGTGAGTACGATTCGTCCTGTGCCATACGTGCAAGGTGCCTTTGATAAAGAATAACGAAAATTCTAAAGGTATAAATACGTTACTATATGTAAAGGACCTTGACAATACTAATGGTTTTGTCAGCAAGCGGCCTGCTAAAAGGATTCGCACAACTCCAGCTGTAGGGCTGAGTTTTTGATGGTAGGAATATCCGGGGTGTCCGGTGTTGTCAGAGGGTAGAAACGTCCGTGTGTCCGGAGCGTTTAAGGTGCCGGAGCGTCTAATGTCTAGCGTCCGGAGTGTCCAGAGGGACTAAGGTGACCCAGCTGTAGAGCCGTCAAAGGACCAGGGGGTCCGGAGGGTCTAATATTTCAAGTGTCCGGAGGGTCTAATGTTTCAAGTGATCATAGTATTCCGAGGGTCCGGAGTCTATAATGGTTGTGAAATTGATTCGGAGGAGCTGTGGAGCGGATATGGTGCACGGGTGACGGAGTGCATCTCCACACATGTATTTTTAGCTGTATGCTAATTTTGGGTTAGTAAGACCCAGTGTATTATTCAGGACTGGAAGGATAGATTGTATATCCGTTCTTGTTTAGTGACATAATTTCGCTACCTGAGCGAATACATTTTTTTTTACTATGTGTAAACGCTTACATTGTTTACTATTTGAGTGAACTATATTCATCTTTCCATTATTGAATCATTTGTGAAATCATTTATCCTGTATTTTAGGGTTACTGAACTAAATTTATTTGTATATTTTTTCCATCTTTGAAACTGTGCGTTTTTTTGTTAAATAGATCCAATATTTGGATTATAAATACGCACACATCTTCATAATCCACTACTCATATAAATCGCCACATTAAACCATATATCTGTGTCGTCAAAACGTGTTCTGTTGTTAATCCGAAATATCCCACCCGGTTATCTTGTTACAATACTGACTCACCTTAACAGAGTATCGTATGCAAGTATAATGTCTGATCCGTCTACATTTCCAAGGGCAATTATTTTAATTATACAGATTTCAGAAATATGATAAGAGTCTTAGTTGTAGTTATTAAAAAGCGAACTGTATTAACACTCTTTTTTATACATGCAACTGTTTTAATTATTATAATCGTTGGATAACTGTCATTCTGCTGCATATAATGCAATTATAAATACAACAGTTAGGCTGCTCTGGCACGAACCAAAGTATTTGGTTTAACATATTCCCATTTTCTAATTGTAATTTCAGTCTTATCTCCAGAGGTGCTTTTTGTGGGTCTTCATCACTATCTGTTAAGAATGTTACATGTAATGTTTATTGCATCACACCACTAAGGTTCCATACTCTTATCCAATACTCAATTTACAATTTAAGAAAACGCAGTATGAATATGTTGAGAAGGCAAATTAAACTTTGTCATTAAGCCATGTCAACGCTGTATATCACGAGCCATATCAACATTTGAACATTTGAATATTTAGCCTTTCCCACATATACGACCATTGTTTCAACTTATATCTAAGCAAATTAAACAAGTGTAGATAATGGATTTTAACTGATAATCATTAATTGGTTGGTATGTATTTATGGATGAATGCATTAATGTGTATATTTATAATTTCTAACTATATTATTAAATATTTTAATTCGGAGATTTGAGATTATATATATCTCCAAGAGTCTGCTGAGGCTGTATATCGCAATATCACAGCGCCCGACGCACTTGACCCCTCGGATGGCCTATTGGTTAGCACATCCTCCTATAATGCGATGGGGTTCCAACCGCAGACGATCCATACCAAAGACTTATATAAATGATACGCACAAGAGGTGAGACTACTCTGCTTTGTCAGGATAATGTGACTGGATGGGAGATAATGCTACATGTATGCGGCATGTTGACCCTGAGCTAGACCTCGCTATAAACTGCTGCGGTGCAGACTTCAGAAAATGCAAGACAGCCTGGAATAAAGTTCTGAGGTAATAAGCGTTGCATGTGTATCAATTGCATCTCAGGTCAAATCACATCTTTTGCATATAGATTATCATTAAATTCCGTTCGCCTAACAAATGAGTTTCATTGATCTCGAGTCGGTTATATCAATCAGTTTTGTTTGGTTGGTCAAAAGTGCATTAGGCCAGAAATTTAAATTAATGTATCGCCACAAGGGGTAACGGTTCTGTTCTCATATCACCACTGCAATTCTTGACGCAAACGAAACAAGCTATCGGTTTCAAAACTCTACCAAAGATATATGTGTTGTTCGAAAACAATTGAACCCTTATGACTTGCGACCCTAATTCAATTTTGTTATGTGTGTGTGTGTGTGTGTGTGTTTGTGTGTGTGTGTGTGTGTGTGTGTGTGTGTGTGTGTGTGTGATGTCATATGATTTGGATTTTTAACCTAGCTTTAACAACTTTTATGTCATATCGCTACGATGTCTGCAATGTGGCAGTTTATAGTGATGTCTAGCACTGGGCATCATGCCGCAGACATATAGCATCATGTCCCACCCAGTCACATTATTCTGACACCAGGCCAACCAGTCCTAACAGTAACCTCTTAATGCTGAGCGCCAAGCGAGGCAGCTATTAGTACCATTTTTGTATCTCTTGTGTTTGACTCGGTCGGGGATCGAACCCACGACCTCCCGCATCTGAGGCGGACGCTCTAACCCCATAGGCCTCCGAAGCGATATATATATATATATATATATATATATATATATATATATATATATATATATCTGTGTGTGTGTGTGTGTGTGTGTGTGTGTGTGTGTGTGTGTGTTGAAATGCGAAAGGTACAATGAATTTTATGCATAGGTAATGTATGTCTAAATGATTATTTACTGATGTCTCGTGAACTATTCATAACCTCCAATTACCCTTTGTCCTTGTTTACCGAATGAAAACACAACCAATTTGCCAGACATAAATACAAGTTTGAAACAGGTATCAGAACAGGCGACATCTAAGTATATACATGAATTTGTATTTAATGTATATTGTCATGCAAAGGTAAATGGTACTGTATAGTCCAGGACTCAATTTAATTTTGTATGTTCAAAGGAAGCTTGTTATATATCCCTCATGGATTTCATGGACTGTTTTGAAAATCTGTGTACTTAGTGTGGCGTGTATTACGTTCAACCTATTTATTAAATGATATATCCCACAGACAATGACATGTCATAAGTACCTTTGTTTTCGTGCCCTATGATGATATGATTACGCCAGCGAATCTTTTAAAGAACTGTTTAAAAAGGGGAAATCGTTCTAAACATTTATGCATGATGAAAACCTTTTTGAATGTATCGTTAGCAGCACTTGGATGGATAAGGAACGACGTGTAGTTACAAATCGTTCTTCAATTTGCAAAGATAATGTACATTATTTTATTTCTTATTGACCCAGCCAAATATATATCACCCTCAGCCCACCATTAAAACAAACATACAGAACCAACAAATTTTAACAGGGAATAAAAGCGCTCAGCATGGTTTAGTTTGCCTAATCATTCCTGTAATATTTGTTGTAGTATTATATCAAGAACATTGACAAACGTAAACCAATAACCAAATCTCTACTTTCAAAATGTATCAGTTGGTCCTTATTCACATAGCAAGTATTACCTATTGACAAACTAATAAAACATAGGTGTGATATTACCTATTCGCACACTATTAAAAACGTAAGTGTGTTTAGATGCATTCATTCTGTGATATTGAACAGTTTCAATATTGTTCCTGCATACGTTTCCTTCTGAGTTACACGAAATCGTGTTTTAATTGTGAACCCTTATTTTCGACAACTTGTGATTTATTTATTGACGTGTTACACATGTATTTCCATGTATCAGATTAGGCAACATACGAACCATGTACTTAGTTTTGATCTGAGTGAAAGATGTCAACATTCTTGTATTCAGAATGCTCTTATACCCTTGTCATGAAAACGTCTTCGTTTCAGTAATCGATTCAGTAATCTTGAAAACGTATTCGATATTCTCCTTCCCCAAATATTCACTAACATTCCTGATATAAAGTCATGATATATGTATGTATGTATGTATGTTTGTATGTATGTATGTATGTATGTATCCATAAATGTGTGTATCTATGTATGTATCTATTATGTACATGAACGTATTATTCTACACTTCTTAATCAATGCATGGAATATCTACCTGATGTTTTCTAAATTGATTTAATGCTTCAAATATCGCATCCTTGTTTAAATTAACCGTTTCAATATATATCATAGTTGGAACGTATGAACAACTTTGTTTGAATTTCTTGATGATTGAAAATTACCAATGTATGATTGCCACTGCTATCAACGTGAAATAAGTAGAATAGTTCGGGTTGTTTTGACAGTATTTTCTCCAGCATGTGTAATGTGTATGTTATATATGATGTGCTTTGTTCTGATCAACATTATTCTCATTTAATGCGTTCAGTATTATTTTTACCAGTGCAAATGGTTTTTCCGACTGCTTGAAATTTACCTAACCAACCATCTATTTTACAGTAAAAGCAACTTCCCCGATATCTTTAGGAGTAATGTACTTTTGACCGTACACTCACACGGATACAAACTTATTCTCCTTTAATTGAACTTTTTATTTGTTTGTAATTCCTAGTTTTGGGGTTTCTAACCTTTCACATTTTAGTTTATGACATGTATCTTCTTATTTTAACAGTTTCACCCTGTAATACTAATAAATGTACACACCGAATACTTGATATTCGTGTAATTTTATCTATTAGAGTTATCATAAAATAAGGATTAGAATAATATAATGAATACTTCACTGTAGCACTTCACGTGTAGTTATATGTATAGTTATTATTGATAGTCAAAAATTGAATTTATTCTCTTTAGCTTGTAACAAGAAAATTTACTTGTTACAAGCCATGGGTCTTTACTTGACCGACTGGTATCAAAACTGCGGCTCGATTCCCGCTAGAATTCATAAGTTTACCCGAAATTTCCAAAGACTTCCATACAATATCAGTTGTAAACTAGAAAGAGCGACAGGTCCGTTTTAGATACTAGTTTTACTCTAATCAATGCAAGACCACAGATCTCACAACCAGCCAAATATATATAAAAGGCAAGTCTGCATTGTTTCTCTGCATTAGGTTTCCGTACCGCTAGCAGTTCACGCCGTAGCAACTATACAACTAACCCTTTCTACAAGGAATTATTTTAAATCCACCACCCTAGGCCAGTCAACCCATGGTTTAGAGGCACATTTCGCCAATATAACTGCACTACATTTGCCACCATGACGACATAAAGGTATCTGCCGAGTCACATCGTATTGGTTCTATAGTGTAATCTACCGGTTTCCTACCGTAAATACTGCCACTGCAGTCACACCAATAATGTACATTACTAGATTTTGGTAGGGACTTCATTATTCATGGACACTCATTCGGTTTGTACCTGAATCCACTACTAGTAAACCATCGCATCATGGAAACTCACTAATACTTTACTACGTGACGTTTGCTCCTAGTAATTGGTTAATTATATGTATTGTCCTGATTGTATATTTTAGATAAATGTTACGGTCTTAGCTATATTAATTTTATAATAAAACAAACTGTTTAAATGTCCTGCAAACGTGCTAATATGTACTGCTGAAAACAGGTTATCGTTTTCTAGAACAATCCTGACATGGATCTTGTAGGAGGTATGTGATGACTGGCACTACAACACTCTGTCATGATTTTTTTATGTAATGCCTATCAAATACCGCTTGAGGAATTCGATAATTTTATATCATAACCAAATAATACAGCTTTCGAGAAACTTCAGTACAACTAAACATTTTATCTTGAACTAATCATCATTGCAAGACATCATCAGCTATGCCATTTGAATATAAGATGTTAGACTATGAGTCATGAATCAAAATATCAGATAAAGTATGCATGTGTGTATGTATGTGTGCGTGCCCACGCACGCAGGCACGAACGCACGCACGCACGCATATTTATATACGACACGATATCATTCGCCTTCCACTACAAAGGTTGGAATAAAGTTTTAAAATGATACAGCGATATGGAAATATTTTAGCTTCTTTCAAACACTTTTGAATAATAGTGTAAAGTTATGAAAGTCTGTATCCACTGCTCTTTATACACATTTTATGTTGATGAGCTTTAATTTCCAAAAGCCTAACTAGAGAGCTCTTGTGTATTTCCAGTGCTTTCCTTCGATCATGTTCTGTTGGTTTTAATGCCGGTGCATGAGAAATTGGAGACAGGTACCATTCCAAGTTGAATCGTTTATATTATTTCGCAGTATGAAATGTAATTCGTTAATATAATTCTGCCAACGAATTCACATGCATGTCTATTGCTGTTGTTCGTTTAGCGAAACAGTCTGCATCCTACATTGACAATTCGGCCGTGTCTCTTTGCAAAAATGCTGCGAAATTTTTGTTACATTGTTCAGATAAATACCCAACAAAACACGCAAATAAACATGCAAAAACAAATTTCTTAAAAGCAATTTATGTTTTATAGTAAAATCATTTTTACGTGGGGAACATTAACTAAGAAATTCGTGTTATAATTTTGTGAATATTGCACTAGACGCTTTGAATAATATAAAAAAGTCAAATCTATATGTACTAAATGTGATAACACTTACTATATATATATATATATATATATATATATATATATATATATATATATATATATATATATATATATATTAACGTTTTCCATGTTATGGGAGTGTCAACATGCATTTTAGAGATAATATACAGGATCAATCACCTTCAGAATGAACAAAATTTGGAGTGTGTTGCCCGTCCTAGCGAAATACCAAGTCTACACCAGGATGTTCAACTACATCTCCATAGTATAAGACGCTATGGGCTCAACGCAGGTAGAATATTTCAGATACAACCTGGATAAAAAAAACCAAAGTGAATTTCATCAAGGTGTTCAGTTTCTTTTTAAATATAAATGGCTTCACACTGAAAACCAGACGTGATCTGATTGACTAGAAAAAGGAACAATTCTTAATATTAATCTCAAAGACAAATAAAGCAATTAAAATGATTAGGTTATTGGTTTCTTTTGTTTTCCGTCCTTGACAAGCTCTAGTGTTACTATCGCACTTTGAGAAATGTTCGGTTCTATGTGGGGTTGGGGAACAGCGTTCGAATTTCTCCGAGATTTATCGTTAAACTTCATACTGTAAGATACAATTATATCAAGTGTTGCAGGCTTTGGGGTTGTTTACAAAAGTATGAACATCTCAAAATCTACAATTCAGAAATTTGCCGAATATATGAAAATATGTTACCAATTTAATATTTAATTTTGTGGCCGAAATCGTTTGCGGGGAGTGGTTAACACATAAGGAAGCATTATAATATATCTGTTTAATCAATGTTGAATATTAATTTTTTGCATAACGAATGAGTTTTGTATTTCTTTCTTTCATTAAATACTATTCTTTGGAGGAAGAAAACAGGCTGAACAATCTTTAAAATGTACACTCTACCTTTCTGGATGACACATTTCAGATAGCACGGCATTTCCATTTTCTGTCTTGCAATCATACTCATGTAAGCGCCACAAGGTATTCTTCAATAAACTCTGAAATAGATATTGAGATTAACATATCATATTTCAAAAAGTTCAGTTCAATTAAGGCTTTAACTCAACTATCTCATTATCCGTAGAAAACAGTTTCGGAGTGAAAATGCAAAGAGAATAAATGGCAAGATGATAGTGAATGCAATTCGTAAAAAGCACAAACAGGATCTACTGATATTCGTCCAGCTTACAGTTGTGAAAAGATGTCTCCACCTGAAGCAGTGACGTTTCATGTGAGACTCTAGAAATATAGCTAGAATTACAAAATTCATTTCCAGCACGAATAATTTTAACACCATTTGTATCATATTACAGAACATCAGTTTAAATCCTTACATGCTGAAGGAGACTTATATGGGGACATGCAATGTGTTTGAACCATATTGGTTCTTGAGTTATGGAGGGATCTATATGTTTAACAGGCGACTGAGTAATTATGGAATACGTCTCGTGCCTTATATAACCAAACATCTTATGTTAATCAGACAACCTTTTAACAAAGAGACATTATGTAGAAATTTCGAACATTTTAATGAAAAATAGATAAAATAGACTATGGTTTATCACGCGTGGCTCAGCTTATATCAGGTATTGACACGTATAAAAATGATATATTTCATGCATAAGGACCAGGCTTTCGATTAATGATCAAATGAATGGTGTTACGAATGGAAAGAGTACAACATATCACAGCTATTTATTTTCCTCTAAACGAATTATTTAAAGTTCCATTCATTGCTTACATACACTACAACACTCCTATCCCAATTTTGCAACCCAGCTTCGTTCAAAGTCAATATTTCTATGCGACGGTCGCCAAAGAATATTTTGTGCAAGTACCATCTTATGCATGAGGAGGTGTTATTCATAGCAGCTAATATCAGTTGACCATTTGGTTTTGCGTATGTTCCCTTTTATGAAATTGAATATATGTGTGTGTGTGTGTGTGTGTGTGTGTGTGTGTGTGTGTATTTAAGAGGTGAACCGTATCGACGCTAAGATTTGGTGTTTCTTTTGGCACTTTGCTTATCATGCACATGTAATATTCAAGGCCTTAAGTAATCCAATACGCAAACAAAGGATCTCAATCTCAGGCAAATACTAAAATATACACATTTACTCATTATGTACTTTGCTTTCATTGCCACAAATCTCAATATTTCTTTGCAATCATGTGTAAATGCAATTTTGCTTACCTGCAGCCTTGTTGCAAATTAAATAATTTGTTGTCATTATAACAGAAGAGAGCAAGTTATTACAATTAGTGTTTCGAAGAATAGAATATCATTCCTATTATCCTTAATGCCATTATTAGTATTATTATTAACATGTTTACCGTCTCATTCAAGATCGAAACCTTTCAACATTATTATTTACGTAGTTAGCATCGGAGTAGAATCTTAACTTATAAATATAGAGGCGCATGGAATGTTTTCAATTGCCTGACTTGAAAACAAGGGCAAATGCTACATAGCTGGCGTCGCAAGTATCACATTATACATGCTCCTCATATTTCTAATGCCCAAGTCCTTTATAAAATAAGAAGTTTTTGTACATAAACTCGCACAATACAATACAATACAACAATTGCGCTTAAAATGTTAATTCAGTTGTTGAAACTGCATCATCTACATCAAAATACAAAAAGATTAGCAGATTAAGTGACAACATTTTCTTATCCATATCAATAAATTATGCGTTACTTAGATGATGACATGTAAACGATCTACACAGAGACATGTGCGCCCGAACCACGCATCGCTGTGGAGATAATGGATGAGGAAATAAATAAATAGATGACATGATGTTTTCACTCATATCCCTGGCACGTGTTCAGTACAGCTTGGCAGATGCAGTTATAAAAGTAATTCAAAAATGAAATGTATCCTAAAGTAAAACATAAAGATAGTTACATTTACAAATATGCACATAATTCAATTTCAAACGTAGATCGTTCATGTAATTTTGTTTCGCATAAATCTGATTTGAATAGTTTTAACGTCAAATTGTATGGTAATCAAAATAATACACACATCACGAAATAACAATGTCCGAATGTATTTCCAATTAAGTCTGATGTACAGAACAAGCATACAACACTGAGAGTATGTACAGCAGCTAAAGAGGCATAAACAGGTATAGAAAAGTCATCATTTCAGAAGTGGGTGCCGATGGCTGAGTGGGTTTCAAGGAACTAGACAAGTAGTTCTAAATGATAACTGTCTGTAACATACACTATGAAACTTTTGTTTGTTACTGACATGTGTGGTTAACCTGACAGTGTGATTAGATAGTTAATTAACATGATGTTAGGTGAATGATTTGTCTGATTATATTGACATAAAAATATATCTCAGACATAAAGTAAATCTGATACGTACCCGTGCAATCCACATTTTACTTTCTTTTGAAATGCTTGTACTACTGTGATTTGGTAACATACCAGCTCATGTATTGAGTTTTTTTAGTAACGATATTGTGATTGATGTTCTGTATTCTTGGGAAGCTTTGCTTCGATGTATGAATCAAACCGTCATCAGACCAACAGCCTCTCTTTGGTATTCATCACGTCTGTAATTTATACATAGATCATTATTTTAGTTACATTGGAATAGTCGCTTATATAAATTTCCACTTAAATAAAAGAAACTTTTAAAATATATCAACTGTACTTAAACTAATATATACACACTAATTAAAAAGTTTTACATAATAAAGTTAGAATTGTCTTTATAAGCATTCAGTGGTTAAAAGTTCTCCTTTGGGAGTGGTTCATATACTTATGTTTTGTTAGAAGGATAATACATGCATTTCCTTACCAGCTTAAACAAAACAAAGGTCTTAAACTAGTTTTACACATTTTTCATTTTGTATAAAACATTTGGATATTTATTGTCGATAATAGTATGCAACTATGAATATCAAATATGAACGATCATCTGCCTACATAAATACATAGAGGAACTTTTTGAACACTTTCGAAAATATCATTCAAGTAGCTTCATACGATAATGAACTGCAAACATTTCATACGAGCGAGATAGAGGAAGAGAGATAGAGATGAGGAGAAACATTGCTCTCGATGTTGACTCCATGATGTAGAATTGCCATTGCATTTTGTTACTTGAAAGGTCAAAATAAGAATTGTTGTCGTTCATCTGTTTTGCGCATATTTCTTACCTCTAACATTGTGTATGAGAATCCGTGAGACAGACACGTCACGAGAGAGAGAGAGAGAGAGAGAGAGAGACAAGAAGAGTGTGTGTGTGAGTGTGTCATCCATAATCTCATACATCTCTAATGTTTTGGAAGGGAATGAGAAGTGTAAATTTGAAGCCTATCATATGGAAATGCGACTTGTCATTAAAAAGTGTCACCCCCAATCAGCCTGACAATGAAGTAAGAAAAAATGTAACGCAAATAGTACAACATTGAGCCGTGATCTTGGCCTGGGAGATAAACCCCTCATGAGGTGCGCGATACAGGTTCTCAAGATGATGTAGGAGGGAACCAACATATATTTATAAAGCTCAAATTACTTTGAAATTAAGGACAGATGGTGTTCATAATATTGAACCTTGACCATGCAGACAAGACATTCAATATGTTGTCCAAAAAATCTAATAATGTCCATGCACGACACAATCAATATATAGTTCATACTTTGAAGCGGTTTTGAAGCTACTAAATGGAGCAGGACAGAAACAGGGGTACAGTGTCCGTCACTTTTTGTGATAAGGCTTGCAAAATAAAAGAATGGAATTGATATATTTTTTAATAACGCGTCCTACTTTTTTCTATCAATATTTAGTGCATGTGTACAGTACGTTAAGTAGCAAAAAATGGTTTTGGCTGAATAATATTAGGCTGACGTGCAAAATTTCAAATACGTGCTCATTTGGGAAATCAGATAACTTTTGTAAAAACAAAACCAGAAAAACTAAACATAACAACAACAACAAAAAAATATAAAAACGGACAAATATAAATACAGTCCAGTAGTCGGTACACATACTTCTCAGTTTGAAAGTAACTTTAAACGATAAAATGACAATTGCTTATCGCTTTCATTGCATTAGTACTGAGCCCGACATGTTTATGCACTGGTTATTAAATAGGTTTTATAAACGTGGCATTTGGCGGAAATTATGGAATGTCTTTAGGTTCACTTACTCCACCATTAAGTATGCCAAATGAGGAATTAATACATTTTACATTTCTCTGTTCATCGAGATTATATACATTCAGAACTCGATAAAATGATTTGGATGTGGCCAGGAAATAAATAAGTAACTAAAGTGCAAACTAAGAAAAGGCATGTGAATCCGAGATATAAATTAGATTGCTTAACATTGAAAAGCTATTGAACTAGCTAATTGTTTGATTAACATTATTTGTCACAGAATAAGGCAAGAAATAACTTGGTTTGCCTTAGAATGATTTGACCATCTTTCGTTGTACATGCGTACAACGTTACCTATGGTGAATTATTGTTTTTCCAGGTAAGCGACTGTACTGGCATGTATCTCGTCGAAAATTACCCACGGCGAGAGATTATGATGCATAACGTTTGATGTTACAGTTCATGCATCAGACATTACCAAAAAACGGCTTAAACTAGGAGAAACTTCACTTTCACCGATAAGTAATGGATATGGATTAATTACGCGAACACCACACTCGGTAAATATTGTTACTTTTTCTACATCGCCAAACCAGATATTTACGTAAATCTTTACTTACCCGATATTTCACTTTGAATTAGTAAACGTATTACATGTCCCTTTGGTTTAAACAAGATGTTAGCACACGAAGCATCTAAAGTACCATACCATGGATCATGCAGATACAATATATTTTTTGTGATCTAAGTTATTACATAGCCAAGAGTGTATCATTATTTATCCCATATTGATGACAATGATATAATGCATATAGCAAAATTACATATTAAGTACATTTGGAACTTAAATTATAAAACTTCATAGATTGTGCGAAAGAGTATATGTATTATTTCTCGTATTGTGCAATGGAACAGTGATAT
This sequence comes from Sinohyriopsis cumingii, assembly GCA_028554795.2. NCBI lineage: Eukaryota > Metazoa > Mollusca > Bivalvia > Unionida > Unionidae > Sinohyriopsis > Sinohyriopsis cumingii. The sequence continues at coordinate 22,951,668 of CM068837.1, forward strand.
ATGACCAAAATATTTTATGTGATGTCATATTGATCAGACGTCAAAACATGTACAGAGGCCTCTCGTTCCTTTGTTAACATCGGGTCGGGTGCAAAACGTGAACACCATTATATTTGCTCACCTACTTCATAATGCATCTTACACAAAAAATGTATTTTTCTTCGAGCAATCAAATATTACGTTTCTATCAATCCATGTTCGAGCAATATTTTAGTTTTGTTACATTTAACATGGATGTTGCTAACGTTTACACAGCTGACAGCTGTAGTTATATTTACCTGCATACAATTTACTATTGACAACCATGCTCATTCTACACTAATGTCCGGATTTATTCAGTATTATATTATATAATAAAAGACTCTGGTATTGTTTAAGTATACAGTTCAAAGTGTCAACATCGTATTATTTTCGAATTAAGCCGAGGTGTAGTATAATACACTTCTGACCTTTCTTGGTGACCACGGTAAATGGACGGATATATAAATAAGGATTTCAATGTGACTGGCCAGTAGCTCAGACAAGAGATCGAATTTCATTTCTCACGATGAAGGCTTCAGTCGCTTGTTTGCTGTTTGCAAGTCTGCTGGTGATCGTCTTTCCCAGAGGTATTTATTCATTAATTGTCTTTTCATTTTGATACTTGTAGGGCTTCATTATATAATAAATAGTTGGTACCGGCACAATTGTCCATGCTTAATTTTGTAATTTTGAAGATGTGTTTTCTCGAGTAATGTAATGTTGTCCCTAAGCAGATAGTTATATTCCAGAACGAATCAAATAAATAAAATGAATATACTTTCTAATATTTCCTAATACGTTTGGATTTTATTCCACCCCATTATTTCATTATTGACCACACATCTGTCTTTATATGGACACTTTTATGTGGTAATAAGTCATGTGAGTGAAAAGTCTTCAGCTATTTGTCCTCGTCAACTACATGAATTTAGTGGATGAGCATATATAGTGCTTATTGGTTGGGTATCTTAATTTTATTCGAGTTTTTCAATGATTCAGTTATAAAATTGCTGAACGATACAGGCTAATTATTTGCTAAATGAGAATTTGAAAACCGACACAACGTGAGTATACACAATTAGAAAAAGACTCCATTTTCTTCACTTAAACATATGTTGTAGTTTGTATCATGTACAATTCCATTTATGTATTTCAAATATAGTAATCAACCTCAAAATGATCCTTTTGGAAACACCATCCCTAATACAATCATTATACGCTGTGTTCTGATCTTGAAATAACTCGGGTACAATATAATAAGTTTCGCTGTGATATAAGTGGCTTTTAGTTTATGGGCAAGGCCTTTATGCTTGACTCGACCAACATCATTATTTTTGTCGCAAAAGACAATTCTATTTGCTATACCGTGTATATCAAAGAACTTCTGTAATAATTTGCTATGGTTACCTATGAAAAATTACAATGCAACGAAAACTGTTATCTACCAGATAAACCGAAGACAATGCATGCTTCTATGAAATAAAGTACATTTTATATTGGTGAAGTTAAAGCATGTCATTGCTTAGCTTAGTTCATTTAAAATATAATTTTGTGTAGTCTATCCAATTTTGTATCACGGGAAGTGGTTGGCATATGTACATTATAATTATTAAATTGTTTCTATTCAGTTTGTAATGTTGTAATGTGGAGACCTAACTACTATTTAAATAGCGCTTATAAGTCGGATCTAATCTCATTTGTTTCTTCCTGACTGGACAATAAATCGGCTGTGGAATAATGCAGATATTAGCTAACTCCTTTTCCAAGCATTTCTGAGAAACAAGGTCAATCCTTGCATTTAAACAGTAGAGAACATTTATAAATTTCACATAGATTAGTACTATATATAATTATAAACAATTAGGTATTATAGGGATGGTGTCTTCAACGAAGACAATCGCTCAATATTTCAATCTGAGAGCACTCATGTAATGATGACCAATAAATAATCAACATGGGCTACCGAAGAACGAAGAAATCTAATCTATATTATATACTGCTACTACAACTATTACTGCTACTACTACTAATACTACTATTTTCAATTCATTTCATCTACTTTTGTTGAACATCGTTTCTAGTCAAACATTAGTACCTTACTGGAAAATCACGTAAAATTGCCTTGATTACTTTACATTCCATGGGACACTATTATGCCCTTTGTTACGCTAATTGAAACATACGAATAGCTGTACTGTTGCATTTTGTTCCTGTATATATGATTTAACAGCCATGATTTACATCCAGGCAACGAAGGGCACAAAAGGAATCACGCTGAAAAGGAAGCTATGAGACGTAAAAACTTCAAAGAATACGACGCAGACGGAGACGGGTTTATCGATATTGAAGAGCTGAGGTGCGTACATTTCTTGTGTCTCTTCGATACCAACATAGGGTTAATATATGAAATGTATAGTGCTATAACTATTTTCTCTCACGTACGTTTCATTCTGTCAAATTATTTTGCCCGTAGTGCCTGCCTCTAACCCGAAGAACGAAACCACTCTAATATATCATACTGAATGGAAAGTGATATGTCTATATTTTGTCATTGCAATACAGAAGATTAGTTTCACAATTTGCAACATTGAAGTAACAGAAGACTTTGGAATATGTTGAACTGATTAAGCCAAATATGAATACAATAAGGATATATGCCGTGATGGGTCTTGGTGAAAACTAAATTTATGCAGATGCGACAATTGGTGCGCGTGTTTCCTGTGTTTCCCAAACTAGCTAAGGTAAATAAAAAGCATTAGTAAAAGTTAGTGAGTAGTGAGATTATACGTATGCTGATGCTGCTCATTTTACTGAAAGTATCTTTATGTTCCTATCTAATGATTGTCTCAAAGCGATTACCAATATAATTTTAATGTTCAAGTAACATGGATTACAGTTTGTATAGGTATGTTTCTATATGAGATATTTCTTGGAATTCACGATGGCTTCTATCTGAAAGAAGCTCTTTTGGGATGGGTTGTAGCGGTCTCATGGAGTGGTCAATGTCATGTTTAACAAAGACAGTTCAAATCAGACTAGACAGATTGAGATTTGTAATGGTTTATGTTATTCGGACTCATTGTGTGCTCATTATCTTTTGGATCATCTTTATTAGCTGATATTACTACTACACGTTTGCTGTAATGTTTATTACGCTTATCAGCTTTATCTTTTGTGATTAGTAAAACTTCTAGTTTCATCACTACTACATATATTTCCCTTTTGTTAAATCGTGATTGTCAGAGATATTGGTTATAAAAGAATGTATCTTAGTTACTGCAGAATTAGACATTGCTTTATACTAAACTCAGTCTTATTTATTGGAACTGATGTTGTCTTCCTAGAGGATGGTTACATGTACATCTTTATTCAATCATGTTGTTTAATTTATCATAGATATCAGTAGATGGGCAGATACACATGATTGTACATTCCATAAGTTATATTAGGCATATCTTACTTGCGTGCACTTGAACATTTGCCACTTACATCTGCTGATTATTTTAAAACTTTTTGATAACAATATGTTTGATCAACACCATTGAACTCGTATTTATATCTGCAATTACGTGCATGTTCAAGTACCTAGAAGCAGCCATTTATAATTTCTCCTAAGTCACAATTCTGAGCAACATGCCAAGCTTGTATAATTCGCAGTACCATTCACTTCAACCATTTAAAAGCTTTATACACATGAAGATGTTTCTTTTTGTCAGGAACAAAAGAACAGGGCAAAAACGCATGGAGGATATACAGGATATAATGGAAAATATCGACGCAGATGGAAATAAAAAAATATGCTATGCAGGTAAGTTATTAATAGCCAAACGTTGCTAAAATGTTTGTATAATAATAATAATAATAATAGTAATTGTTATTATTGTTTTCATTATTATTATTATTATTATTCCTTTGGAGAATGATATTTGGGATGATTTGTTTCCATTCACTTGACCACTAAACATATAAATCAAATCGTACCAAGAGCAAAGTTGTGAAAAGTCGCATAAATATACGTTCGGTATATTTAATTTACTATGTATCCTTGCGTGTATTTAGCTTGATTGACGTGATTTAAATCGTCTGTTTTGTCTACCTGGCTATTTTTATCATACTATTAAAATTATTTACTAACAATTTGATTTCTAGGCATAAACGTTTGTAAGAGCTAAAAAGATTAAAATGTTCTGGTAACGTTCTTGCTGAAAATTGGTCGTAATTGTCCAATAGAAACGATTAACACACTTAGGGCATTCCCGAACAATATATTGTCTTTGGCTAGTGGGTATTTTGTATGTACAGATGATTTTAATTAGAATGTTCATTCCTGTATTATATCGGGCTTTGGAAATGATATCATTTGCTCAGAGTTTACAGTTGTGTTAAGATATATTTTTGAAGAATTATTTGCTTAAATTATTCATAGGATTCACAAAGTGCTTGTTTACATTTTGGATTAAAGCAAATGTTTTAGGCCACTGCGAACTCGTTTTGTAATATTATAAACTACATCATGTGGTTCATCAGAACATTCAAGTCTATTGGAATTCATTCGGAACATTCTATACGTGTGAAAATGTAATATGATATTTAGGATTATTTGGAATTTAATTCACAATACTTCGTGCTACTTTAAAATGTTCATCTTGTATTATCGGGAAATAATTCGTTGTTAAACTTTACTTACATTTTTGGCGCAATTAATTTATGTTATTGTTAACATCTGTGGTCGTAACACGCATGTATCTCTAAGAAATGGTCAGCCAAAACGCTGACAAGGAACGCGCACACTCATTAAATTGGTATGAAGAAATATTTGGCAGATTTATGAAGATTATTATTTATAGATGTTCTAAAATTTCAATTAGTCTTTATTATTATCAAGTTTCCTATAAACACTACGACGCATCGTCCATGCAACTCAACATTAAAGATATGAATATTAAAAATCTTTTCAAGTAATTCGTCCTTCGAAGATTTATGATGGGCGGATTACAAAGAACAATCAAAAATCGTATAGTGCTTAAATTCAAATACAACGTAATAAGTTTCCGTGCCGTGCACATTGACTTCGATCATATATGATAGCTCAGCCATTATAGGAGTTGGTACAGCTCGAAATATTGTGATTTAATAAGACTACTTCATTACATTTCTTCATAAGATTACTTTTTATGATTACGCTGACAAGGACATGTTTCGCATGTACTTTTCTCTAGATTCATCCATATTCTTCTTTCTGATCAAGACCTGTGAGAATTATAAAAAACAAGAGATTTGAATATATGTGACTCAAGTAATCATGCCTATGAATGGTCAATTTAGATTTCTTGCTATGAATAGAAGCGCCTCACTGCAATAGAATACTTATTCCACAAATTCATATGGCAAGCTACATTTGGCAAGGATCAATATGGAACGATGTGGATGGAAGGTCGTTGCCTCGTAAACATGGGGTAAAGATGCATGAGCCGCTTATGTACTTTAAAATTAGACAACTTTTATCTTCAGTTTTTATTCCGCTTGACTTTATCTTTATTATAAAGGTTCTGACTGCTTTCAGAACACTGTACGTAACGATGTGACTAAAACTGAAACAGAAAGGCTCTGTCTTTTCATCAGTTACATATATTCCTTTTGTGAACAAATGCATAGACGAATTTCAGGTAATATCCGTATGTGCTGGTATTTGCAAAGTGAAGCCCTTATCATTTTTTGTATACACCTATAAATATTGAACCCATAAAGTAGCCATAATTGTACTGGCATTTCTTACAAGATGGGAAACTACGCTGAGTTTTACGAATCCGTATTAATATACCCTTAGACGACGCCATGTTCAGGTTATCTTCGATGGTTCCAGGTTCTATAGCAGCGCCTCTAGCGATGGAATGCTAAGCCTTGCAGGAAACATAGCTACAAAGCGATATTAGCTAAAAAAGTAAAATTTGCATTATAGGTAAAATTATTAAAAAAGATCAAAACCATGTTTTTGTCAAAACAACATAAAAATACAATTAACTTTATAGAAGTAGACAATATAGGCAAAATCTTCGTCCGAAACAAGATTCGAGTACAACTCACGGTAGTTCAAATCAACTAATGTTGGTGAGTTTCCATCTTAATGAATTTGAAGCTGTAAATATTACAATTATCTATAATTAATAGGTATATAAGAATATATCTTTATCATAGTATTATGGTATTAATTGATAGGTCACGTCTAGATGCTAGCAGCACAAAACCATACGAATAACGGGATGCTTTTCGTCCCGAAAAAAATCCTGATTTTAGGATGCTGGCAAGTCGACGTCACATAGCTATTTTAATCATGATAATGTGACTATATATGATTTTATAACCTTTACTGCTCACTGTGTATGTTCTGCTTTTTATTTTGTATGACACAATCGATGAACATATTTCCATTTAAATATGAATAAAATGGTTACAACATATTTATATAATTGTTATGAAATTAAAAATCATGTTTTTCTGTTTTTCAGAATTCAGGAGCAGTTTTCTTACAAATGCTGACTAAATGGAAGATTGAAATGAAATTGGCGTGTCTTATGAACTCTACGTAGAAAATAATGTTACCTTCAGAATTGAATTTCTAATTTACAATATATTTTTACATACTATCCACGTTTTCTAAATGCATATTTTGAATTTTTATGAAGACCTGAAGCTCTACAAACGTAAAATTGCTGAAAACTTCCAAATGAGTTTATAATGAATGTAGTAGTATTAAATGTTATATACTTTTTTCCGACCTTTAAGCAGAACTCTCAAGACAGCGTCCTGAGAAAAGAATTAAAACCCAGTAAAATAAAATTATTTAAAGGATATAAAGTATGTTCGTTTGTGCTCTAGACAAATTATATTTTCTCACCATATTTGTGAATGTGTTTATCGTAGCTGATCTGCCGTCTGGTCATCTACAAAATTCACCAAGGCAAAACTTGTGTCTAGCTTAACAACGTAAAGTGTTGGGAAAGCTTCATACTGATCTATGACTGAGGCAAAGATGTTTCATTTTAACTGGTTAATATGCGTTGAAATTTAAGTGTAAGTCTTTTGAGATTTCTAGAGGAACAAAAAAAAACTTCTGTTTGTTTTGTTTTATAACACAAACTTTAATATTCAACAAAATTAGAGAGAAATAAAATAATATAAAAATAATATGCCAACGACTATTATAGTACTTATGATAAAGGTTGGTATGTTTAGTCAAAATATGAAAAAAGGAACAAGATCTTAGTTGATCTAAATTATTTACAGCTTTCACTATATCTTAATAATTGAGTCTGTCTTTTATTAGTTCATCATTTCCTAACTGTATATTTTCCACGCTATTATATACTCCTTGTTTTCTTCACGAAGTTTACATTGTCAGAATTAGATATCATTTCTCAATACATGTCTGCGTTTAATTGAACGAACTTGCATTTAAAAATAATTATTCCTTTCAATATTGCAATTTCAAATCCCATATAATCCACTGTGACGTCAGAGTGTAACGCCCGTGGTGACAATAGATTGGCTCCAGTTCATGAGTGAAATATTTCGGATTCTACTCAGAATACACATATACCCTCTATTTCTCCATGGCTATCAAAAGGGTTCATTCGAACGATGCCATGCAATTCACTGCTGTATTTTCTAACTTATATTTTCTTTGCCATCATATAGCTACGTTTGTGTTGATATACTTTGAAAACTAATATATGCAAAAGGCCGTCACTTTTAAATTTGACTACGTTATGATAAATAAAATACATATTTCTATTCAAACATGTCGTTTAGATTGGCATAAAAATGAACTTATTCTCGAATCATCTACAAAGAAATAAAACAACATCGAGGAAATTGGACCAAGGAAACCACTGCACATTCTTCTGGCAAGGAAAGAGCGCCGATGAAGCCAGAGAGTTTGGTGTTGGATTCACTGTCAGGAACACTGCTGGGGATGATAGATCCCTGCCAACAAGGAAATGGAAGACTGCTATCCCTCCGCCTCCATATCACAAACGGCCCGTCAACCTGATCAGCGCTTACGCTCCCACACTAAGATCCTCCACAGATACCAAGGATGAGTTTTACGATGAGTTAAACTCGCTTATCGACAAAATTCCCAAGGAAGATAACTTGATTTTGCTGGGCGACTTCAATGCTAGGGTGGGTGCCAACCATGACTCTTGGCCCTCCTGTCTTGGCAAGTTTGGCGTTGGGAAGATGAATGAGAATGGCAGCGCCTTCTAGAGATGTGCTCGTACCACGACCTCAGCATCACCAATTCATTCTTTCAGACACAACCACAGCACAAAGTGTCTTGGAGGCATCCCCAGTCTAAACACTGGCAGCAGCTAGACTTGATCATTACAAGACAGTCAGCCATGAAGGGTGTGCTTCTTACCCGTACCTTTCACAGTGCTGACTGCGACACCGACCACTCGCTGGTGTGTTGCAAAATGAAGCTTCAGCCGAAGAAGATCCACCGCTCAAGGCAAGAGGGTAATGCACGCATTGATGTGAGCAAAACATCATATCCAAACAAGGCTGAGGAATTCATTTATGCTCTTTCCAAGATGTTTGATTCAGAACCCCCCCCCAATGGCAGTGCCAAAGAAAGATGGGATCACATCAGAGAGACTGTGTACAGCGCAGCCACACGGATCTTTGGCAAGAAGTCTGCCACAGGCGATGCCATCCACAACAAGGGCAAGCAGATGGAGCGTTGGGTGGAATACTACTCTGAACTGTACTACAAAGAGAACCACGTGACCAATGATGCCCTTGACGACATTGAAAACCTCCCTCTCATGGTCGAACTGGACGAGAAACCTACTGTAGCCGAATTAAAGAATGCCTTAGAGTAACAGTCCTTAGGTAAAGCCCCAGGGAAGTATGGCATCGCAGCAGAACTTATCAAGTGCGGATGTAGCGTGCTGCTCATACACCTGCACGACCTCCTCTGCCAGTGCTGAGACGAGGATGCAGTGCCTCAGGACATAAGAGACGCTAACATCATAATCCTGTACAAGAACAAGGGCGACAGAAGCGATTGCAACAACTACAGGGGCATATCACTTCTCAGCATTGTGGGTAAAGTTTTCGCACGCGTCATCCTGAACAGACTGCAGACGCTTGCTGACAGAGTGTACCCAGAGTCGCAGTGCGGGTTTCACGCAGAGCGATCCACAATCGACATGATCTTCTCCGTGAGGCAATTGCAGGACAAATGCATAGAACAACACAGACCCCTCTTCCTAGCCTTTATAGACCTCCCCAAGGCATTCGATCTGGTCAGCAGAGACGGACTCTTCACAATCCTGGCGAAAATTGGTTGCCCTCCAAAGCTGCTAAGCATGATCTAGTCCTTCCATGATGACATGAAAGGCACAGTGCAGTACGATGGCTCAACATCCGACCCTTTTGACATCAGCAGTGGAGTTAAACAGAGCTGCGTCCTTGCCCCCAAGCTCTTAGGCATCTTATTCACAGTCCTGCTCACGCACGCTTTTGGGACGTAGACAAAAGAGATTTACCTGCACACGCGATCAGACGGCAGACTGTTCAACATGGCACGACTGAAGGCAAAGAGCAAAGTGCGTGAAATAACCATCAAGGACATGCTCTTCGCAGACGATGCTGCTCAGGCCACCCACACAGAAGCTTAGCTTCAGCGCTCGATGGACCGCTTTACTAAAGCATGCGATGAGTTTGGGATAACCATAAGACTAAAGAAAACAAACGTGATGGCTCAGGACGCGGACCCCCCAAGCATCATCATCAACATTCACGAACTTGAGGTGGTCAGTCAGTTCATGTACCTCGGCTCTACCATCACCAACAGCCTCTCGCTTGATGCTGAGCTCAACAGGCGGATCGGAAAGGCATCAACAACACTCTCCAGGTTGTTGCAGAGAGTGTGGAACAACAGCATGCTGACCCTGAACACTAAGATCACCGTGCACCGTGCCTGCGTGCTAAGCACTGTCATATACGCCAGTGAAACCTGGACTGTGTACGCCTCACATGAGAAAAGACTGAGTGCCTTTCACATGCGATACCTCTGACGCGTACTCGGGATCACCTGGAGTGATCGAGTAACAAACAACGAGGTGCTCGAGCATTCCAAGATTCTCAACATAGTCACACTCCTCCGCCAACGTCAGATGGTTGGGCCATGTACGTCGGGTGGAAGACGGGCGGATCCCCAAAGACATTCTTTATTCGGAACTCGCCTCTGGCAAAAGGTCGATCGGACGGCCACATATCCGCTTCAAGGATGTCTGTACGCACGACATGAAAGCCCTTGACATCGATGTCAACACCTGGGAAGAGCTCGCTCTAGACAGAGCAAGCTGGCGACATGCGCTGATCACTGGTCTGAAAGCCGGAGAGGACAAGCTACGCTTGCTAGCTGATGAAAGACGATCGCAGAGGAAGAAGAACCAGCTCCAACCAACACCAGATGCAGCCTTCAAGTGCAGCAAATGTAGCAAGGACTGCCACTCCCTCGTTTGACTAAATAGCCACGGCAGACGCTGCACAACCACCAACCTGGACATCTCTCATGGGAGCAGTTCCATCGTCTCTCGAGACTAGCGGATGCCAACATAAAGATTCTTTAAGTAACGCAGTGTTAATTGAATTTTAAGCACGTTCACCTTGAATACAATTTAGATATCGGATATAATGTAAATCAAATAGATTCCGAAAAAATGACATGTTTTTTTTATCTTTTGAAATTCTTGCTCTTCAAATTGATTGGTAATTTATCAGATAATGTGAAATATTTTGTGTTATGGATATTGATGGTAATGATGACGTCAATGATTTTATATACGCTTTCATTTAAAATAAGAATAAAAAAGTCCGAAAAATATGGCCTCTCAATTTTATATACAACAATTTTTCAGTATATCTTCTTGTTAATCAAACTAGAAAAATTATTTTTTAAAATGTATCTTCAATTACCAAACATTTTAAAATGTACAACCTTTGACGCTATATGCAAGTACAAAAAAAGCTACATGTAATGAACGATTTTGCAAACCATAACATGCTTGATTAGCATTCTGCAAATTAAAATGTATTGGTTTTCACTGGGTTTGTTGCTGTTATTTTAGTACAATAACTACGCATACTTTTCATGGTAATTAAACATGCTGACCTTAAGACTTTTTACATTATTTTTAATTATACAACCTGGTGGTAAACATATAGCGAATAAGGTAATATATCTTTTCTGCGTATATGGAAATCGAAAATCTTGTACATTCTCCAATTGTAATTACCTCCAGCATTACACTTTGACGCGACTACACTTGTGCATATCGATAGCGTCTTGTGTTCTCAGTATCCGGAATAAATATATCCGTTTTCCGTTTATACAAATTCAAATGTAATGGCACATATGTACAAACCTAAGGTCTTCGAACGAGCCAATTCCTATAGATAATGTCACTATTTATAGAGCATTCATTTGCGACTTAGCTGACTGAAAATCTGTAATGTTTAAGCTCTTCAGAAACTGTGTTTGTGAGCCGTTTTAAATCAACAATACAATGTTCTCTTCGTATAGCCCATAGTCTCAACTTCCTAAGACAGAACATACAAACAATAAAAGAGTCTAAAAGAAATACAAGAGTAGTCATTGCGTCATAATTACTTGTAGTGCGATTTAATATCTGAGCATAAAAGTTAACATCTTCTCCAAGGTGAATTAATCTCTTATATATGTATTTATGTCGAGTTGAAAGTATTTGAATGTCATGAATGGTAACATAAAAGTCCTATGGGAAGAAATGGGGATTTAACTTGTCATTAAATCAGTTTCTTAGTAATTTTTGTTTCCCTTGGCCAATAGCATAGGCCCTAGTACTTTCTGAATGTCAAATCGAAATGAAGATCAAGTCTTTTCAATTTTTGACTATAAATAGCTTTCGATGACACGTAGTCTATAATTCGATGACAGCAAGATATTATACTACATACCAAAGCGTACCAATCTTTGCTCTTTATAGAGGTTTAGCACGGCTCAAGCCATTGAACCGATTAACATTTTAAGTACGTAATATAAACCATTTCGGTAGTCCCTGTTAAGGACTGTTTCATATGTACAGTCGAGTTGTATGAGATGTATTTGTCATGTAAGTTCTAAACCGTTGTAACTTTATAGGCAATGAAGTTGTACGCAACACAATGCAAAGAGTCGGATGTAAGTAGTGTACATTTCTGACGTTGCTTTATTATAAAGAACATTGCTAAAGAGGCATTTTAAAAAGATTTATAAATGTATTATGACCAAAATCCTCTTGAAAACCTATATTCAACATTTCACCTCATAACGTTGTCAGCATTTGGTCCGAAAACAGGAATAATTGTAAAATGCACATCGTTATGTCTTATGTGCTTTTTGAAATGGGTTGAGAATGCTACATGCGGAAACATTTAAGCGTCTTCAAGAATATTTAACACTCTTTGTTTACATATACATAGAAGCAAACGATTTCTGAAACAACGTGACAATTAAATGTACACATTCTCGAAAACATTAAATATAAGTTCACAAACTTAGAAATAACTAGTCCTGTTTGTTCGAACATAATCTGTTTTTCATATAGAAAATTGTTTTTCACTTTCGTTTGGTAAACATGGTGAAACGGATCCAAAGGTGGTCATGTATAGTTCATGAGACAATAACAATTAATCATATAAGCAGACTTCATAAAGGAGTATATACAGTTATAATCGCCTCACGTTACCCAATCAACCTAAATTTCAATGGATGAATTACATCTGTGTTTTATATCAGATTATAATAATATCCAAAAGAAGATTTTTGAACTTGTCTAGTTTTCTTCAGTTTTTGATAAGCTGATCATGATGATGACGATAGCGACGGTCAATGTTTTTTTTTCTAGATTTGGTCTTGCACATATAAAAACATACATTCATTCAATGCATACATACATACATAATACATACACAAACACATACATACATACATACATACATACATACATACATATCGAGATGCATATATACATGCGAAGGCATGTTTTAACATAAAACTAAAATATGCACCATTTATTCGTGCATAATATCTAGGCAAAAAATAGATACGAGAGTTTTATTTAATCCCAGGCAAGAATAGAAACTATACCCCTTATAAAGGTACACGAAACTATGAACTAATGCACCGCCGCCAGAACCAAAACAAAATTGGTTTCTGAAAAGGATGCGAAATGCACGAGACATAAATAGGTATGCAAGTGGAATTTAAAGCTATTATACAAGTACAGAGTAACACTATTTCGATATAAAATGCAAAGTATACATAATCAAGTGTGAAATTTTTATGATTTGAGACTTACATTCCAAACAGTTTGAGATTTTGATGATAAGGACCATCTGTATATATCATCATTATATAACAGTTCCACTGACGTTATTCAAGCCTTTATGCGAATGACGATATATAGTGTAGTAGATATATAAATTCATATAAACATATATTCCTAGATTAAGAAATTGTATTAATTTAGTTAGTCATACATTTATACACACAAAAACACAGACATATATACATTCGTGCGTACGTACATACATACATACATACATACATGCATGTTCTTAATATGCAAGTAAAATTAACCGTGTGTGCGTCATGATAATATGTACAATGTATTGTCAGTTGCATTCCATTATCTGTATTTCCCTAGGTATATGTTTAATCAACGACCTTGTCGGTGGCGAAGACTTAATAAAAAAAGTTTGTCATGGCTATTAATATATTGCAATGACGAGATTTATGACAACATTTTCACATTATCTTTCAAAATATTGATTCTGCATTGTGTGAAAATGGAAACTGATTGTTTGGTTATATTATAAAATTATGTGTCGATTCAAGTGGGACTAATGGGCATCACATTAAAATAATCTTCACAGACTGCGCAGAGCATTCGAGATAGGAATGGTGATAAAATTAGCAGAATTAATAGCGCTTAGAATTGCATTAATAGCAATATTGACACATGGGATGCTGTTAAACTGAAATGTACTTAAAATAAAATTGTGTTTGTCTCCAAATTAACACACATCACTTGAAACTAGAACGTTTCGGTGTACGACCAGACGAATTTAAAGAATGCCAAGGATACGTGTAGTCGCAACAGATGTAACCGTACGGAAAAGACATTCTGAGATGTGAGAGCCCGTAGTCGAGTGGGTTGAAGGGACCGCTCCGAATTGGTAGGTCTAAATCTGAAATCGGCAAAGTTAAATATATACCATAATGATAGGTTTAGTGAACTAGCTTTATTCACATTATGAACAACAACAAGACACCAAGAATAAGGCATATACTACAACAATTTTGATAATTTTATAAACAGACATGGTATTAGTGACACTACGGGGCTAAATTCGTTACGTACAAAGTTTTAAGTGAAGGCTAGATAGTATCATCGTGATTAAAACTTAGATCGTAGGCATAATGTAGACCTAATAGGTTCCGATACAATGTTTGTTTTCCTAGAAATGTTTTTGCGACATATGTTTTGTTGATGCATGAAATAAAGAGCTACAGACTGTGTTTGGAGTTCCATTAATATAAATTACTTGGAATGAAGATCTGTACATTTAGAAGCTTTAGTTCGATAGATGAATCATAATGGCAACATAACATGGCGTGTCAACGGTGCTTCTCGTGTCCGTAATTGATTGGTAGATCTTAAATGTATTCAAAATTGGATATTTACTTTTTTCCAACTGCATCCTAAATAAACAAATATTATCAAATTTATAACCTATGAGTACAAAATACCACATATCAATCCAATTTATCAAGCAAAGTCAAGTATGTATTGGTTCGGATTCTGCACTTTATAAATTACTGCTTTGCACGGAGTTTCCTTGGCACATGCGGTATTCGGGTGATAATATCTACTCCTTCTTACCAGCTTAAATTAAATATTAAAAAATAAACAAGACATACAGAAGTTCTCAATATTAAAAAGTAGAGGTAAGATTATCGTGAAAAGGCAAATTATATAAAACTATCAAATACTCAAGAGAATACGCAAAATAGCTATATATACCTAAAGTGATACATCGAAACAATTCTTCTAATACAACATCCTTTAAGACTGTTGAGTGTTAAATAAAAGCCAACGTTTCATATGCGACTGAGAAGGAAAGGAGAATCAGTTGTAGGAGACGAAATATTCTCGAGCTTGACTTCGAATTCTTATTGAATGTTTCTACTTTAACGGTCAACATAAGCAACATTTTCGTGTAAAGATTTGGCTCGTGTATGAGCATGTAATAAAAGCTCTAAATTCTAACGACATTAAAAAGGACCAAATCGAAAATAAATCTTAACAAGGGTGACACACCGTGCCGAAGAGTTTTCTGAATCTGGTAGTAACACTTACCTTTTAAAAAGGCATGCTTCTGTATCTACATCACTCTAAGAACTTGTATTTGATGCGATTAATCTGGCATCCACATTGAGACTGATCTGCAAAAAGCTGTGTTAGTATGCCGTTTCACAGTAACCGAGAGAACTTATCACTACGTAGTTCATACTTTCAGTTGATTAAGACAGTATATAATTATACGACTATATGGTTACAAACAAAGTAACAGAAATACGCCAATCCATCATTTGTTGTAGAACTTAACAAATAATTTCATTTTCAAATTATACAATGAAGATAAAAGAGCAGCATACATTATTATGAACTGAATCCAAAATATTCATAAAATGTTATTTTAAAGTCCAATAGAATAAATAGTTGCGAATCAATTTCACATCCTCGAATGTATGTATCACAATGACATTGTTCCAGAACTCCAATGAATAATTCACTATAGTCTCAGAATAATGATCTACTCCAATGAGTACTTTGCAATTCCAATGAATAACTCTAACAAATGACTTATCTCAAATTACCTAACCACAACATGAAACAGAATGATTTCAACTTATATAAAAAGAATCTGCAATGGGAATGAGAAACTTAGGATAGGATCCTTATATACACCTTCAAGAGTCTATTAATTGTCAACATGTTTCGATATTATCAGCATCACATCAGCTCTATATAGGTCGTATATAATCTACATTTGTAATATCTTAAAATAGATCTTTATACTCGTGTACAAAATAAATAGCTGTCTAATATCTGGCTACAGCTGATCAGTATAATGAATAGTCTTGAACACCATTGCACACAGTATCACTACAATCGTGTAGCTAGAGTTCTAAAATGATAGGTATAAGTAACACTAATTAGTTATTTTAGAGACTAAGGTTTCACCTTGCTCATTCATTTCCCATAGCAAAGCACACAGTATATAGGTTAGTTGTGGATAACAGCTATAAAATGGAGAAAAGGATATCATCCGCGGGATTTTCTGGACCTACGTGTGTTTGAAACAAGTGCTTTTAATTCTGAAATAAAGTGTCAGGGCTAATTCCAGTAATGAATGTTACGAACTCATGAATGTTAAAGGAATGAAATTCCATCAATATAATAAATTCCTCTTTGTATTCACTTACAACTAGAATAAGCTCTCAGAAAATCCAATTTACTAAAATCTATCTTCCATTATCAACATATCATGGCTACCCAAACCCATACATACTCTGTTTTGTCGTTATCGATTTCAAGCCTGGTTCCTATTTTGAACACCTTTTGTACCACGTGTTCTATATCAGCCCATGATATCTAGACAGTCCTAATGATATTAGTTCAGTGCATAAGTAAGCGATGCGCGTAATTGTCAAATATAATTTTGGTGAACAGTAAGTTATATTGCTAGCTAATATTCAACATATACAGCAACGGTGCATTTAGGGAACATTTAAGTATTTGAGCAATATTTAAGAAGAAAAAATATTCAAATAAAGCTATCTAATCAAGAAACACACTATGTAATTAATGAGCAATAGGTCGTCATGTTGATCATAACAATGTGCATGTATCATTACTGAAAAAGAGACTTAAAAACTTATCTCAGCTAAAATTCCCACAAGAACCCAAATAATGTATACATAATTATTAGAAAAAAAGTGCCAAATTCCGTATTAACTTCAAATTGTGCCTTCAACGGTCTTGGGTCAATATTTCACGTTTTCTTACTCTCATCATTTTATAATATTATGTCGATTTGAGACTGACAAATGCAAAATTGGTACATCTGATCTATATCTCACTGGAAAAAGCATTGCTCGATACAACAAGTGAGTTTCAAGACAATGACTTTAAGTGAATAATGATTGATACTGGTGCAAAGGAGGAAAACCAGATCGAAGACAAAAACAAACAAATCTAAACAAACGAGAAAAAAAGAAAAACCGAAACCAAACTTTGACGGATATAGAAATATTGTGATATAGAATATATTTTCTATTTTACGTATAAGTTAGTTCATAATGTAAATGTGTGCATAACGATTCATACATCGAATCATTATTCATATGCTCCAGACAATCAAATAACGTGTTAGCTGAGAAAATAAGAACGATTTAGCTTACACGAAAGAATTTTGCAGGGATCTGAGAAATAGTCGACACAAGGATACACATTATAAACGTTTTTAGTGATTAGGCTCACGGCTGAATCTATTAGCATAGGTAAAGCGTCTGCATCACGTTGAGTCAGCAAATTAAGACAATAAATTTGTATTCGTCTGACTTTTAGTTTGTTTTGTACATCACTTCAGTTTGCGGCAAAAGCGTTAAAGCAATGGTATCACATGATGAGACTGCAATGATGCATAAGTATGTCGAAGTATGTCGGAAATAATTGATGATATTATATATATATATATATATATATATATATATATATATATATATATATTAAATAAGTCACCTTTAACTGAAAATGGCAGTTACGCGGGAAAATACATACAGTGGGATTAATAATACAATCAGGACAAACATATAGGCAGCTAAAGTTTGAAAGAGCTAAACTTCTTTGGCAGAGGAGAAAGAGAAAACATGGGAGACTTTTGAGAAGCTTATATCAACACCTACAGCAAAATTATTTGCTAAAAATTAAATATAAAACAATTTTTCTTGTATGTATACATTTTACCAATACAAATGGAAAGCATGAGCTATATTGAAACATAATGCCAACATTAGAAAGGAATAAATTTTCTAGATCAAATTTATAAAAAATAACGGCATGTGATATTTATCTATGCAGAGAATATATATTTTGACTACCGTTATGGCACAAACACAAGTTAATTATATGTTGGTACGGTGCAAGTAAACTGATACAAAAAACATGGCTAAAGACAAAAGGAAGCGGAGAGAAAACTGTACGGTACACATATAACATAGCAAGGGTTTGCAAGCAGAAAACGTATTGTTCTACTAAGCAAGTTTTGCGAAACTTAGACAACTAAAAGCAAATGATTTACAAAGGTAAGTTCAGGAGTGGAAATAAAGACATTATTAGGGATTGTGCGTTATATTTATAATTCAATATTCGTTTCATAATGGAGTAACATACGATGTTCAAATGATGTTCAATTCAATTTGCATTCTTTATTTCATATATAGCTATGCATGATTCATATCGGTCTGGATGCTGATGTTAAAATCATCATTTTCAATTTCTGCTCTCTCTCTCTCTCTCTCTCTCTCTCTCTCTCTCATAGGCAGGCACCCTTGCTTGCCCGTCTTAAACGTTTGTCTACTACTTCGTAATCATTATAAGATATGTCAAATACTTCCTCAAAAATATCGACGTACTTTAAGTTTGCCCTCAATACGTTACATTTCGACTGGATCACTAGACGTTTTATGTATATATATATATATATATATATATATATATATATATATATATATATATATATATATATATATATATATATATATATATATATATGTATGTATGTATATATATATATACATCGACGGCATGTTAAATAAGGAAGGTCACAAGGTAGTTACGCATCCGTAAAGTATTTGTAAAAAACTATTTACAGATGTCTCGTGAACTGTACATAACCCTCTAAGATCTTGATACAAATAAATGTTTGCCACGGGTATCAGAACCAACCACGTCTACCAAGGTTCATGAACTCATATCTTTTCTTGGGCAACCATACGTAAAGTTAAATGTATTTATTTATAAAAAGAACTCGATTTCTTTTTGTACATACGTTCGGATATATATATTTTAAATACATTTCATTGGGAATTGTAAGATGCTTAACAATATAAGTAGTGAATGGGGCCACCCTAGCGACAATGGGAATTAGCATTACAGAACCCCTTGGGCCACTCTAGCGACAAGGGAAATTTAACATGGAGAAAAACCCTGGGCCACTCTAGCGACAAGGGGAAATTAACATGGGAATATATTTTGGGTCTGTTGAGCGACAAGGGAAATTGAACATGGGAATAAATCGTGGGCCTGTTTAGCGACAAGGGGAATTGAACATGGGAATAAATCGTGGGCCTGTTTAGCGACAAGCGGAATTGAACATGGGAATAAATCGTGGGCCTGTTTAGCGACAAGGGGAATTGAACATGGGAATAAATCGTGGGCCTGTTTAGCGACAAGGGGAATTGAACATGGGAATAGAGTTTGGGCTTGTCTAGGGACAAGGGGAATTGAACAAGGGAATAGAGTTTGGGCCTGTCTGGGGACAAGGGAAATTTAACATGGGGAATAGATCGTGGGACTGTCTAGGGACAATGGGAAATTTAACATTACGGAAACCCCTGGGGGATATAGCCTCAAGGGAATTTAACATGGGAAAAAGTCTTGGGCAACTCTAGCCTCAAGGGGAATTTAACATATGGAAATTGAACATGGTGGGTCTGTATAGCGTCAAGGGGAATTGAACATGGTGGGACTGTCTAGGGACAATGATGGTCGAGGGTCAAACACAACATAGACAGAGACATACATACACTAGTACAAGCGTGAGATTTATATATAAAGCATTACCAAGACCTGAAATCTTGCTGGGATGTTCAAACATTTGCATAATTGTAATGATGCTATAAATAGCTATAATCACAGATATGCTCAACGACAAAATGGATGTGACTAAAAGTAACGCTAAAATGACGAAATTGTCCCAAAATTTAAAGGAAAATAAACATATCCCCGCAAATTAAGTTACAATGGTTTAGACTAAAATGGATAAAATTAGTAACTACTTACAATAGCAACTTGTGTGACGATCGTGGATAAATACCTATGTATCTATAATCAGCTGAAATTCATATGAAATCCCACTATCTATTTATAGCGCCAAATTGTGGGTTATTCCTTTGGGAAATCCCACTATCTTTTTATAGCCTCAGCTTGAGTGACGTTCCTGTTTATGAACTCTGGTACATATGTATAGCTACAACCTGTGGAAATCCCCAAGTCCATATCTATAGTCTCAAAATTTCCAGCGTCAGTGCCGTCACTGTACTGGAAGCTAAGGGATAAATGGCAACAGTGTTGCAAGTGGCTGACCTGAATACGCGCTACTGTAGGTAGGTAGGTAGAATGTATTTGATAGGGATAAAGGGAGTTTTATAGGGACAAACAGAGACCAATGCACACACACACACACACACACACACACACACACACACACACACACACGCACACCACAGAGGGAAGAAGAAAAAACCAACCCAAAATATACTATTCACACAGGGAAGAGGAAAAAACCAACAAATATACTATCCAGACGTTCTTACACTAACACACACACACACACAGATTCAAGAATAAAACCAAAATTAAAATATACTATCCATACCAACGTACGCTAACGCATACAAACCCCAAATATACCATCCAAACAAACGTACGTGAACGCATACAAACCCCAAAAATACCATCCATACAAACGTATGTGAACGCATACAAACCCCAAATATACTATCCATACCAACGTACGCTAACTCATACAAACCCAAAATATACTATCCATACAAACGTACGTGAACGCATACAAACCCCAAATATACTATCTATACAAACGAACGCTAACGCATACAAACCCCAAATATACTATCACACAACGTCGCTAACGCTTACAAACCCCAAATATACTATCCATACAAACGTACGTTAACGCATACAAACCCCAAATATACTATCTATGCAAACGTACGCTAACGCATACAAACCCCAAATATACTATCCACACAACGTCATTAACGCGTACAAACCCCAAATATACTATCCACACAAGGTCGCTAACGCGTAAAAACCCCAAATATACTATCCACACAAACGTAAGCGAACGCATAAAAACCCCAAATATACTATCCACACAACGTCACTACCGCATACAAACCCCAAATATACTATCCACACAACGTCGCTAACACGTACAAACCCCAAATATACTATCCACACAAACGTACGCGAACGCATAAAAACCCCAAATATGCTATCCACACAACGTCGATAATGCATACAAACCCCAAATATACTATCCACACCTAAGCACCTAAGCCCTCACCTGCAATGACCAATTCTGCCAAACACCTACACCCTACCCCCAACATTACAAAACCCATTTAACCCGTTATTTTATGGCATCAGTGTGTGATTTAGGAAACATCAAGACACAAAATGATGGATGAATAGACTAACTATTGTTTACCGACTTGCATGCCTAAAGAGCGTGCGTGAAGGAAAACATCCTTTCATTTCAATTCTAACTAAAACATGTTCCAGAGGGATAGAGATAGGTGAAAGAGCACAATTTCATAAAGTGTGAGTAAAAAACAAATCACGCCATCCTTATTACAGAATGTCAAGACTAAGAGACACTTACGTTTTCTTTCTGGTCTATTCTCTTTTAGAAGGTAGTATGAAATTTCACATCAGGGCCAACGCATCGGCTCACATTGTCAATTTTTCCATTTCCATGTCTTCACTGGCACAAGTTCTTCATCATCTTCAATTTCTTCTTCTTCTGAATCCCTCTTCTCTTTTTCGTCTTGTTTCTGTTTCTTCTCTTTTCTCTTAGGGCACTCTGAATCCCAGTGTCCTTTCTCCTGACAACGATATTAGGTATCTTGACTTTTGTCTCTCTTTCTTAGACGAAGCAGGTATTCTGGAGACAAATACCCATTTACCTTTGCAGATACAGCAAACTTCATCAGCACTTACACACTTTCGTATGATTCTCATCAAATCAACGACCAAAAGAGTAAGTTTGTTTGCCACTTTCGCCTGTGAATTATGCTTTTGTATGACTTTTAGCATATATTTGACCGCAGGTCGATCTATGCTGACTCTTCCATCTTCTTGATTGATCGTTTAAGAGTGGAATGAATACTCTGACGCTAAGACACTCTCCTTATATACAGGGACCTGCTGCGTATGAAACCTAGTCAAATGTAATTTTGCAATAAGATGAAACGATTTCATTGAGAAAGTAAAAGGCGATGACGTGCCGTGTCGCCTCACACAAGACCTGAAGTGTTAGCTCAGATCCGTGTCAGCGATTTCGAAGACGACATAACTGAGCTTTAATCAATGCTCTCCATTTATGTCACAAAACCACGAGTCCTGATTCACGCCAAAAGAAATTTTGTTCGGTCCATAAAAAAATGTATCACATCTGAGAAACGCAAAAACGAACTTCCAGAAAACTGAGAACGACGGCTTACACCTACAACGTGAAATGTATGAGTTCAAGTAGTGCGTAAAACTTTGCCAAATTAAATTTTTTTAGTCAAGACGAAACGATCTCTTTTCGAAGAAGAAAGTAGACACCAAGCGACAATGGCGATCCGTGTCACACAACACTTTTCAAAATGTATATTATCAGAGGTTTGTTCTAGCGATCTGCACGGTTAAATTAAATGTTGATGTATTTTGCAATAAGACGGACACAATTTCAATGGATCGCCCATGGTACCATTGTTCGTGCATCAGTTTAATTTTTTTAAAATATTTTGTTTATATAAATTGCCTATAGGATAGACCCAGTAAAGCATGTCCATTCTCGTCACTGTGTGAATAGCTACTCAAGTCAATTCGAAGTGAACGCGGTAAGAAAAAAAGTATAGCCAATGAAATGGCTTACAACGGGTGATGCATTGTTTTGTTCTAGGACTGTGTGGCATGATAATCCCTATGCTCTTGCGTTGTTACCATTACAGTGCGGACAGACTGAAATGTGAACTTACAAGCCATCTTTGTGTATTGTACCATTTCTTCTTACCACATCAAAATACTGAGCGTCACAGTATTGGTTCGCGTTTTCATGCTGACCATTTTATTATATCTTACTTTAACATTTTAACATAAACACTCACACTCACATCGGCAGAGTCAGAACAGACGTGTTACAGTATTGAGGGGCATGTTATCTTTTTTTTCTTCAAACTAATAAATTTGGGGTTTGTATGAAGTAAAGAACCGAAAGTACAGTGAAACTCAAGGATGATGACCCAATCTGTCTGTCTATTGATGCGTGTATTTACTTAAGAAGAAATATGACCTCTAAAACACAAAGAGATACGGCAAGCATGATTAGAATGAACACAACGATGTTTTCCTTCACGCCCGTGTAATTTAGAGTTTCAATCCTCTTTCAAGACAAACTTGGTCTCCTTTTGTAGGGCTTGAAATAAAAAATAACTGAAAAATTTTAAGCACTTTGCTATAAATAATTTCAACAACAGACTAAACAACATAAACACCGATACAACACTAGAAAGCCTTAAATCTCTATCAAAAAGAAATGCATCAAAAAATTAAAGATTAACGATAACTAACCAATGAAACCGAATTTGACAAAGGCAATGACATGTGAAGAAATGTCTCTCACTTTGGTAAGGTAGGCGAATGTAATCTGTCATGCACCATCAGTTTGAACAAAAATATAAACAGAGAAATCTGAATTCAAAATTCAGTTTGTTTGTTTTTTTCAAAATTGTTTCGTTTCTTTCTTTTTTTTTGGAACAAATCAAAGCACTAATATAGAGTGGAAAAGGGAAAATGCACATAAAAGCTTTGATATTTCTGCAAAAATGAGGGGATATTCCTAATGTTCA
The DNA here is from genome assembly GCA_028554795.2 of Sinohyriopsis cumingii. Lineage (NCBI taxonomy): Eukaryota > Metazoa > Mollusca > Bivalvia > Unionida > Unionidae > Sinohyriopsis > Sinohyriopsis cumingii. The sequence goes on from CM068837.1 coordinate 22,975,768, forward strand.
TAATCACCTATATATGCTTGGACTTGTCTGTGACTTATCCACAAAACAAGATGTACCTATTTCTGGTCAAGCTGCAAGTGTGTGCGTGTTTTGGAAAATGGTAAAAATTGGATATACAATTTTCTCGTGACACTTATAAAGTGAAGAGTCTGTGCAAGTGTCAAAAGCCAAAATCATATAAGTTTTGTATTTTGTACGGCTTGTAAAGATTTCCACTTTAGAAAATGTGAAGTATCACAAGTTATTATCACAAACAGAAGTGGAACATAGGGGCTTGCAAGAAAGAAAATAACCCAGACAGTTGGTGTCATCAAGAGTGCTAGAGACGGTACCCGAACTTGCTTGCTTGCTTACTTGAATTAAAGTGATTTTCGCTCCAATGGAGCATGTATCACTGGTTTAATCACGCACCGCGTGATTTTTAATTACTCCTGCGGAAGGAAAGAGAGCCTCATCCCTAGGCTTTTATGTACTCACAGACTACTTTTAAATTTAACCACTCAGGTGTAGGACTAACTAGTCCTTAACAACCTGACGGAAAGGCTTTAAACATGAGTAGGAATAGTCTCACCACACACTCATTTTTCTTAGTTGGTTTGAAATGCCTCAGGTGTCAACCCAAGCAGTATGTAAAGCCCGCTACGATTGGTCGGTAGCGATGGCGTCACATTAGGACACATGGGCGTGTGGCAGGTGGAAATCGTTCCACATTCTGCCACGTGTACGATGTCCGAGCGTGGTAAAGGAGGTGTAAAGGTGCTCAGCAAGCCAGCGATGGATGTTAAGTACTCCCCAAAACGCCAGCCGGTACTTATTTCAAATCAAGTCCCGATTTTTGCTAATGGACAATAAAAAGTACCAATAATGTATTTTCCACTTGTGCAATTAGTTCAAATATAACGAGTCTGTTAAATTTCCTACTTCCTAACGTATCTATCTAATATTAGTACTTAGTATACACAAAAATAACCATACTGGTCTTATTTAAATTAATATGTCTAAGCGACATATACAAGTTTTGTCACTGTTAGGTTTAAAAAGTTAAGTTTGTTGTGGTGTTCCAATGGGTCAAGTTTGTTTCGAGAATAGTTTAGTCAAGGAGGGATACCAAGCCAAATATGGTTCCCTATTTAATAAAAGGCAATCTTTTGGAGCCCTAAAAAGGGCTGTTTTTTCTGCTAGAAGGTACCACGTCTCTCTTTCGCCCTCACGATCTTTCCCGCACTTCTAGTCTCATGATTCTTGATATCAGGAAATGCGTAGCCATAATGGGCGACAATGTAAGCAGCAGCTTCTACAAGTTGACTGAGGGGGTATCCAGTGTAGGCTTGTCTGTAGAATTGGGGGGAGAACTCTGACCCCAAATCCCCATTGAGAAGGTCTTGGTTTAAAGGTGTCTAGAGATTTGCTGGCAACGTATTGTATGGCTCTTATACACTGTCTTGCTTTGTCGACGTCATACAATGCTTGATCTAGCCCCATTTCGGTGTACTCTCAACGAGGGTCAGCGTCCCCCTCCTCCTCCTCAACCGCCTATATTTCCTCTTCTGGTTCTGATACTAATTCTTCAGTTGAGGTAGATAGTTTCAAATCCGCTGCTATGGTGTCTGTCGCTGTTATTGTTGTTGTGGTTGTTATTTCAGCTGGGATTGCCTGTAGTATCGGAGTGAGAGAAGAACGTAGTGCCTCCGATAATTGAGTCTGAGTTCGCCATACCTTTTGTCTAACATAATTGGCCCTTTGTTCTGCCACCACTCTTTCCGGGGTGGGTTGTTTGTTAGGTATAGTCGGCTGTTGACTAGATGGTATTTGTGGTCTCGAGGTGGGTTGAGTGCTAACTGGCTGGGTCTGTATTTCTTGCTCCCGCTGCTGTTGGGTATATTTCTTCCCTCCACACCGTGTTCTGGGTCTAATTTTTTTAATTTCGTTGCACCCGAACTTACATTATCCATATGATCACAAAAAAAAAAAAAAAAAAAAAAAAAAAAAAAAAAAAAAAAAAAAAACAGAAGTGAGTCTATAAGCACATGATTTCTTTATCTTGGTTAGAAAGTGACTCTAAGCCCTTCGTTTCCGTCGCCTATCAAAATTTTTAAAATAGTGATGGTCAGTAAAAAGTGAGTGAGTGTTTCTTTTAGGACTGTGCGGTTTTTTTGGGGAGGGGGTTTGGATACCCCATCAGTCAACTTGTAGAAGCTGCTGCTTACATTGTCGCCCATCATGGCTACGCATTTCCTGATATCAAGAATCATGAGACTAGGAGTGCGGGAAAGATCGTGAGGGCGAAAGAGAGACGTGGTACCTTCTAACAGAAAAACAGCTCTTTTTAGGGCTCCAAAAGATTGCCTTTTATTAAATAGAGAACCATATTTGGCTTGGTATCCCTCCTTGACTAAACTATTCTCGAAACAAACTTGACCCATTGGAACACCACAACAAACTTAGCTTGTTAAACCTAACAGTGACAAAACTTGTATATGTCACTTAGACATATTAATTTAAATAAGACCAGTATGGTTATTTTTGTGTATACTAAGTACTAATATTAGATAGATACGTTAGGAAGTAGGAAATTTAACAGACTCGTTATATTTGAACTAATTGCACAAGTGGAAAATACATTATTGGTACTTTTTATTGTCCATTAGCAAAAAACGGGACTTGATTTGAAATAAGTACCAGCTGGCGTTTTGGGGAGTACTTAACATCCATCGCTGGCTTGCTGAGCACCTTTACACCTCCTTTACCACGCTCGGACATCGTACACGTGGCAGAATGTGGAACGATTTCCACCTGCCACACGCCCATGTGTCCTAATGTGACGTCATCGCTACCGACCAATCGTAGCGGGCTTTACATACTGCTTGGGTTGACACCTGAGGCATTTCAAACCAACTAAGGAAAATGAGTGTGTGGTGAGACTATTCCCACTCATGTTTAAAGCCTTTCCGTCAGGTTGTTAAGGACTAGTTAGTCCTACACCTGAGTGGTTAAATTTAAAAGTAGTCTGTGAGTACATAAAAGCCTAGGGATGAGGCTCTCTTTCCTTCCGCAGGAGTAATTAAAAATCACGCGGTGCGTGATTAAACCAGTGATACATGCTCCATTGGAGCGAAAATCACTTTAATTCAAGTAAGCAAGCAAGCAAGTTCGGGTACCGTCTCTAGCACTCTTGATGACACCAACTGTCTGGGTTATTTTCTTTCTTGCAAGCCCCTATGTTCCACTTCTGTTTGTGATAATAACTTGTGATACTTCACATTTTCTAAAGTGGAAATCTTTACAAGCCGTACAAAATACAAAACTTATATGATTTTGGCTTTTGACACTTGCACAGACTCTTCACTTTATAAGTGTCACGAGAAAATTGTATATCCAATTTTTACCATTTTCCAAAACACGCACACACTTGCAGCTTGACCAGAAATAGGTACATCTTGTTTTGTGGATAAGTCACAGACAAGTCCAAGCATATATAGGTGATTATGAACATTAGGAATATCCCCTCATTTTTGCAGAAATATCAAAGCTTTTATGTGCATTTTCCCTTTTCCACTCTATATTAGTGCTTTGATTTGTTCCAAAAAAAAAAAAAAGAAACGAAACAATTTTGAAAAAAAAACAACTGAATTTTGAATTCAGATTTCTCTGTTTATATTTTTGTTCAAGCTGATGGTGCATGACAGATTACATTCGCCTACCTTACCAAAGTGAGAGACATTTCTTCACATGTCATTGCCTTTGTCAAATTCGGTTTCATTGGTTAGTTATTATTAATCTTTAATTTTTTGATGCATTTCTTTTTGATAGAGATTTAAGGCTTTCTAGTGTTGTAACGGTGTTTATGTTGTTTAGTCTGTTGTTGAAATTATTTATAGCAAAGTGCTTAAAATTTTTCAGTTATTTTTTATTTCAAGCCCTACAAAAGGAGACCAAGTTTGTCTTGAAAGAGGATTGAAACTCTAAATTACACGGGCGTGAAGGAAAACATCGTTGTGTTCATTCTAATCATGCTTGCCGTATCTCTTTGTGTTTTAGAGGTCATATTTCTTCTTAAGTAAATACACGCATCAATAGACAGACAGATTGGGTCATCATCCTTGAGTTTCACTGTACTTTCGGTTCTTTACTTCATACAAACCCCAAATTTATTAGTTTGAAGAAAAAAAAGATAACATGCCCCTCAATACTGTAACACGTCTGTTCTGACTCTGCCGATGTGAGTGTGAGTGTTTATGTTAAAATGTTAAAGTAAGATATAATAAAATGGTCAGCATGAAAACGCGAACCAATACTGTGACGCTCAGTATTTTGATGTGGTAAGAAGAAATGGTACAATACACAAAGATGGCTTGTAAGTTCACATTTCAGTCTGTCCGCACTGTAATGGTAACAACGCAAGAGCATAGGGATTATCATGCCACACAGTCCTAGAACAAAACAATGCATCACCCGTTGTAAGCCATTTCATTGGCTATACTTTTTTTCTTACCGCGTTCACTTCGAATTGACTTGAGTAGCTATTCACACAGTGACGAGAATGGACATGCTTTACTGGGTCTATCCTATAGGCGATTTATATAAACAAAATATTTTAAAAAAATTAAACTGATGCACGAACAATGGTACCATGGGCGATCCATTGAAATTGTGTCCGTCTTATTGCAAAATACATCAACATTTAATTTAACCGTGCAGATCGCTAGAACAAACCTCTGATAATATACGTTTTGAAAAGTGTTGTGTGACACGGATCGCCATTGTCGCTTGGTGTCTACTTTCTTCTTCGAAAAGAGATCGTTTCGTCTTGACTAAAAAAATTTAATTTGGCAAAGTTTTACGCACTACTTGAACTCATACATTTCACGTTGTAGGTGTAAGCCGTCGTTCTCAGTTTTCTGGAAGTTCGTTTGTGCGTTTCTCAGATGTGATACATTTTTTTATGGACCGAACAAAATTTCTTTTGGCGTGAATCAGGACTCGTGGTTTTGTGACATAATGGAGAGCATTGATTAAAGCTCAGTTATGTCGTCTTCGAAATCGCTGACACGGATCTGAGCTAACACTTCAGGTCTTGTGTGAGGCGACACGGCACGTCATCGCCTTTTACTTTCTCAATGAAATCGTTTCATCTTATTGCAAAATTACATTTGACTAGGTTTCATACGCAGCAGGTCCCTGTATGTAAGGAGAGTGTCTTAGCGTCAGAGCATTCATTCCACTCTCAAACGATCAAGAAGATGGAAGAGTCAGCACAGATCGACCTGACGTTGGTATGGATAGTATATTTGGGGTTTGCATGCGTTAGCGTACGTTGGTATATTTTAATTTTGGTTTTATTCTTCGATCTGTGTGTGTGTTTGTGTGTGTGTTAGTGTAAGAACGTCTGGATAGTATATTTGTTGGTTTTTTCCTCTTCCCTGTGTGAATAGTATATTTTGGGTTGGTTTTTTCTTCTTCCCTCTGTGATGTGTGTGTGTGTGTGTGTGTGTGTGTGTGTGTGTGTGTGTGTGTGCATTGGTCTCTGTTTGTCCCTATCAAACTCCTTTTATCCCTATCAAATACATTCTACCTACCTACCTACAATAGCGCGTATTCAGGTCAGCCACTTGCAACACTGTTGCCATTTATCCCCTAGTTTCTAGTACAACGACGTCACTGACGCTGGAAATTTTGAGACTATAAATATGGACTTGGGGATTTCCACAGGTTGTAGCTATACATATGTACCAGAGTTCATAAACAGGAACATCACTCAAGCTGAGGCTATAAAAAGATAGTGGGATTTTCCAAAGGAATAACCCACAAGTTGGAGCTATAAATAGATAGTGGGATTTCATATGAATTTCAGCTGATTATAGATACATAGGTATTTGTCCACGATTGTCACACAAGTTGCTATTGTAAGTAGTTACTAATTTTATCCATTTTAGCCTAAACCATTGTAACTTAATTTTCGGGGATATGTTTATTTTCCTTTAAATTCTGGGACAATTTCGTCATTTTAGCGTTACTTTTAGTCACATCCATTTTGTCGTTGAGCATATCCGTGATTATAGCTATTTACAGCATCATTACAATTATGCAAATTTTTGAACACCCCAGCAAGATTTCAGGTCTTGGTAATGCTCTATATATAAATCTCACGCTTGTACTAGTGTATGTATGTCTCTGTCTCTGTTGTGTTTGACCCTCGACCATCATTGTCCCTAGACAGTCCCACCATGTTCAATTCCCCTTGACGCTATACAGACCCACCATGTTCAATTTCCATATGTTAAATTCCCCTTGAGGCTAGAGTTGCCCCAGACTTTTTCCCATGTTAAATTCCCTTGAGGCTATATCCCCCAGGGGTTTCCGTAATGTTAAATTTCCCATTATCCCTAGACAGTCCCACGATCTATTACCCATGTTAAATTTCCCTTGTCCCTAGACAGGCCCAAACTCTATTCCCTTGTTCAATTCCCCTTGTCCCTAGACAAGCCCAAGCTCTATTCCCATGTTCAATTCCCCTTGTCGCTAAACAGGCCCACGATTTATTCCCATGTTCAATTTCCCTTGTCGCTCAACAGACCCACGATTTATTCCCATGTTAATTTCCCTTGTCGCTCAACAGACCCAAAATATATTCCCATGTTAATTTCCCATTGTCGCTAAAGTGACCCAGGGGTCTTCGTAATGTTACAATTTCCCATTGTCGCCAAAGTGACCCAAGGTGGTTTTTAATGCTAATTCCCATTGTCGCTAAAGTGACCCAGGGGTTTTCTCCATGTTAAATTCCCCTTGTCGCTAGAGTGGCCCAAGGGGTTCTGTAATGCTAATTCCCATTGTCGCTAGGGTGGCCCCATTCACTACTAATATAAATTATTCGATTAGCACGTGCTATGCTTAGACTATGTAGTAAAGGATATAACATATTAGCAAGTACTTTTGGCAACCAGTCTTACTTTCCGACCATATCATGAAATAATGTTGATAGCGAAATTAAATATACAAAAGTCTAAAGAGGAAAATATTTAATATGATTTCATGCATTTTTAAATCCATACTAAATGTATGTTTAGCAGCACTTGTAGAGATATGTAACTACACACGTGTACAATTCGTACTTCCGACAGGTTACAGGTTATATCGACTGTTTTTGGGAGAGTTAAACCCCACAAAATTAAAAATAAAATTTTTTAAAAATTTAAAAAATAAATGCAATTTTTTTCAAAGCTTTTTTGCTTTGTATTAACCAATCACCTTACATAGATATGATCCATTCATCCATTACCGTTCATAGATATAGAAGAATATTTGTTTATCTGAATATATTAGAAATGTGTATTTTGATAATATACGACAGCGGAAAGTTGTTAAAATGCTTTTGAGACCTTAAATTGAATCAGAAACATTTTTGAAACCACGAATAATCGCAATCTGGTTCTTTATTTAGTTTCTAATTTTTATATAACTACTGTTATGTCAAATAAAGAAATCGGTTACATGCTGAAATGTTTGTCTACTTTCTTTAAGGGGGCCCCGAGTGCCGGGTGATCTAAAGCGCTCTCCGTTACGAATCACTGCCATCTCACCTCTGTCAGCGCCGGTTCGAGTCTCGGATTCAGCCAGTGTGGGTATATCAGAAAGCTTGCTGGTAGCTTCTCGAGGGTCGGTGGTTCTTTCCAGGGTTTTCTCGGGTTCTTCCTCCACCATTAATACTGGCTGCCATGTACAGCATATCGTGTGCTGCAAAATGGCGTTAAACCCCACAACAACAACAACATAAACTTACTTTTAGGGCATATTAACACCTAAGTTTCACACTTCCAAGATTTTTAGCCAGACATGGATTTAGATTTTCTTTACGACTAAAGGCGAGCTAGCTGGAATCGTTTAATTTCAAAGACATTAGACTTGTTTATATGTGTACAGGTACATACATTTGGGTAAACGAATATACATATCCCAGATTCTGCAAAATGAACAACCCACATATTTGTGCAGGTTCCGTCGGGTATCCATGCAAATGTGGCTGTCATTAGAACGAGAAAATGTATCTAAAGTTGATCTTTAGAATTCACAAATGCATTACAAATTCGAGGTCATATTATCTACATCAAGAACAACATTTCATCTCCTACTTTCTCTCTCTCTCTCTCTCTCTCTCTCTCTCTCTCTCTCTCTCTCTCTCTCTCGTTTGAAACGTCCAACGTACTTTTACATTTGAATAATCTTCAGTGACATTTTCGTTTAGTACTTGAGTTCAAAAACACTTTCATTCGTATGTCTTCTGGCAGATAACGTTTATAGCTGATTATTAAGTATATTTGAAATATGTATTTACATATCCATATGCAAATACAATTTACCTATATCATGCGGAAATTTTAAAATTTATAAATCCTTACTAATATTTAATCTTTCATTTCCTCTGGAAACGACGTGTATGTATTACTATAAGAATAATAAATATACTAAGGGAACTCTGCTCAAATATTAAAAGACAAGTTTAACTTTCACAAGTGTAACTTTTAGATTTGTATAGTTAATATTTACTCACAGCAATCAGTAAGGCTTATACATTTTACAATATTTGTTTATTCGAGATTCATTTCTATATAATTATAAACAAAAACATCTATTCTAATCTGATTAAAGTGAAAATCGTCATATAAATACGTTTAGTTGGCCTTATTATTCATTTATCAATTAAAGCTTTCAAAACTTACACGATATCATTCACAACATCGATATTAACGATACCTAAAGGAACTGGTGTCGGTACCTATAAGATCTCCTTTATGTTTGAGATCTAGGTTTTACTCAAGGTGAACCACGTTAGCGTTTCCTCAAAACCGGCTTACTTAACGAATCTAACCCCATATTGTGACTAAAATCATGAATGTGAAAAAGAAGAAATTTGTTCTAGTATATACTCTCTTCTGGGGTTCTGATGTTGTGTTGTTGACAAAGTGGATACATATAGTTCATATAAATTTTCATTATGGTTTAGAAGGCCATAGCACAGTGTGAACTTGAGCTACGTGAATGTCTGATTAAAACATACCCATTTAGACACGTACTTCCAATGAACTTAGGCATCCTCACTGACAATTCTAATGACGAGTTTTCAGTACTGTTACTGCAGCTGTTACAGCTGCACGTACCCTTAGCATTGTAAACTTATTCTTAAAATCAGACATAATTAGCGTGCATTTAAAGGCTCTTTTTATAAATATCTTTAAGGTGACAATGGTAAAATTTCATCCGAACATCTTCTTCATTGATATTTATCAGCAACTATGTCAATTGATGACTAAGATTTCGCAATCTATATGGTCGGTGTTTTAATATAGATCTACTTAAATTACGTAGATGGAGACAATAGACTGTAACAGATAATACTTTACAAACGTAATCATGAAACAAAACATCGGTATGTATGTACGTATGTATGAATGTACGAAACTTCTTATTCTACATTTTACTTTTTTATAATACCCTGCCATGAGAAAATGTAGAATCAGTAAGAGGACAATTGTTAAAACGTTCTCATACTATTTCGTCTTTGCTATATATCACCAACCATGTGCACTGGATCCGGCAAGGGATCACGTGTGTCAGGGATTGATTAATGAAATGATTAGATGCAATAACCTGATTTTGAACAGTGCACAACTAGTTTTTTTCTTTCCGGCATGGGCGCTTTCGATTCTAAGTGAATCTTTTCAAAAGGCAAAAACAAAACAGATACACGACAAAACAAAAACAAAACAGAAAAATCGTTGGGGTTATAACATTTTACACGACTATTTCTAAGTCATTTAAAATTTTGTAACCTCAACGATTTTTCTGTTGTCAGGTTATTGTCTGTTCGTTTGCCCTCAATACGTTTCATTTCGACTGGATCACTAGATGTTTTATGTATATGTATATACATCGACGGCATGTTAAATAAAGGAAGGTCACAAGCTGCTTACGCATCCGTAAAGTATTTGTAAAGAACTATTTACAGATGTCTCATGAACTGTACATAACCCTCTAAGATCCTGATACAAATAAATGTTTGCCACGGGTATCAGAACCAACCACGTCTACCAAGGTTCATGAACTCATATCTTTTCTTGGGCAACCATACGTAAAGTTAAATGTATTTATTTATAAAAAAAAACTCGATTTCTTTTTGTACATACGTTCGGATATATATATTTTAAATACATATCATTGGGAATTGTAAGATGCTTAACAATGTAAATTATTCGATTAGCACGTGCTATGCTTAGACTATGTAATAAAGGATATAACATATTAGCAAGTACTTTTGGCAACCAGCCTTACTTTTCGACCATATCATGAAATAATGTTGATAGCGAAATTAAATATACAAAAGTCTAAAGAGGAAAATATTTAATATGATTTCATGCATTTTTAAATCCATACTAAATGTATGTTCAGCAGCACTTGTAGAGATATGTAACTACACACGTGTACAACTCGTACTTCCGACAGGTTACAGGTTATCGACTGTTTTCGGGAGAGTTAAACCCCACAAAATTAAAAATAAAAATTTTTTAAATTTTTTTTAAAAATAGCAATTTTTTTCAAAGCTTTTTGCGTTGTATTAACCAATCACCTTACATAGATATGATCCATTCATCCATTACCGTGCATAAATATAGAAGAAAATTTGTTTATCTGAATATATTGGAAATGTGTATTTTGATAATATACGACAGCGGAAAGTTGTTAAAATGCTTTTGAGACCTTAAACTGAATCAGAAACATTTTTGAAACCACGAATAATCACAATCTGGTTCTTTATTAAGTTTCTAATTTTTATATAACTACTGTCATGTCAAATAAAGAAATCGGTTACGTGCTGAAATGTTTGTTTACTTTCTTTAAGGGGGCCCCGAGTGGCCGGGTGATCTAAAGCGCTCTCCGTTACGAATCACTGCCATCTCACCTCTGTCTGCGCCGGTTCGAGTCTCGGATTCAGCCAGTGTGGGTATATCAGAAAGCTTGCTGGTAGCTTCTCGAGGGTCGGTGGTTCTTTCCAGGGTTTTCTCGGGTTCTTCCTCCACCATTAATACTGGCAGCTATGAACAGCATATCGTGTGCTGCAAAATTGCGTTAAACCCCACAACAACTTACTTTAAGGGCATATTAACACCTAAGTTTCACACTTCCAAGATATTCAGCTAGACATGGATTTAGATTTTCTTTACGACTAAAGGCGAGCTAGCTGGAATCGTTTAATTTCAAAGACATTAGATTTGTTTATATGTGTACAGGTACATACATTTGGGTAAACGAATATACATATCCCAGATTCTGCAAAATGAACAACCCACACATTTGTGCAGGTTCCGTCGGGTATCCATGCAAATGTGGCTGCCATTAGAACGAGAAAATGTATCTAAAGTTGATCTTTAGAATTCACAAATGCATTACAAATTCGAGGTCATATTATCTACATCAAGAACAACATTTCATCTCCTACTTTCTCTCTCTCTCTCTCTCTCTCTCTCTCTCTCTCTCTCGTTTGAAACGTCCAACGTACTTTTACATTTGAATAATCTTCAGTGACATTTTCGTTTAGTACTTGAGTTCAAAAACACTTTCATTCGTATGTCTTCTGGCAGATAACGTTTATAGCTGATTATTAAGTATATTTGAAATATGTATTTACATATCCATATGCAAATACAATTTACCTATATCATGCGGAAATTTTAAAATTTATAAATCCTTACTAATATTTAATCTTTCATTTCCTCTGGAAACGACGTGTATGTATTACTATAAGAATAATAAATATACTAAGGGAACTCTGCTCAAATATTAAAAGACAAGTTTAACTTTCACAAGTGTAACTTTTAGATTTGTGTAGTTAATATTTACTCACAGCAATCAGTAAGGCTTATACATTTTACAATATTTGTTTATTCGAGATTCATTTCTATATAATAAAAAAATAAAAATAAAACATCTATTCTAATCTGATTAAAGTGAAAATCGTCATATAAATACGTTTAGTTGGCCTTATTATTCATTTGTCAATTAAAGCTTTCAAAACTTACACGATATCATTCACAACATCGATATTAACGATACCTAAAGGAACTGGTGTCGGTACCTATAAGATCTCCTTTATGTTTGAGATCTAGGTTTTACTCAAGGTGAACCACGTTAGCGTTTCCTCAAAACCGGCTTACTTAACGAATCTAACCCCATATTGTGACTAAAATCATGAATGTTCTAGTATATACTCTCTTCTGGGGTGCTGATGTTGTGTTGTTATAAATTTTCATTATGGTTTAGAAGGCCATAGCACAGTGTGAACTTAAGCTACGTGAATGTCTGATTAAAACATACCCACTTAGACACGTACTTCCAATGAACTTAGGCATCCTCACTGACAATTCTAATGACGAGTTTTCAGTACTGTTACTGCAGCTGTTACAGCTGCACGTACCCTTAGCATTGTAAACTTATTCTTAAAATCAGACATAATTAGCGTGCATTTAAAGGCTCTTTTTATAACTATCTTTAAGGTGACAATGGTAAAACTTCATCCGAACATCTTCTTCATTGATATTTATCAGCAACTATGTCAATTGATGACTAAGATTTCGCAATCTATATGGTCGGTGTTTTAATATAGATCTACTTAAATTACGTAGATGGAGACAATAGACTGTAACAGATAATACTTTACAAATGTAATCATGAAACAAAACATCGGTATGTATGTATGTATGAATGTACGAAACTTCTTATTCTACATTTTACTTTTTTATAATACCCTGCCATGAGAAAATGTAGAATCAGTAAGAGGACAATTGTTAAAACGTTCTCATACTATTTCGTCTTTGCTATATATCACCAACCATGTGCACTGGATCCGGCAAGGGATCACGTGTGTCAGGGATTGATTAATGAAATGATTAGATGCAATAACCTGATTTTGAACAGTGCACAACTAGTTTTTTCTTTCCGGCATGGGAGCTTTCGATTCTAAGTGAGTCCTTTCAAAAGGCAAAAACAAAACAGATACACGACAAAACAAAACCAAAACAGAAAAATCGTTGAGGTTATAACATTTTACACGACTATTTCTAAGCCATTTAAAATTTTGTAACCTCAACGATTTTTCTGTTGTCAGGTTATTGTCTGTTCGTTGTCACATTATTATTATTATTATTATATCCGTGTTTAACTGTACAAATCAAATCTCTAATATAGGAAAGTGTGTTCTGAAGTTTTTATGTATAATGCACTCTATTCTTCGCTCATCCACTAAAAAGGCTAATAACGTTACAAAATGACGCAGATATATTAACAGGCGTTTTAGTTACATCACCTTTGATTATAAGTGTAAAGCTACGAAAATATGTATCCACTGCATATCAGACATAAATAAGGTACATGTATGTAGATGAGCTTTAAATTCCGATTGCATAGCTAGCGAGATCTCGTGCTTTTCAAGTACTTTCCATCAATCAGGTTTTGTGAGTTTGAAAGCTGGTACATGAGAACTTGGAGACAGTTATTCGTTCACGCAGAATCGTGTATATTATTTCGCGGTATGAAATATAACTTTTTTTGTACAGTTCCGTCCACGAATTAAGAGGTAGGCCTCTTGCTGTTCCTGGGTTAGCAAAACAGTATGCGTGCAACATTGAGCATGCGTTAACTCCCGCTTTTATTTATAATGTCATGAATATGTATAATCTGCCAAAACAGACTACATGCAATTTACAGATAATGGACAGGTTGAAAATGGCCCAGCATGAATCACCTGTTGATCGAACAAAATCGGGATTATGTTGTCATTCCTACCTAAATACCAAGGATTCACTAAGGTGCTGAGCTAAATATCCATGGAATAAGAGACGATGGGTTCAACGAAGGTAGAATGTTTCATATACATCCTGGAGAGTAAACTTTGCGAACTAGATCAAGGTGTTCGATTTGTTTATAAATATACATGATTTTATAATGAATACACCATGTGATCCGGTTAAAAAGGAAAAGGAAAAATACTCAATTTTAATCATAAAGACAAATAAGGCAATGCATAATAATACAAATAATAATTTCCTTTGTTTTCTATCTTTGTCAAGTTATACTGTCACTATCACACTTTGAAGAATGTTCAATTTTGTGTGAAAAGGGGGAATAGTTTTTGAATTTCCTCGGTGATTTATCTAATAGGACTGCGTTTTGTAAGATGAGTTATTTCATTGTACATCCGATTAAATAGTACTTCAAACATGCTAAACCATCCTAGAAACAGTATCCAAAGTGCTATTAAAATTCATTCTTTAAGATAAAATTTAAGACAATAGATTCAGACGTCGGTCTGTTAAACAGTTGTAAACATTTCAAAATGTACAAGTCAGACATTTGCCGAATATATGAAAATGTCTGACCTATTTAATATTTAATTTTGTGGTCAAACTCGTTTGCGAGGAGTGCGAGAGACATAAAAAGAGGCATTGTCATCAATGTGTTTAATCAATGATGATTAGTAATTCATTCCATGAAAAAGGATATTTTACTCTGTACATTTCATTAAACACTACGTAGAAGGATGAAAACCGGCTGAACAATCCTTAAAATAAACGCTTTTAACTTCCTGGATAACAAATTTCAAATAACGCGGCAGTTTCATTTTCTGTCTTGCAAAAATACGTTTGTAAGCGCCAGGTGCTATTTTTCTATAATCTCTGAAATACAAATTAAGATCAACATTTCATAGTTCAACAATATTAGCTAAATTAAAGTTTTAACTCTATTATTTCATATTCCGTAGAATACAAGTTATGAGTGAAATAGCGAAAAGAATAAATGACAAGATGATATTAAATGCAATTCAAAGAAAGTAAAGACAGATACTACTGCGATTCGTCCAGCCTACAATTGTGAAAGATATCTCCGCTTGTAGCAATGCAATTTCATGTGAGCGTCTTTAAATGAAGATTTAATTACTTAAGTAGCTTCCAGCACGAATGACTTCAACACTATTTTCATCTACTTACATAACAACACTTCTAATTCAACACATGATGAAAGCGACTAATATGGGGACATGTAATATGATACACCATGTTATTCCTTGAGTTATGGAAGAATCTAAATATTTACAGACGACTGAGCAGTTATGGGATACGCCTCGTGCTATAGATAAATAAATATCTTCAGTTAATTGGACAATCTTTTCACAAAGAGATAGGTAGAAATATCAGTTTAACTAAAATTAGATGAAACAAGATGGCTGCTATCGCTTAACCGGCTTGAAGCATCTGTTCCGTTTCTTTGTTATTGTATTCATTATGTATTGTCTGTTAAATTCGTATGTGTTTCTTCATCTCCTTGTTTTGGAAATGAGAACAATTAGCCTTTTTCTCAGCTGTCTTGCTCCACTGTTTTTGAACAAACCACCATCACGTGGTATTCGCCAGTCAACCTGTTTATGATACGATGGACCCTCATTAATAGCTTTAAAAAGTTTAAATGATCACTCCTTGGCTCTCCACACTACGCTGTGCTCTAGACTAAACGAACTGGGAATACATTCATCATTACCTAAATGTAAAAAGAAACGAAAAAGGAAATGTTGTTTCAAAGCTGGCCGGCGTAAAACAGGAATAAGAATTTCAGTTATCTCCCTTATTTCTGTTCAACAAATTAATAAAAAGATCGACCGTTAATTTAGATAACCTAATTCAAATCCTTACTAATTCGTCAACCTTTGTATCAACTATCAAAAAAAAAATACCTATGCTCATTGCATTATTCAATGCTCAATCAGTAGGACCACCGGAAAAGCGCACAGAGATAGTTAATTTTATCAACGATCAGAATACTGACGTATTTTTCCTGACAGAAACATGGCTAAAAACATCAGGAGATGAGCCCGAGTGTGCGGATCTAACACCCACTGGTTACTCCATCAAGTCGTTCCCCCGTAATTCTCACGGAAGTGGAACTGCTGTCATCACAAAGAACTCCATGATAAAACGTCTTAACCACACCACAATATTCAATTTCGACCAGCAAGCTGGTTGACTCTCTCTTTTTGGAGCAGTTTCCGAATCTCCTGGACTATGGAAATTCGATAGGTGGCAATCTGATCATTCTTGCAGATTTCAATTTTCACTTTGACTGTCCCGAAAACTCAAATACATCAAAAATCTCATATATTCCATTAATGTTTTCAACCTCAAACAGTCAGTAAATCAACCCGCCCACAAACATGGGCACATGTAAGACTGTATTCTTCATAGACCTGATGATAACATTATCCTCCCTGGCATCCCATGATCTTGTATCAGATCACCTCTGCATTATATGCCATCTTGACGTATCAGTCCCTAACTATCCTCCTTTATCTGCTACTAAGAGAAATCTTCGTATCATAAATAGAACCAAACTAATGCACGACATCCAAGCTAACCTAACAAAGGGCTTACCTACTACCGCAGAACAACTCGATAACTGCCTGCGTTCATTGCTTGACAAACATGCCCCACCTACTAAGTGCAGAGTATAAATTCAAAAGTGTTCTCCATGGTTTAGCAGTGTTAGGGACCAGCTTCGTACTGCTAAAAGAGACCGCCGTAAAGCTTAAATGCTTTGGCTTTCCACCAAACTCACTATTCATAAGCAACTCTATGAAGCCGCTAAGAAGAGCGTCACAAATATAGTCCATGCAGCGAAATCAGCCCACTAAACTACTAAGATCATGGAAAGTTCCAGCTGCAAAGAGCTCTTTGAGATTACTAACAAGCTAATGTCAAGAAACAAATCTACACCACTTCCAACCACCTTCTCTCCAGTCGATTCTTCCGGACATGTTTTCTAATTTCTTCCGTGACAAAGTACAAACCATTAGAGATAAGCTTGGCACCACCACAATTTCAATCGACTCGTCGTCACCATACAGTTGGCATACAGAATTTGAGCGGTAACCATTAGCAGCATTTGAACCTGTCTCTTTTTGGATTTCGTACGGAAAATCCTGATGAAGAGTGCACCAAAGTCATGTGAACTTGATCCAATCCCATCATCACTACTGCTTGAGTGCTTAGATCCAGTATTGCCTTCACTAACTGATGTTATTAATACCTCTCTCTCTCTCATTCGGGGAATTCCCATCACTTTTCAAAGCTACCTTTGTAAAGCCTCTGCTGAAGGAACCGACACTAGACCATAACGATTTAAAGAACTACCGCCCAGTTTCTAATCTCCCATTCATATCGAAAATCTTAGAAAAGGTTGTTCTATCCCAGCTTGTATCTCATCTAAATTCAAAGTCTTTTTACAATGTAAAATCTGCATGTCGCCCTTGCCAGAGTACTGAAACTACTCTTCTAAAAGTAGTTAATGACATTATCTCTGCGTTGGATATCGGAAAGATTACAGTCCTCATCCTCGATTTCCTTTTCTGTTGCTTTTTTCGAAAACTTCTCTTCAGAATGAAAAAGTTTAAAGCACATCTGATCCATTTTGACACCACCCATAACTGTGTACATAAGATTACATGCATAGGGGTTTTCACGCAGCTGAAAAGCCATACAGAAGTTTGACATTTTTGGTAGATTAATTCTAATATTAGCACCAATCTTCTTGTGTCAGGCCGCAGTTTACTTTAAATTATAATTGTCTGTTTCTTCTTGACAATGAAAGTCTCGCACAGCACACATTCTGAAGTTATAGTTGTGCCTGAAAGAACAACTAGATTCCCTCAGGAATCAGCCGCTATATAGATTCTACAGATGCATCATCTTTGCTTGTGCCTCAGACAATACAATATGATGAGTGTTCTTTTTTAAGTTCTGTTCATAAATGCAGTGAATGATTTTGATCAGTGTATGTATAATATGATTCACCTTTCTCACCCATGCGACAGAGACGTCTAGCTGTTTTGCTAACCTTACTTATCTTATCTCAGTCATCTCAGCCGCGCGCTCAGAATAACTTTAAAAAATTAAACCCTTGTTGTTTTCTGTTATGCCTGGTGTAGTTTTTCTAAAATCAAACAACAACAACAAATATATAACAAAAACATAGTAACTTAATGTAAATCCATATTAGAGAACACACCATATAAAAACATTTCGAGAGAGACAAAGACACACACGCATACGATGTCGAGCTTTTTGGTATAATGCTAGTTTGTTCAACACATCATGGTCAATTTTATCATATATACAGGCCTTAGCTCAAAACACTTTCGGGTCAGCGTCATTAAATGTAGCTAAAGCTACGTAACTAGTTGTAAATACTTGGTGTGAAACTAGTTATATACTGTTAGCTACATTTAATAACGCTAGCCTGAATAATGACTGCTACAGACAGGATAAAATTCTCAATGTTGTGTGAAATGAACTATGACAGAAAGCACTGATCCATGCACATATACTATAGACCTATACACTTCATAACCTCCCAACTATCTTAACAGCTACAGAAAACTTAGTAACAGCCAGAAAATGAATGTCAGACATGATTAATTCAAATTTTGTTAAGTATTTCCATTTGTTACAGTTGACTCAAAATATACCTATAATACTTAATGACAAATGATGTACTTACCAGCCAAAAGGAATCATTTACCCGTCAACACATTAATCCATAAGCAAATGTCACGGTAGCACTTGCAATATTTCCAAGACAGAAAAATAAATTTTCAAAGAATCCGTGAACTTGAACGTTTAGTACATGGATAAACACCAGGGCCCGTATTTGAAGGGTCTTTTATACACGGGGGTAATTTTACAATCAATATTAAGGACAACACAAGTATGTCACAAACAGTTTCACCTCCTCCAAAGAAAAGGAGTTAAGTACGATAGTGACACAGATCACTAATGACACGTCAATAGCCAAAGCATGGACACTCATGCTACATGTAAGTTTTCTTTTTAATAATAGCCTATACACTACAACATAGGTGTGGGCCCAGTATCGTTTCATTATTTACAATATAAGTTTCTAAATTGGAACTGATGAAAATGAAACATTTCTTGCAATAAATATTAACTAGTTATTGTTAATTTCATATAACATCCATATATTAAATGTGATAATACCTTAATAGTATGCAACGTTTTATGTTGTTATTTTGTTTGGCTCACTCATAAAAACTGTGTACTTCGGATGACACGGTCAAGCCACGGTCCTCATTAACTTATTTATATTAATGCACCGCATGTAAACATTGGAGCGTGAACTATATTGCACAGGCAAGTAGTTGTTTTTAACTTTAAAGTAAACTATTGGGTGAGAAAAAGAATCTACGTCGGGGTTTGGACCAAGACAAGGAAGTTCTAGTCACAGGGTTACGTTATATGTCCCCCACCCTCGGCAAGCCTCGTGGGGAGATAAAATAATGTAATCCCATGACTGGGATTTTCTTGTCTAGGTCAAGACCTAACATGGATTCTCTATGCATTGTTTACAAATTTTATCATGCACATGATGCACCATTACTTAGACATAATTAAGTTCATTGTATATATTTCATTCAATACACTTTTTAGATTTCTCAAAGGATGTTGTTACTTGTATTATTTGCAGGATTTCTAAACTTTCAAACTTGACGAAACTGACGTAAGAAATGCAATTTCATGTTTCATTTGGAAGGATTAAAGATGAAATCCGGATGCATCGCAGCTGTTTCTATGATAACTTATGGCTCGTTGGGTAATGCATTACATTATAGCAGACAATGGAATAAGGAATTTTCAATTGCTATGGACCTAATTTAATTAAAAATTCCTCGCAGTTTTTTAACCGAGTCTTTCTCCATTTGTCGCACTTCTATTCCAAGTATTAATATCTCACTAGTAGTTAAAGGGGTCACCCTACGTACAATGGGAATTAGCATTACAGGGACCCCTGGGTCACTCTACGTACAAGGGAAATTTAACATGGCGAAAAATCGTGGGTCACTCTACGTACAAGGGGAATTGAACATGGGAATAAATCGTGGGTCACTCTACGTACAAGGGGAATTTAACATGGAAAAAGAGAATTTGGGCTTGTTTAGGGACAAGGGGAATGGAACATGGGATTTTTTTTTTTTTAATTTTTTTTAAAAAAAGGGGTAGGCAATGGAAAGGCTATCTCTTTTCGAGAAATATGGCTGGCCCTGAAAAGGGCCTTTGGGTTTTTTCTTCTTCTTTTAACTTCTTAACTTTTTCCACCATCCTCTTATTTTGTCCATCATTCCTTTCTTCTTCTTCTTTTCTGTTTCCGACATCCAGTCCGGGTGGCCCATGGCCCGGAACTTCTCTTGGATTTTCATCCAGTTTGTGTTCAGTTTTTCGAATTCATCCTTTTTTTTCTATTTTCTTCTTCTTTTCTTTCCTTTGACCACTTTTCTTTGATCTTCTTGACCTCTTCGGTCAGCACATTCCTCATTAGTTCTTCAGCTTTCTTAAGTTTTTCTAACCCCCACTTCGCGAAACACCAATCTGTCCATTCTACAATGTCTTCTAGAAAGCACCTTGCACTCGTCACATGATCTATTGCTTCTTTTAACTTACCCACTTTGACATACGGTGGGTTAATTAAACCTCTGATTCTCTTCTCCTCATCCTCTATCATTTCTTTTACAATATTTACGGATAAGTGGAGGCTGGTTACTTGTCTTGAGACGAAGTCTTTTGTCACTGCATACCTCCATTCCTGTTCAACCCTTTCTGCTACACTCAATCCATCCACCATCCAATACCAACTTCCCATAAGATCGTTGTATAAAGCTGAAGCTGCTGGCATCTTCTTGTTTACTTATTCCGTAGAATGGGCTCCAATGACCAACACTGTTAGTTTTATACTGAAAGCGCGGACGTGAAGGAAAACATCCCCCTAAAAACATAAAATTGATCTTACCTAGATCATGACCCAACAACGCGCGGACGTGAAGGAAAACATCCCCCTACTTTTCTCATTTCATATAATAAAACCCAAACTATACTCTTCACATACGCTAAGAAACCCATAATCTACTATTCACACAAACATACCTGAGCTCTTACAAACACAAACACACAAACACATACCCTCACATTTTTTTAAAAAGAGTTAGTTTTTATATTCACACTACTCTACCTACACACATTGGCAAATTAATAGTTATTTCTTTTCTAGAGTATTGGGTAGCCCTTAAAAGGGCTGTTTTTTTGAACTCCAGATGCACCTATCTAATGGTTGCACCTTCCAGGCCTGGCGCCACACACGCATCTTTGACTCCAGTCTCTTTTTACTTTTGTCTTGAGAGTGCAGAGGCGGGATGATTCGCTTCAGCACCCCAATCCTCTGTCTCGGGAATATTGTACGACATCCTCTCTTCTAGTTTTTTTTCCTCCTCTTCCCTCTGTCTTCTCTCCTCTTCGTTCTTTATTCTTGCTTCTTCTACGATAGCCTCCGCTGATAGTTCATTTACTATGCGCCTGGCATATTCCAGGTGCATCTGGAGTTCTAACAGTTTCACTATTCTGCTATTCATTCTTGTGATGATCAATCAACAAGGGTAGCTAGACTGCCCAGCGAGTTTCAATTTATAGTGAAAGCGCGGACGTGATGGAAAACATCCCCCTAAAAACATAAAATTGATCTTACCTAGATCATTACCAAAAACAACAACAACGCGCGGACCTAAAAGAAACATTCACTCACTTTTTATGCTACCCATCATTATTTTAAAATTTTTTATAAATCACTTCAATAGACTATCCACATACGCAAAGCAATCCAATCTAACCCCAAATATACACCTCAAACACCCAAAAAACATGATTTTAATCTACTATCCACACCAACGTACGTGAGCACTTACAAACACAAACACACAAACACATACCCTCACATTTTTTAAAAAAGAGTTAGTGTTTATTTTCACACTACTCTACCTACACACATTGGCAAATGGATAGTTATTTCTTTTCTAGAGTATTGGGTAGCCCTGAAAAGGGCTGTTTTTTTTTTTTTTTGTTTGCTATGGCATTCTTTTTAAGTTTCTAAGAATGCGATGTCCTCTGAGGATAGACTTTCTGGCGATAGGTCTGCTTCTTCGGAAAGAGAAGAAGATCTCTTTGGTGTCGATACGACAATCGACAAAGCCTCTGTCAGCTTCAGGTTGCTGCTGTTGCTGCTGTTGCTGCTGTTGCTGCTGTCTCTGAAGTCTGTACTTCTCTGTCCATTCTTCTTTTTCCCTGTTCATTTCTTCTCTGAAGAGCTCTTCTATCAGGTCTTCAGTGATTTTTAACATTCTCACATTCTCTATTTCTTCTGGCTTCGGTATCAGACTGTGTCTGACCCTATGCAAATTCACGTAGGCTTCGTTGAGCTTAGCTAGTTTGGAGCACATCTTCGTAGGAGGATGAGTCGACAATGGATGGTTAGACTGGAAACAACCCCCGGTTCTTAAAGTCAAAGCGCGGACGTGAAGGAAAACATCCCCACACGGTTTTCGAGCCGCAACGTTCACTGAGTGTCATGCGAGGGATAGTAAGAAATGAAAGAGCATCAATCCAACATTCTTATAGCTAAACAAACCACAAAGGCATTTTTTTTTCAAAACACAACATTTTTTATTCAAAAATCACTTAACACTAAACAACAACTCTAACATTTTTAACAATAATCCAACATGATAACATCAAACAATTTTTTCAATTGACAGTCTACTTTAAACAGGGCTGACAACGTTGTGAATGAAATTGTGATTTTCACTGTTGGAAATCATTAGGCCATTGATGGACACTACGTTTCCTAGCTTGAGACAAAAGATAAGCATAATGGTCACAAAACCATCGATCTACTTTCACATCGTTTCTAGCAGAAGAACGAGGATCAAAATGAGTCACTAAATGTTCTAAGGAATAGCCCAGGCTGCGATGATGCAGAAAATACACACAGTACTGTCCGCACACTAAGGAATCTGTGCCTTGTAATTTCATATTATTGAATCGGGTGGTCTGAGCATTTCTTCTCATAAAGTCGATGATATCGTCTTCCAAAGGGGGTAATCCGTACGAATCGAAATATTCCACACATCCTTCTTGAGGAAAATAGACGGCTACCCAGTGGGTTCCTGGGAGATGACTGTCGTCCGTGTTGATCACGTAAGCTTGATGGTCTTTAGGTTTGCGATGAGGGAGTTCATCTTTAGCACAGACGACAGGATTCCAAGAAGCCGTATACGAACTGTGGTTCAAAAGGTAATAAAGTTCCCAGGTATCCATGTTTTTTTGGGGTGTATTTTTCTTCTTCACAGGTAATAATAAGTCGTCAATTCGATCCTGACTTTTTGCTTGAAAATGTCTGACAAATAAACGGTTATTCGTTCTGTTTCCTCACTCTGATTCAGGAGAGCTTAGATACGATGGATCTCTTGAGTGGTTAATGGTGGACAAGAATGTTCACGCAAGTCTTTATACCACTGATGCAACACGTCTTTGTTCGAGATGAGACTCCAAGCTTCGTCCAGATACTCGTCCAATTTTTCTTCTTGACTTAACATCAGGCATTTATCGTGTTGAATTTGACTGGGATGATCGTTTTGACATCCATAGCAATTTTTCTTGATCAATTCCGTCACTTTTTCCACCAAGTGTTTGGCAAAACAGCAGACTAAATGGGCTTCTTGTTCTGGCCATCTCGATTTCATCATGATCACTTCTTCTTTTTCCAGGGTCTCCTCACATTCCATCTCCAAAGTTTCTCCACTAGGTAAAGAGGGATAACAGTCTTCCATGGTTTCTAGTAATCTAGAATGACTTCTCTCAAACTGTTGATTTCTATGGTATTGTCAAATTCTGCATACAGGATGACGTTCAACGTTTCATCAGGGACTCGCTTTGCAAACTGAATTTCCACACGAATCTGGCCGGATTTTATAGGGTGGAAATGTCCCTCGTCGCTGCATTGGTCTGGAGTGAAATCGAAAGCCCACAAAGCATAGCCTCCTGCATAATCTTCGTACGTAATGCCGTGACTGGTATTGGTTCCTAACTGTCCGGTGGCTTCGTACAGGGACAAGTACGACCTCAAGTAATTCTTCTTCTCAAAGTCAGGTTCAAAGGGTCGGGTACACAAGGTCTTGCCATCGCGACTGACTTCGATCTTGGACACGCCAAAGTGTCGAAAGTAGAAAGGATTTTCAGTGAAGTCTCCGTTGAAGGCTGTATTCAAGACCATACCAAGGATTAAACGTTTGGGTAACTGTCCTTGGAACAAATGATCTTCGATCATGGATCGCTGTCCCTTGGGAATGGTGAAGGTTTTCACTTCCACTCGTCGTATGGGATACTTAGCGGTCGTTCTGCTCAACGTCTGACTGATGTCGTTTCCCACTTTAGGTAACACTTCCACACGGCGTACGTAGAGTCTGGCCTCCTCGATTTTGGTTTTGGGATTGCTACCAGTAGTAGCATCCTCATCAGCCAACAAATGGAAAGCGGCACTGCTACGATTCAGTCTCAGGCGGACATTCACCCCGTTCAGCAAATATTTCTCTTGCAACCACATGTCCAGATGTAAACGATCCATCACTTCTAAACTTTTGTCGAGTCCTTTGATTCTGTTTCTTCGTTCTACAAATCCCTCATTGGTGTTTAGTTTTGATTTGGGGTCAGGTTCAAGACCTGTTTCATTAAATTCGCCCGCTTCGTCAGGTTCCCATAGCACGCAGTCATCGAGATGAGTGTTCTTGGCGTCTATTCCGTACGTCAAGAGATTTTCCAGGTACGCTCGATAAGGGTAAGTATCCATGCTGCTACTGACTAGTTTGTTATTCAAGTACAAGTCCACTCCACTGAACAAGGAATGCATGAAATTGTTGACGGGAGCTACTTTCTCGTTACCGTCTATTTCATTTCCAGTCTTATCTAGAACTTTGACTTTCAGGTACAAGTAACTGCTATTCAGATCGATGTAATCTTCGGGCTGTCCTTTGATTTCAAACTCGATGGGAGCGGAATCGGCCAATGAGGAGACGGGGTGAAATTCCACCCACTGGGATTCTTGCATGGTCATCATGGTGGGGTGCATGGCAAACAGATCCAGTTCCGTCTTGGAACAGGCGCATGACTCTCGGTGCATCATTTTTTTCTGTTCTTTCTCAATAATCGAAAACGTCTAAGTCTCGAACGGTTCTTCTTCTTTTCTTGGCCTTTCTCGCTTGAAGTCTGGTGAAAGGGTGTTTTCTTCGTCGTCTCTTTCTGCCTTGTCCTTGCTGAATGCCTGACTCGGTAGCGTGCAGGGCATTTATAGGTGTGTCTCGTCGGCCTAAAATGTCTTTGCCCGTTTGCAGCAAGACATTTTTGCCTGCCCTCATGAAAGCTTCTTTAGGTTTTGTTTGTCGATGATGACATTTTGGAGAAATTCTTTGCCTTGCGTCAGTGCCGCATCTTTCAAGGCGTGCAATCCGCGTGTCACCATCGGTTTCAACACCGGGGCCACCGAACGAAAGGCCGATTTTAACATGTCTCCTAAACCGTGTCCTCGCTGTCGAGCAACCCCTCGGTACACAGGATACATGACTTACTTACGAATCGTGAGAAAACCGTTTCGAAAATGGAGTTTCACCGTGACTTTTCCTTTGGTGAATGGAATATTTTGTCCCAAATCTCCTTTTATAGTAATGTTGACCGTGTCCAAATACGACTTGCTGACCGGTAAATAGTGAGGATGGACAAATTCGCGGTGGACGTGGTAAGTGTTTCCACCTTCCTCGTCAGCGTTTGCGGCAGAATCCACTTTGAAAGGAATGACACGCAGTAACGGCACGGAGGTGTGTCCCACCACGTTGTACTCCACCACATCGGAGTACACAAACATCAAATTCAGTCCTTGGTTCAGTTCTACTGGGGTACGAAAAAACTTGGCAAAAGTCTCGTTGTCAGAAATGACTGGTAATTCGGGTTTTTGTTCTACTTTCTTCCTCATCTCCATGTCACCGCCCAACATGTCAAACAATTCAGGACAAAATAAGAAAGACATGATTTTAGGCCCCTCAGGAAATTTTATCAGGAAGCGACGAGCTGTTTTGTGGTACTCTAGGGTGACACTTTTTTTGGTACTTTCCAAAGCTTTCAGAAACACACCATTAAACCTGGTGGCTATGGTGCTGACCAAATGATGACCACTAAAATAATAACCTGGGGGAATGAACAAGTGATAGGTGGTCCACTTTTGAGTATTTGTGGGAGGGGTTTTCTTGTCATATTTGCTATGGGTATCCATCCACTGTTGCACTTGCTCGTCATGAACTTCCACATCAAATTTATTTTGATTGGGAAGGACACTGAGGACTTGGGTCGGGTGAATCATTTCTACTAAAGCCACTTCCCAATGGGCTTCGTGATCTAAGGGGATGGCCTGAGGTAATTTGGCCGTGTAACAGCACAACGTGTTGTGGGGAAACACCTCCATGGAACTGTCACTGGGTAAGGTTAAGTAAAATTGGTTTTGGTGACTCATAATTCTAGAGTTCTTTGGCTGTCCGAGGGGTTAGTGGATGTCAGAGGCGTGTCTCCGCCCAAAATGGGGTTCTGATTGTGGTTGTTATTGGAGTGGTGACTGACACTGGCACTGGACACAAGGTTCCCGTTCGAGGAGAATTTCAGGGAGGGATTGGGAAGTAGGTAACCGATGCAACTGCTCAATAAAATGATCCACAATTGTTTGTCTCCTTGTTGCAAACTCAAATTGGCGATGGCTGCCCCGATGACACAATATACCACGAAGATTTGGCAGAAAAAGAATATTTGCGTTTTAGGCACACGTTCTCCACACCACACCCACAAGGGTTGTTTTTGTAAATCTTGCACAGAAGAACTGGGTGAAGAAGGAGTGGTCGACGTAGCTGCGTCTGATGTGTGAAAGGGCATGATGGTCACTTCTTTTTATAGTCGATGACTTGCGAAGCGTCGATCCAAGAATCGAAACTGGGTGGATATCCTTTCCAACGTACTTTGACTTCTTTGACACGTCGTTTGCCCACTTTACGGGTTCTGCGTTCGAGAATGCTTTCGATGTCGTACACGTCGTCTTCTTTTTTGGTGACACGTTGTAACTCGGGCAAATAAAACGTTCCTTTGAGCACTTCTCCGTTCATGTCTTCCAATTTATAGACGGCAGGATGACGGCCATGCACTCGTCCAGTGACGCGAAACAATTCGGTCGTCCAGTTAGGTAAGTAACCTTTGTCGAAAGTGCGTTTGGTTTTGCCAATGCGCACCCAGTCTCCTACGGTCAACTCTCCACTTTTCTTGGGGACAGCCCTCGTCGGGGACGTACCAAACAGGCGCTCAAACACCAGCACTTCGTTGTCGGGAGTCACGTCTTGCGGGGCACGTCCGATGCTTCGATGGTAAGATTGGTTGTACGCTTGCACCAGGTGCGGTAAGATGTCGATGTACTTCAGAGTGTGGTGATGCGTAAAATATTTCCACATGCGTTCTTTCAAAGTGCGTTGAAAACGTTCCACGATGCTGGCTTTGGTTTCGGGATTCTCGGTGGTAAAGAAATGAATGTCACGTTTCTTTAATTCTTTTTGGAAAGCTTGGTTCAGAAATTCGGTGCCTTTGTCCGTTTGCCATCGAAGAGGGTGACGACCGCTTTGTTTCAACACCCGTTGCAGGGCTCGCACTAACTCGCTGCTCGATTTGGAAGTCAAGGGCACGACCCAGGCAAATTTGGAAAAGACGTCGATGACACAAAACAAATATTTGTAGCCACGATTGTAGCTGGCCAAATGAGAGACATCGGCTAAATCGGCTTGCCATTGATGATCGATGACTTCCACTCGGGTGCGACTTCTGGCAAACTTGCGTCGAATGGGTTTGTGTAAAGTGTAGGTAGCTTGTTCTTGTAACCATCGTTGCACTTGAGGTAAACGGAGACTTTTCAGTTGCGTTTTGGCAGCACGATACAATTTTTGAACTCCTGCGTAACCTGCAGGATGGGAGGGATCGTAGTAAATGCTGGCTAAGACTTTTTCCATTTTTTTGTGTTAGTTGGTGTGTTAATAAGGCACCCACTCTTGGAGGATGCTACTCTTTTTCTCTTGGGGTATTTTCTTGGATTGCAATGCTTTGCGTGTGCGACCGGCAATAGGTGTTGAAGAGGAGGAGGATGTCTGAGCGGGGGATATCGGTTCTTGTTTCACTTCTGTCTTCACTTCTGTCTTCACTTTCTTTTTCTCTTGTGATGAAGAAGGGGTGGCCATCATCTTTTTAATCCATCCAATTCTGGAGGTAGGTGGTGTTGTTAACTTGCGTACTTTTTCTGGTGGAGTTTGAAACCCTTCTTCTTCTTCTTTTCCTTTTTCTGTCTTGGTCACTGGTACTGGTGGTACTGGTACTGGTACTGGTGATGGTGCTGGACTTTTCATCAAGGTCTTAAAATCTTTCAGAGTGGGTAGAGCTGTTTCGTCTAAAGCTTTCTGGTGAAAGAGTTGCAGTCGTTGCAAGAGTTGACCGTACTTTTGCGATTTTTCTGTTTCGGACAAATCTTGGCGATCCATCAAGGACTGCAATTCGTGTTGTAACTGGGACATCTCGCTCAAATGGGGATTGGGAGGTAAATGCGGGGTGTGTTGTTCTTGCCACCGATGGTATTCCATCCATCGTTTGTAAGGCACTAAAGCTAGTTTTCGTCCTTCCATGGGGTTGTCAGGGGTCGATTCTGAGATCTTGGGACTTCCGAGGGTCTTTTTATCTAGCTCCCACCAGTCCTCCCAACATGGTTCCCAAGACTCCTTTCAGTATGGGGCCTAACAAGAGAGGTAAAATGCCTCCGCGTTGGACCAACATCTTCTTTTTTTGACGAATGGGAATTTTCTTTTCAACCATTTTCCGAAGAACGTGACGATGTTTGCCTAAGCATTGTTTCTGGTGTTTGGACAAAGGGATCGTACCTTTCAAAACGTTCAAACAACATTCGCACACGGTATCGATGACCTCTTTGGAGGCCGTTTGAATGAGTTTTTTTCGTAGGGGTGGAGAAGCTTTGGACAGGACAGATAACATGTCCCCATATTTGGCTAAACGTGGTGGCAGTCCTTTCCTTTTCTTTCCTTGGGGTTTTCTGGAGGGTGACATCTTTGAGTCTTCAGGAGCACCAAAAAACACTGATACCCTACTTGGTCACAGACCTTTTTTATACTGGAAAGCGTCGCCACTGATTGTCTTTACGTCGTATTAGTTTGAGGACAGGCATGACACGTCGTGCAGGGGTACGCAACGGACTAAATCGAGCCAGTTCTTGCTTGGACAAATCGAGTAAACTTTGTAACATGCCCGATCTTTCATGGACTTTGATTTTGGGAGAAGGTACTTCGTGAGCAGCAGCCACTGCCGCTAAATTGGAGGGTCCTGCTACTGGGGAAGTTCTTTTGGGGGTCATCAACGGAGAAGTTCTTGGTGTGATCAACGTCTCCAAGTACTCTTCAGTTCTGGGTGTCATTAACGGAGAAGTGGATAAACGTGAGGCTGTCGGAGACGCAGTCACCGCCGTGGCAGGTCGTGGTTTGCGAGTGTAAGGTTGCGTCCTGGCCGAGGTGCCCCTCTTGCGACTAGATTTCTTCTGTGGACTTTTCTTTTTCTGGGGACTTTTTCTCTGTTTCTTTTTCTGGGGGCTTCTTTTCTTTTTCCGGGGTGGTGGTGTCTGGTCAGAGGAGGGTCCTGCCACTGGAGAAGTTATTCTTCTTGGGGACCTGGTCTTTTTCTTTTTCTTCTTGGGGCTTCGTTGGACTTTTGTCTTGGGGATAACTTTGGGGGCATTAGGATCCCATCTTAAGAGTGAGCGAATGATGACCCCTCCTAGAGTACCGCTCCCTCCAGGTTTCAAAATGATTTGTTTTTTGGTTTGAGTGTCGATGCGGGGATCGGCCAGTTGGACCAAAGCGACTTTGTTTCGATCGAAAAAGCGTTTGGTTTGATGAGGAATCTGAATGATTCCTTGGAGTAATTGACGTGCCGTCACCGTGAACCATCGTAAGACTTCTTTGAGACTAGCTTCTAAGACACGAGCTCGTGTTTGTGGATCTTTTTCTCGACTGATGCCATACAAGGCACGAATCAATTTGACGGGAAGATGCGACTGAAGGGACGTCATGTTCGCACTGAGAGTGAGACAGACGAAAAAGGGTCTGAGGTTTTTATAGATTTTTTTATGGGGAGTGAAATGAAGTCGAGGACGGAGACG
Organism: Sinohyriopsis cumingii; assembly: GCA_028554795.2. Classification (NCBI taxonomy): domain Eukaryota; kingdom Metazoa; phylum Mollusca; class Bivalvia; order Unionida; family Unionidae; genus Sinohyriopsis; species Sinohyriopsis cumingii. The sequence continues at coordinate 23,005,981 of CM068837.1, forward strand.
TGTACAGGACAGGCCCTCCGTCTTGGCACCAGTGGTGAAACAAGTGGGTACGAAATCGCAAATCCTCGGGAGTCGTAGGTTTCAAATCGACGAGTAAATAGGCGTGTGGCGTTTGAGTGGCATCGTCGTACGCCTGAGTCAGCCAAGGCGTGCCTAACTGTTTGGCTAAGACTTGCACTTGCGATTTATCTCGAGGGCTTTTAAACAAGACCACGTAATGCGCATTGAGACTGATGGTGCGATGGGCTTTACTTTGTTGAAACAAATTTTGGGTGATGTAAACGACACTGGCATTACGATGATGCCCTTTGCGCGTGAACCACAGTTTAATTTCTTCTTCGTCTTCTCCTAACATGTCGTCGAAAATGACCAAATGGGTTTGACGGGAGTCAGAGACGATGCCGTCGTCTTCTTTAGGAATGCCTTCCACAAACACGATGGAATCGCCTTGACTTTCTCGCAAGAGGTTGTACGCCGATTGCCACTCTTTGTAACACCACACGATCCGCTGAGGGGGCAGATCGATCAAATGATGTTTATGTTCGATCAAACGTTTGACGAATTCGGTTTTGCCTGAACCGCTAGGTCCAGCAATGAGCATGTTAAAGGGATGGCGAAGATACAAAGCCTCCCAACTGGCACGATCTAAGTGTTCGTCGATGACTTTGACAGTAGAGGAAGAGGGAGCAGAGACAGCAGAGGTAGCCATGGTGTGAGAAATGTCACTTGTGACACGAAAACAAACAAGACAAGAGTTTATATACTTTTTCAGAACACGTTTATTGAATGTTTTTTTTCAAACATGAATACGAAAGACAAAAATACATAAAAGCCAAATGCTTAAGTACAAGGATAAAAGGCACATGATAACCATGAACGTGGAATAAACACAAGTGTCTTTACAACATGTTTTGGGTAATGTTCTAACCAGTTCTATAGTAGGGGGGTAAGGTCACACAAGTGTCCTCCCGAAAGGGTCTTTCAGGTCTGTCCACGACAGTCCTGTCCTGGGTGACGGGTTCTTCTGGCACCGTCACTAACACGGGTTGAAAAGTAACTTTTTTCCTTGAACAACTCTCGTGCATACTGGGCCACTTCTTGGGTCCAAGCCTCAAAACCCCATTCTTTCCAGGCACGGACATCTGTCCAATGGAGATGTAAGTCACAAGCTACACACACATCGTCATACACGTCTTGGGTAGCTAAAAGTTGACGAATCTTTTTTTCCTGTTGAGGTCGAGAAGTATCCAGATGAAACCGCAAGGCTTTGAGCAAAAGGAGTTTTTCGTGACCATTTAAGGCCATTGGGGTGGTAAGTACTGATCGTAAAGAGTCCACAAAGAATCGGCTGGTAAACGAAATCCCAGAAAACAAGTCACTAAGACACACACCACTTGTCGTCCCAAATTGAACGGATACAGTTCTTGTAATAATCGATGGTAATGATCCACGGTTTGAATATGGTCATTGAGTTCCTTCCACGGAATCTGTTGGATTACATACGACATAAGTCGTGGCATGGTAGCCTGTTTTTATAGTCTCTTTGTTTCGGAAGCAATACACGTACTTTCTAGCCAGTGATGTTCGTTCTCGAGTTGGGAATGTAAATCTTGCATACTGTAACCTGAACTTCAGAGTTCGATTAGAAGTTTCCTCTTCCGCTAAGTAGATTCCACGGAAAATATGTTGGTAATCCTTTACCTCGTCTTCCTCAATGCGTTGCTCTAGGTGAATCTCGAAGTAACCAAAATGATCAACACGTGGATCATCGGGGGCCTGGAAGTAATGAACAAGGTCTGACCACTGAAACAATTTCTGACGAATCAGTTCTCTTATACCATTCAGGTACCAGTGGTTAAAGATCTGGTGACGTAACGGATGCAATTGTTCTTTACGTTTCACTTGTATTTTCACCAGCTCTCGGTAAATCCTTTCTCTCAACTCCTCAGGCAAGCCCAAAATGTTCTCTTGTAAAGTATCCATAAGTATATACACTGTTTTTGGAATCGTTGGGTGGTGGCCAATAGCCTCGTTTAACTTTGTGCCTAATGTAATATCCACTCATAATCAGTCTTCTTGTAGTTTGGAACATAGCATAATTTAAAAACGGACGAATCACTTTGAGTTTGCGTTTCACTTGTATTTTGATCAGTTCTCGGTAAATGCGTTCTCTCAACTCCACAGGCAAAGCACGAATGTTCTCTAGCAAAGTATCCATGAATAGGTCATACTAAATCCTCTTTGGTCTGACACAAGAAATGTACTCTTTGCACAAACATGGTTTTACTTCAGTGTCGAATTTAAATCGTTGAGTCACTAATCTACACATTACAATTCGTTCAGAAGTTTCCTCTTTCACCAAGTTGACATTGCGTTCAAGATGTTGGTAATTCGTTAACTCTTCCTCTGGAATTCGATGCAGTACGTTTACAATGATGTAGGTAGAATCGTCCATACCAAACCAATCCCTTTTAAAACTAGAGGATCGTTGATCAATGTCTGTCCGATGGAACACTTTCAATTGAATCAATCCTAGTATAGCCTTCAGGTACCAGTGGTTCAAACACCGGTGACGTAACGGATGCAATTGTTCTTTACGTTTCACTTGTATTTTGATCAGTTCTCGGTAAATGCGTTCTCTCAACTCCACAGGCAAAGCACGAATGTTCTCTTGTAAAGTATCCATGAACAGATTATTATGGTAAGAAGTTACTTCAATGTCTCGGTCCCACTAAGGGTAAGTAATGACAATTCGGTGACCATCGAGCATGTTCTACGTAGGCCGAATCTTGTGGTTCCCAGTGATGAAGTGACACACCGCAACTGAAGCACTTGACTTTATCTCCTTCGCCCAAGTAGAAAAATCCGGCTCTGGCTAATTCTTCGGGGGTCGGTCCTCCCAGATACTTAGGCCATTTTCCTTTGAACGATTGAAGACGATTTTCAAAGTCGCAGTATTCCGACAAACGCACAGGAAACGAATATTCGTCTTTCACAGGTTCGTTTCGATGAGGGTTGGGTGACATGAACAGGAGTTTGCTCAGGGCTGGATGACATCCGTAGGGGGGTAGACGTGAAGGTGAACATTCCCCTTTAAAACGAAACCCAGTAAAATGTCCAAGAGGACGAGCGGCATCACTTTCGCATCCCACAGGTTTGACACGCACAGCATCACTTTCCATGATAGGGGTAGGGACACTAAAGTTCCCATGATGCTTTACGGCATCGCTCAGGTCACAACGTACAGCATCGTACCCATCGCAAGGCTCACAATCGCACTCGTCTGCAAACTCCGTTACGCAATTACAATGGTAACCACATGGACAATCACAGTTTCCTTCCGGACATTTTCCGTCGCAATGCCTGATCCTTATCCATCCAGTATTAGTCACACTAGAGGAAGATACAACTTTTTTACAATCCCCAAACTGGAACGATGTCTCTTTCAAAGTATTCATCTTGTTCGCTCGGTCTTGGTAGTCCCAATGAACTATCGATCTTGCCTAGGGTTCCTTTTTATATACAGACCAATACCGACGTGACCGTACGGCAACGTAAAGTGATTGGGAAGTCGCACTCGCTTCTGGTACACGATTTGATAGACTTTTTCCAGGGGTCGACTGACGATGTGGTGAGTGGGTAAACGTACAATCTTGTTCGGTTGATAGGTGGTCACTTTAAAGTTTTCATCCTCTCCCGATTGCAAGGCTTCTTTCAATACCCCAAAGTTGACCACTCGACTGGTACGATGATTCAGAGTCAGTCCTTTCACTTTGCACGTCGTGTGCACTTCTCCTTGTTTGTCCCGGTATTCGTAGCCGTAATTTTTGGGACCACCACTGACGAAACTTAGAATCTTGTCGTCGGGATGCTCGTCTGTCCAGGCTCCTAAACGGTCGCCTTCGATGTCAGGGTGATGTTGAATCGGGTGATGGATGTAAATGCAACTGTCCGTGTCAAAGTACAGGACGCGTTCTTCTAACAGTTCTAAAGCTTCGTACAATTTTAAGCGAGCATGGGCTGTCACGTAAGCCGCAATGATGACATTTCCAAAAGGGTCGTCTTGTACAAAGTCCAGATCTTCTTCGTAATTGACCAAGATCAAATCCTCTCGAACGACGTCCACGTGTTTCATGTATTTGGTTTTGTCGTGAATCATCTGGAAGTAGCGGGAAGGTTCTGTCAAATATTCCGTCTTGGGTAAACACGGTCGTTGTGCCATTTTACCCCACAAGCAATTTAACATCACTTTGGCAAACGATCGCCTGCCTTCGTTTTTCTCGATGTGGTCTAAAGTGATGCCTTCTTGTTCGTAGTATTTCTCTTTGAATTTTATTTGGTCTTCGGGAGTGTGACACCAGGAAGGATAGCGGCTGGCTTCTTGCCTCAGTTTCAAAAAGGCATCCACGTAGTCGGCGAAAATGCCTTTCTGACTGGGATCACCCTTGTGGTATTGTTGTGTCTTGGGAAAGTGGCAAATTTCGTACACTTCTAACAGTTGGTATCCCATGTCCAGAGCTTTGAACAATTCTACGCTGACCCAGGTTCCCGTCAAGGCCCGTTCTTCCTGGCTGTGCTGACAAGGTTGGTCTTGGTTGCACGTTTCGGCACAAGTACGGCACAAGGGAAACATCAGTTTGCCTTGACAATGGTGAGGTAAGACGGGATGGTATAGGTTCGTGGGAGGCAAAACTTTACACTTGATCAAGCCTTCGTATTGTCGAATGTTCTTCGGGTCGATGTGTTCCGTTAACAATTGCGGGTGCCCTACAGGAAAGCGACAATATTTGCACACGTAGGGATACAGCGAACACACGTCCAAGTATTTGATTTCTTCTCCTTTCTCTTCGTCGGCTTGGTACAGCAAACAGGTGGCATTGGTCCTTCCTCCGTACAAACTATCCCTTGGGTTCAGCGGGTCCATGAACTGGTAACTTTCCACGAGGCGTTTAAACTCGGGATCGGTTTTCATACGATGATCGTATTCGTGTTCCCACATTTCCACCACTTGGTATCCTTGCTGTTCTAACTTTAGGCGCCGCTGACAAGTGTCCTGGTACAGGTCTTCCATGGTCCGTTGTAAAAACTGATTTTTAGTGTCACGGTCAGGGTAACAGACGGGACATCCGTGAAATAAGCAACCGTTAAACTCGTACACGATCTTGGGGTTTTCTAAGTCCCTGCCATCCACCGTATACGTTCCGATGGTCTTTTCACCCCCTCTGTTGCGGGCATGCTGAATCCATTTGTCTTCCTTGTCGCACAAGTAATGTAACCAGCGTAGGGCTTTGACCGAGTATTGACGTTTGACATAGTTGGTCGTTTGAGGGCTGATGACAGCCACGGTGTTTTCAGGCATGAATCGTTGGCGGTACACTAAGGAACACGCTTTGGCAATGGTGCAAGCTTCTTTCAAAGGATCGACCCCTCCGTGTTCCATGAACAGTTCTCGAAATTTTCCACAGCAACGCCGTAAAATGTCCACGTCGGAACGACAATACTTTAACATTTCTTCCTGAAAGTCGAAAGGGTCCGAGGCATGAGCCTGGTACCAAGCGTAGAAAGCTTCTCGTTGTTCGGTACGCATGTTGTCGGGGTCGTAATAGTGAACCTCAGGCAAATGGGGTAGAACGGCATGTTGATTGGCTTCCGTATTGAAAAAGTGTGGAAAGTACCCTTTAGCCATTTCTGTCATTCCAAACGTTTTAGGCATTCGACTCAAAGGCATGGTCAAATAGCTCATCGAATCTTTAAACTGTACTTGTCCCACTTGCATGAAAACGATTTTGGCTCCGTTCAAAGTCACTTTAGGACGCTCGGTGCCTTGTTCCGTATAGTACCTCAAAAGAAACTGTCCATCGTATCCGGAGAAATTGTGAGCCATCACCGTGGCATGACGATGACAATCTCCGTAACGTTCGATGTCCTCTTGGCTCCACGTCTTGTCGATGGGGTCTAAGACCCATTGTGCAAAATCGGCTAACGTGTTTGGTCCCCGAAAGATTTTTTCACGCCCTCCAGGAATCTTGCTGCAGTGAAGGCAATGACTGAAGATAGGTTCTTGAATGCACTTCTCGCACGCTCGATGAGCCACCCAAAAATTAGGAATGTGAATGCCGGTCTCTTGCATGCATTCGAAATCGAAAAAGATGAAATTGCCTTTCTTCTTGTGACCGTCCTCTTTCTCTGGTGGGGGTTGGTATTTTTGCACGTAGCATTCGTGTTCCAAGTCCACGATGTGGTGACAAATGTGACATTTTTTCTTTCCTCGACATACGTGTGTCTTGGCCTTACTGGTACGTATGACTTGTTCACACGTAGGGCACAATCTCAGCAGTTGACAAGCACATTTCTTCTGTGAACCTTGCGTCTTCAAATGTTGTTGGTAACAGGTAGGACTGACAAACGTGCGCTGACAAGTTGAACAAGGCACTGGTTCTTCGCTCAGACAGGGTGGAGAGGCCAAACATCCTGAGCATTTCCATCCACAATGTTTGTGTTGCTCTCGATTATTATAACCATAGTCACATTTCTCACAATAATAAACATATCCCAGGAATCCAGTGATACTGATAATGGTATCGAAATGGTCATCGTGATGATAAAGGTGAATGTATTTTCCGTCCTTAAAGTCTTGGCCTCGAAACAACAGAGACCCGCGCATTTCTTGAGGGTGCACTTTCAAGGTGTAGCGTGGAGCTAGGGCATCTTGCAATTTTTGCATCTCAGGAATGCCACAGGGTGTGTCTTTGGACAGTCCGGCTTGTTGTAACAGGAGTTCTGCTTCGTTTCGTTGTTTGGCTCGATAGGAACGTTGAATAGTGTTCCAGGTTCTTTTCCATTCTACCGTGTCGTTCTTGTTGGCATAGGTTCGTCCCACCACGATGGCTCGAGCTAAACACATCTGGTCTTGAGGGTTGTTAATTCGGACGAGACTTGTTTTGGTGTTGCGAAGGTGGTCCACCAATAACATCTTTTTGCGTCCTGTCCCTTGAGGAAGAGACGTGAGCCATTTTCAGTGTGGCTTTACCATCGGTGATGTCAAACTGGTCATTAGATTGTTGTACGTGTTGAATCTTGTCCATGATTTTGGAAGGGGTCAGTTCTGCGGGTCTGCTAAACTCGATCCAAACAGGGGATTTCAAACCGTCGTGATCTATGGATAGTGTCAAGCGATCGTCTTCTTTGGGTTGACATTGTCGCTTGAGTTAGGTGAGCAAAGAATCCCACATCTCGGTGATGAACCCTTCTGCTTTCTCCAAGGGTACGTCGGCCTTGAAATCTTTAAACTTCACCGTGTAGGTGTAAGCCGTGGTTCTAAATTTTCTAGAGGAGCGCTTTTCCGTCTCTCTAATGGAATAGTATTTTTCAGGGTTGACTAAGGGTGACGAACTTGGTTTAGAGGTTTCAAATTCTGGTTCACTCATGTCCTCTTCAAAATCACTGGCATGAATTTGTGCCAAGATTTCAGCTCTGGTACGAGGCGATAGATCACGTTTCTGCCTCTTACTTTCTTCTTCTTCTTCTTTCTTCTCGAATGAATGGGATCGTTTCATCTTGAGTGCAAAACGTCAAATGACTCAAGTGTAAACACCATAAACTAATTTATAGTCATGACAGACCAGCGTATATAAAAGGGTACGTGTCTTGTCCTTTCACTATTCATTTCACTCTCAAGCCGAGCACAACGATGGAAGAGACTAACCAAATCGAACGTTTCGTCAGAGCTTTGCGAGGGGTCATTAGAAAATTCTCTTCAGACCAGCCGACGGACTACTCTCCTTCCTTTCGAGATAAAAGTCAAGATACTTGCTATATCTGTCAGAAGAAAGGGCATTGGTCTTCAGAGTGTCCAGACCGTCAAAAAAGAAAAAAAACAGGGGCTAAAAAGGACAAAAGTAAAGATACCTGTTATTATTGTAAAGAAAAAGGACATTGGTCTCCAGATTGCCCAAAAAAGAAACAAGAGGAATCAGAAAAAAAGAGGAATTCTTCAGAAGAAGAGAGGGATTCTTCAGAGGAAGAGAGGGATTCTTCAGAGGAAGAGAGGGATTCTTCAGAGGAAGAAGAAGAGGAAGAAAGAAGACAATTCTATTTAAATGAAGCAAAGAAACAGGAGAAGAAAAGAAGAAGGGAAGAAAATGAGGAGAAAGAAGAGGAAAAGACGGTGAAGAAATTCAAAAAACAGAGAGACTAAACAAGGAGAAAGAAGAAGTCAATGAACTTTTAATTAAAGTGTTCTGTTATAAATTGTGAATTGGATTGTAAAAAAGATGGAGAAAAGAATAAATGAATGATAAAAGGTAAGTGTCTTTGAGTTTTGATTTTAAAATAAGAAGCTACACTCACGCACTCATACACAGAAATGTACTATAAGGGTAAAATGGGTGGGGTTTATTTTTTGAGTTATTGGCAAATTGAAATTGTATTTCTTTTCGAGAAATGTGGGTGGCCCTGAAAAGGGCCTTTTTTTCTTTATGGTGTAGGGGTGAGTTTAAGCAATCAACTTTAACTGCCTTAAGCCTTTGCCACGGCCAATGCCTACTTCTGGACTGCGTAATGTTGATGATGATGATTGGGTTGAAATCACTAAGGGTGGTACGGTAGGCTTAGTCACAGGGTTGACGTGTTTAGCTCGGGAAGGTCGTATTCTCTTCGGTCGTAATAAAGAAGTCTGATACATTTGTTTCAGACTTCTTAACTCCGCTAAAATGTCCAACAGTACCGTGACCGTTTGATTTTCACCCTCTTGTTTCTTTGCTGCTACTTCTTCTTGCTGTTGTTTTTTTCTTACCTCTTCTTCTTGCTGCTGTTGCTGTAGGAGAAAAGCTTGTTCCGCTTCCTTTTTGTCGTTGTATAAATTTCTCCAATTCTTCTTTCTGTCTCTGTCTAAAATTCTCCACTTGCGGTAATGAAGAAGGTAACGCAGGTTCCGGAACAAATTCTTGCGAGGAGAGAAAATCCACAAAATCCCAATTCACCTCTTCTGAAAGTAAGTCCGAGTTCCCTTGGGCGGTCTCCCCTGTTGGTGCACCCCAATGGATCGTTTTCTGAATTTCCGTCATGTTGAATCACTGTCGCATAGATTGACTGTACACAAGCGCTAGCGAATCTATATAGACTACGTGACGTCACAGACTGCTCTCTTCGGATTGGATGCGGGCTGACTGAATTTTGTAACGCGTGTTAGGATTGGTGAATGAACTCAATCCGTTTCAATCCTTCCTGTACCTATAAATAAGCGCAGTTCACTGCATTGATTCACCTGTTCTCGGCGCCTCAACATGTGGACCGATGTGCACTCTTCAACGCTTGTGTCAACCATGATGTTCAGGACGGACATGCTCATGTATGTCCGATCGAAGTGGACCATTGTCCACAGGACAAACACCAGCCTGTGGATACGTAGGATCTACGTTGAAAGACAAGGATGCCTGAAAAGAGTGTTAATTTACGGGCCAACAGTAAGACGCAGCCTAAGGACAAGAAGAAGACCAATGCGGTGCCATTTATGTTAATGAATACATTAACATAAACCGAAAGGCCCTTTTCAGGGCCAGCCATATTTCTCGAAAAGAGATAGCCTTTCCATTGCCTACCCCTTTTTTTAAAAAAAAAATTTAAAAAAAAAAAAAAAATCCCATGTTCCATTCCCCTTGTCCCTAAACAAGCCCAAACTCTATTCCCATGTTCAATTCCCCTTGTACGTAGAGTGACCCACGATTTTTCGCCATGTTAAATTTCCCTTGTACGTAGAGTGACCCAGGGGTCCCTGTAATGCTAATTCCCATTGTACGTAGGGTGACCCCCTTAACTACTCTCACTGGAGATTTTAGTTTTGTGACCCTTCCCCACACCAGATTTCAAGATAGATGACACCAACACAAAAGACCGGGAGCTGTATGTTTATAAATTCATAAATTAGCCATATCAACGATTTCATCGACGAAATCTGAAAATCCCAAAAATTGTTACACATTCGAGCGCAACAATTTGCCTGCAGCCGATTTTTGGTTTATATGGACTTTTTGCCCATTTTGAGTTTGCGTCCGTGAACATCAATCACACAAAACACACTTAGTGGACAACTGATTTGATACAAATTATATTTTATGGTATGTTATAAAATTAATTGTTTCCTTCCTGATGTTCCTTCAACTTTGGTATATATAATGGAAAATTATACTGAATAAGGAAGAAAGAGTGATAGTTTATCATTGACAAAAAGAGCAAAGGACATTCGATGCCACGGGAAGATGAATATGTGTATTGTCTGGTGATATCATATTAAACAGGCTGTGATTCTAGTAATGTTTAACGAATTATCTGGCCTATACATTAAACGAAAGACAACAGCAAACATCTCAGAGGAATCGCTGTCTACATTTACATGTAAATACCAGTATTTTCCAAAGCGGGACTGTATCTATTTCCCCGGACACGAACCCTCGACCCACTGATTGCCGCCCCGCACAAGTGAGAAAAGAAAATATGTTTATATTTATAAACAAATGTACGAAAGATCATGGGAGAGAAATTCCATGTATATGTAAATATGTTTGTTTTAATTTTATACAGAGATAACGAAGGTAACATAACTTGGGTATAAAAGATCTGGAAATTAAAGGGAATAACTGATCCCAAATTTCGGTATCTTATCGAAATAACATTTCAGAAAACCTGTATTATTTCTCGCAGTTATATTGCATTATTGCGAATCTTGGCCTGCGCAAAGTACGAAACCACTTCCTTACTGTCACAAATTAGCTATATGCTCGAAAACACCTTTTCTATCATTACAGTTTTAATTGACTTGACCATTTGTTGTTGTTTTTTTTTTATTGGCTGTTTTAAGATTTTCAGCAATATGGGTAAAACAATGATAAACCCATGGATACACGACGATTTACATTATAGATAAGTTATCTTATCTGCCTGAAAAACTCTGTCGGTAATTTAAAAGCTGTCCGTTTCAAGAAAATACTTGCATAATATGGCGATAATCTAAGCGCACAGGGTCATGTAATAAGCTGCTTATTCAGAATATTAAATACATTAAACAGACACTACCGTTACAGTCTCCACTGGCGATCGAATTAAATAACAACACAAACCGAAGATATGGATAGTCCAGCTTCTTTACCAACCGGCGAGGGCGATTTTTTTCTTCGTGTTTGCTGATTTTATTTTTTAATCTGTTATACATTTATTGTAACAAATAACGTTTATGCGCTACTACTACTATTAGAAGTTATATGGATGGCAGTAAGAGGAGCGATGTATACCAAGGCAATGGTGTGTTTCTCCTACAAGCGGTCGGCAGTCCTATAATAATATACATGATAATATTCACCCTCGCCGTAAATCAAGAAACAAGTAATCTGATTGCATAAATCCTTATTAGAAAATAAGTGCCTGCTTGACTTCATATTTAAAGGAGACCATAAATCAACATTTTCCTTTTACCTATGTAATTCTCTAGAGATTTTAATTCGGCTGTCGTGTTCATAAATTAAATATCGTAAGCGGGTAGTGACTATATTGCGTGGAAGATACCATGATTCCGTAAATTGCCGAGTTTTTCCGAGTTTTGATAAGACGACAGATCACGTGGTCCCGTGACACAATACTAGCCAGTCCTCGAATACAAACATAAACATGGCGAGAGAGGCAGAGAGGAGGAGACCACATTTGGGCTGCACATTCAAAAGTTGAATCTGCTGTCTGATATAATAGTTTATGTACTGTACTGGTCAGTACTTAGCGAATTTTTTTTAGACACATGCACCGGGCTGGTGACTTAAATAAACTCAAACCCTGACTGAAATTCCACAAGCCCGGACAGTTCATACCTGTCAACTCTCAAGCCGGGAGAAATACCTCCCGATTTGTGGGGTATTTCCTCATCTACCTCCCGATCTCGTATTATCTCATTAATTTTTCTCAGCGAAGTCCCGATTATTACATTATGTCTGTCAATTTTTCATTTGTTAGAAGAAAAAAGCCCAACCCCAAACCATTTATAAATAGATATAACGTATGCAATCCAGTCTAAACTGCCGCAGTGCAGACACCGTAGCGATATGACTGAAACATTGTTAAAGCTAAGTTAAAAATTCAAATCACACGCAAAAAAGTCTAAATCAGGCACTGGACGAAATAATTAACATCACACAACAGTTTTGTTTTTCTTCAGTAAATAGAGCGTGAAGATTAAACATTATTCAAGTAAATTTCAGATGTTTTTAAACAACTACAACAGTACTATAGTACAAAAAAATAAAAAGAGAAAAAAAAAAAAAAGAATAAAATTGTCACCAATTAGCTTAAACGAATGATCACTGTGAAATTTCTTCTGCCAACAAAATCGCATCTCCATTTCCGCCAAAGAAACTCGGCCAATTAACACATGACATTCCTCTACCGTATATGTAAAGTTTAATCACTATAATTAAATTAAAACAAGGAATAAAACAAAATATACCACGCAGCACATGTGCCCTTAAAGAACTAATTCAGAATAAATATTTTATTCAGCAAACAGTGTTGCATGGATTAAGACTTAAACCTAAGGAAATAAGGTGGGGCATAAAACGTGGGAAAAACAGTTGCCACGTATACGGTAACTTGTGACTGCAGATTTGAACAGTTAAAATGAAGTCCATGGCATCGTTTATTTGGCAATCAATTGCTGGTGCTTACATACGCACACTGTCGAACATGGTTTCTTTTTGAAGTATGTCTGAAGGGCAGTCGTTTTCACAAAATCAAAGCAAGGATAAGGATTACGTTCATTAGTCACACCGGATTTATTGTTTGCTTACTTAAATCAAAATTTTAGCTATTTTGCAATTAAGCGAGAGCTAACCAGAATATGCCAACCGGGCTTGTCCTGTAGGAATAATAAGGCGTATCACAGGGAGAAAAGGCAAGTCCCATGGGCGCTCGCACATTGGGGCAAGGGGTTGGGTCAATAGTCTCCTCCCCCCCCCCCCCAGTTTATATTGTCAGCCAGTTAATGTGAAACTCTGACCTCTTTTCTTTTAATCGCTGCTATTTAAACTGCCCAAAGAATAGTTTTATATCAGTTCCAATCATTACAGGTTACCGTTTATGCATACTACACGTAACAGGCATACACTGAAATTTTTTTGTTTTTAATTTTTAATTTTTTTAAGATTGCTGAAAATTTTGTTTTCTCGAAACACGACAGGTTTAAAATCTTGTTTTTTAGCAAAACTTCCATTGATTAAAATCAGATCTAAATTTCACATAGGACAGTGGTGATTTGATTTAGATTGTGCCGTGTTAAGGCATGTATGTCAACCTCTTGAAAATACTTTTACTCATTTCACCAGCGCGATAAAAGTTTCCTCAGGCAAACAATTTTTGTTTCGACAAGCCCGACGGGTACCTCACTTTGAATACAGGATGGGCCGAAACTAAAACCCGAGGGGCCCAGGGTGTCGGGCTATCAGATTTGATTTTAGCACTGCTGGTGTAGATAAAAGATATGTGAACTGATTGTTGCATTTTGTGGTCACTTACTCGGCCTTCTGCCTATTTTCGTAACTCGCACGTTTAACACTTTTCCCAGGATTTATAATATCCAAAGGTACGTCTGGAACAGCGCCAACTTTTAGTCTAGGCCTAGCATTTGCGTATCCTTGAGCTTCCATTTTTTCATGATCCCTCTCGTAAAATTCCTTTTAGAAATGTAACGAGCACAGAGTGCTGTATGGTGTTGCTTTGAAATCGAGTCGTGTGTAATAATGTATCCATTCTTTCATTATGCCTTTATCTTTCGGAAAAGAAAAAAAAAATGTTGTCCACAGGCTTTTTTTAATGTTCTATTACACCCGTAAGCAACGCAAAACGGCAGTCTAATACTCTGGCTACTCCCACTTGGGCTGCTGGAGTCGCTACTATGACGTCACATCCCGAAAGTAACCGAATAGGCGCGGAAATTTTGCATACGAGGTCACGGAAATTCAGCTCCTACAAGATAGGCCAATATTTAAATATTGGCATTACGGTCGCAGATGATACTTCAGAATAAGGTTTTCTGCTATAGTACTTTTATTATTATTCTATATTTCCATTGGCTTCTGGTCTCCTTTAAGGTTGAGAATTATCTTAAAGGTCACCGGCCACCTATATTGTACAAACGTGTGATATTTTTATAGTTATAAACAAAACGTATTGGTTAAATGTGCACACCATAAGAATGTTTAATTAGACTTAAAACTCCGCTTTATAAAATGAAAAAATTATTCGGCAATCTCCGTAAAAAATAGGTATTTTTCCGCGTGACAACACCGGATATGATGTACATTTATCCCTTCTATTCAACCTAAAAAGTGTATTTAATCTGTGGGATCGAATAGGGGAGGGATGGGAAAGTTGTATCATTTATGCCAGATTATAGTGAATTTGGCCCAAAGACAATTCGGCCCAACTCGAAATATAATTCGGCCAAACTTAACAATAGTTTGTACGTTTTTTCTTCAACAAAAACGTAGATGCTATGTAAGACAGGTTTTAGGGGGAAAAAAAAATAAATTTAAACAAACTATTTTGATATTCTTTGAAAGAAAATAATCATACTTCATAACGTACATATTTATGAGAGAAAACACAAATAATATTTTACATAATACGTATACATTTTGCTAAGGGTAGTGTACATGAGATATTATAACAAATATACTTAATTTTAGGCTTCAAGTTGCAACACAGCTGCATACAATACATACTAGATTACACATGAGAGAGAGAGAGAGAGAGAGAGAGAGAGAGAATAATGATGAGCATTTTGTCAGTATTTAGTTGCTGCAATATGAAGCTCTTACCAGTTAATTTTATTGTTTGTTTTTATTTTTCAAGTTGTCTTAGTGTTTGCGCGCGTAAATTGAAAGCTTCTCATTACTGATCAATATCGTCAATCATATTTGCTCCATTATTCCGTACAAAATTAGATAAAAAAATAATTTTGTTTTTAATTTGTGCCCCCCCCCCCCCCACGGTACAAAATAAATTGATAAACAAACACTTGTTTCAAAATAAAATGAAAGAAATTAACCTTGCAATGTTATCATACATTCCTTCTTTTTTCATCATGCGAAAATTATTATTTTTTAAATATATATCCACGAACTCCGTATACGTAGCGGATGCTTGCGTATGCATTCTTAGTGTAGTGTGTATCGCGTATGTCAAAAAACAAAATCGCAAATGAGACGAAAGTATCACCTGATTGCTTGAAGGCACCTGCCATTTACGCATGATAAGTTGCTTATTGCAAACTGGCCCAGATTGTATTGTATCGAGGTTAACTATAAGTCGGTATCTCGCAAATAAAATAAAAAAGAATCATAATTTTCAAATACATACAATGTGAGTGCAAATGATAACCTTTTTGCTAGCATGGGTTACAAAAGTATTATTAAAGCAAGTTATTATTGTGTATAATATTTGCCCTGCAGACATCAATTATGATTACATATGGCAAACAAATAGAAGTCCGGGTGATAAACACAAATGGCATGGAGCAAGAATCTCATTGTTTAAACTTACCGACATGATCTCAGATACCTATGTTATTTTATTACAATGCAAACCAACTCCGGAAACTTGACTTAGGTATCTTTTTAGTGTGCCGATTTTTTCTTCTGAAGTCGGCCGACAAAAGGAAGTCAAGTTTGGTTCATTTTGGATTCTTTAAGTGTGCCGATTTCTTTCATCTTTTCTTTTCTTTTTGTTATAAAGTCTGCCGACACGGAAGCCAGCATAGATTCTTTTTACCTGTATTAACTGGAATTTTCAAATTATATTTAAAACATGGAACAGTTTTGAAAGCGACACAATCTAGTGCGTCGAGCAGCAGAGAGGGCGAACAGACCATATGATTCCGACAAACAAATAAAACAAACAAAAATATAAAATCTCGTAGAAAGGTCCAGATATTTACAAATAAACGTTTCCTTGAGATGATTTTATTTTTTGTTGAAACCAACCCCATCAATAAAACCTTAGTTCGAAAAGGTAGCTGAAAAAATAAAGTACTCTACGTATTTATTTATTTTTTTGTTTAATTACTGGACGACCAACATTGGTAGGCACCCTCTCTGCTGCTATATTAATTAAAAGATTTTATCAAGACCCACACGATATCTTGATCTTGGATCGTGTAAATTTATTGTTATAAATCCATGCGGAGTAGCTTGCGCTCGTGAGAAGAAATTTCTGAATTTAATTATATCCATGTCACCACCACACCAAGTTTGATGAATATTTCGCAGCGTGTGTGTGTCTACACCATTAAATACAACTAAAATATTGCAGTTGTCTCTAATCACCTTCGGAATTTGTGTATATCGTTGAGTAACATAGATCACATCTGTATTTTTATGTCTACCTCGGGAAAATATTCTAGCTGGATTTGATTGTTTATCTAGCATCACATCGTCGTATACAACTAAATTATTGATAAATCCGTCTAAAACATCCACGGACGGTGCTTCATCAATATCGGTTATAAACTCCATAACATCATTACCTTCATCCAGTAATCGCGCGTTTTCACTGAAATCTTTAAGTACATCATAACATCGTTGATCATCAGCGGATGGTGCTACTAAATACAATTTATCCCATTTCAACCATCTCATTATCAAATTAAGTAATAACTGCGTCTTACCCGATCCAGATGGTCCTATGATAATCATTCTGATGGAATTCGGTAGCGCAGGGTGGTGTTTAACTGGCTCTCGTTTTCTTGTCGCTGAGAAATCAATTATATCCATATATATTATATCATGAATTTATATTGTTTACGCTGTAGAGTTAAAACTCCAACTGTTGATTTAGCTACGGTTACAACAAAAAATAAAAAAATAGCGTATGGTGGAAAATGTTCTGTATGCGGTAGGAAGAAATTTTCGTTTTTACCTAATAAGCGCGGTGGTGATATTGCTAATTTGATGTCAAAGTTTCCAGGTACTCCATGGGCTAAATACAGCGGAGAAAAATATCTACCAGGATATAATTATTGCGGTCCCGGTACCAGACTTGATATCAGGCTCGATAATCAAGATCAACCAAAACCAGGCGAGGAACCAATAAACGCTATTGATCGAGCTTGTCACGCTCATGATGTAGCTTATAAAAGTAAAAATCTACAAGATAGACATATTGCGGATGTGAAATTAATTCACGCGCTAGATTCTATAAAAAATAAAAATATCAAAGAAAAATTAGCTAATTGGTTAGTAAGATCCGCGATGAAAAGTAAATTAGCGCTTGGGGCTGGTAATATATAAATGGAATCGATTTATTATTCACCAAGAGGATACTGGAGAGGCAAAGCAGCAGTTGGTAAACTCGCTGATGCAGCAGCGGTTAAACATTCTACTGCTAAAGCGTGGTTATCTAAACAAGCAATATGGCAAATTTATCTACCACGTCCTAAACAAATTCAGTACGCGTATTTCGATGTCAGTGTTCCTAATGAAGTTCATCAAGCTGATATTCTGTTTTTACCGCATGATACTGTGCGTGGAAAAACATACAAATACGCGTTAACCGTAGTTGATGTTGCAAGTAGATATAAAGAAGCAGAACCGTTATCGACGAAAACATCATCTGAAGTAGCCGATGCGTTTGAACGAATTTATCAACGAGGTGGTGGACCACGAGGTGGTCTGCGATGGCCACAGCTACTACAGGTTGATCCTGGTAAGGAATTTCTTGGTCCAGTATCATCATTGATGAAACAACATAATACCAAAATACGACGAGGGCATACTGCAATTCATCGTGATCAGGCAATTGTTGAGCGATTTAATCGAACACTCGCTGAGCGGTTATTTGGATATCAATACGCGAGGGAATTCATTCAGGATAAAAGATCTCGCGAATGGGTTGCAAGATTACCAAACGTGATAGCTGCATTAAATAATGAGATTACACGAAAAAACCAACATGAAACCCATTAGCGCGGTCACAAAAAAAAAATATACCAACACATCGAAAAGATGTTGAAAAACAAAAAATATTGGGTGATGTTACATTTAGATATATATATATATGAGCCTGGTGAACTTGAAGGTGGTAAAAAAAGAGCGACTGATCCTATTTGGAGTGTTACCACACACAAAATATCCACTGTGACAAGATCCTCGGGTAGACCTGTAATCTACAGATTAGATTCGGCTGCTCCTCAACGTGGATTTACACGTGAACAACTACAAATAATCCCCACGGATACACAACTACCACCGCGATCACTTAACTAGCACTGGTGGCAGCACCCAAGGCGCTGAAACCTCTACGTCGATTACACTCCAGACAGGTCAGCATGGTATTTTCTCGTGTATGACCGCGACTATTATCTTTTCTATCTACGGTAAATTGTCTTGAATCATTACTCGAATACCGCCATAACATTATACAATTGCAACTTGTGCAATGATTATTCTGCTGCTGTTTTAACTCAATAATAAATTCAACATCAAGATCAAAGTCGCGTTTATTTTTTTTATCAGATTGTTTATATCCGATTAATTTTTTTCTTATTATATCATCATCGATGATGTTAAATTTATCAATGATTTCAGGAATTATAATTCTGCGTAATTGAGATATTTTTCTCACCCTTGATACCGCTAAATAAACTAAATTTGACCACTCGATACGATCGTCTACAATCCAGACTCGTGTGTCAGAAATAGTTAATCCCTGAGACGAGTGGATCGTCATAGCGTATCCCAACACCCATGGAGATTTGTCAGCGTGTAGTGCATCTTCGACTACACTGATATCAACGGCGACAATATCATTTAATACGAGATTCTGTTTTTCAGTCTGTCCTGGAATATCAACATTAATATTTTGTTTTCGTGTATCTGATGGTCTATAACACAACGGTACGGGTAATTCTGAATATTTTTCTTTATGTAGTTGAAATAACTGCTGTTGTAAATCGTCTCTGATTATTTTTCTACTTGCTACGATCAAATCGTTGGGTCTCCATAAATTCAAAAAATCACCCACTGAGGTCTCTGAGATTACTCCGCGTATTATTTCACACTGAATTTTGTTTGATTGTAATCTGATTAATTTTTTAAACTCCTTCAAATTTGCATCGAACGCTCTATGATCATCATCTATTTCTTCGTAATAATCAACGAAATTTTTTAACCAATCATGTGGAGATGGTCCAACAAAAGGCGGCGGTTGACCATGATCGCCACACATTATTATAGCGGTATTTTTCGTCAACAACCAATCAAGAAACGTTTTTAATGTATCTAATGACACCGTACATATCTCATCCCAAATAATTTTTTTAGGTATATATTTTTCTCCCATTCGTTCAGGAGTCCATGTATCCCCGCGCCACCGAAAGAAACTATGATACGTGCAAGATTGTACTTGCCGTTGTTTCATCTCGCGTGCAAGTCTATGTGTGGGTGTCAGCACGATCATATCTGAATTTCTAAAAACATTAATCGCTCGAGTCGTTTTGCCGCATCCACCAGGTCCATTGAGATATACTGTCTTATATCTAGTTATTGGATCACTCAACGATGGCGCTTTGGACATTTCTGATATTTTATTACCCTTACGATAAAAATCTCTCATTGGAACATCTGCTGATTCTGTATAAGTGTGCAATATTTCCTTTTTTATTCTCCACGAACTCCATCGTTTATCATTACTTGTGAATTCCATAACAGATTCTAAATATTTACTCGAAATATAAAACGAATCTGTTGCGACTCTGACTGCGGTCTCAGGAAATCTATTAATCATCGATAATAAATTTATAGAAACATAAGCCAACATGGAAGATCTTAGATGAGTATACTGTGGGGAGACGTCATTTATGTAACTAACGATCGTGCCCAATTTTGTTCCGTCGGATAAATAAACATTTTCTCGATTTGCAAATATATTTCTCGCTGTTGTATCAGCGATTCTAAAATCGTACTCGGCATCATCTAAAATTAATCGTGCGTGATGTCTTTTATGATCATATGCAAACCTTGAGTAAATTTACCTATAATTTTTCTACCGAGATCTTTTGCGGTTTTAAGTTTAATCTCGAGAATTTTAGGAGCTTCTTTGATAATATCATCTTCGGAAACATCAGGACATTTTTCCTTAAACTCGCTAATAACTTCATCGAGATTGATATAATCTGGCATGGGCAACCAAACTTCGGTCTGTGCATGATATGATATAATCGCCTCACTGACCACCAACGATGTCAGTATCGCACAATCTAGCATATATCGTAACAAAACTATAAGTGCCCAACGTTTTTCACAAAAATATCTGCCAAACCAAACATAACAAATCTTGTGAAGATTTTCGTTAAACTCGAATGATTCAATACAAGCAAATCCAGTCAGATCAAAATCAGGTAATGGTCCATTAATTGCCACTCGCGTCATCTGGTTTGTAGGGTGACCGAATCTTTTAAAGTATACAGAACAATCTCCGTATCCTAGAAAACTTCCTGGATAACATGCAACCATATCAACCGAAATAACATCGTTGTAATTATATTTGGTATTCCACAGTCCACCGTGTCCATATTCGACGCAACTTGCGCGTACGTCCTCGAGTAAATCAAATCGTGTTGGTTTCCATGAATTTCGTTCTCTGGCGAAATGAGCCGCAACAGATGGAACGGTAAAACAATTAGTTAGTAATTTGTCAGTATTTTCCGCGAAAAACTTATCCGCGAGATTTTTCATCTCGTCATGGAGAGATTCTGTTCGATATATTTCACCATTTGGTCTAACAAACTGATCAAATTCACCTTCCTCATTACTTTTAAATAACCATAGCGATACAGGATCGTTTTTACTTATTTCGTTGATAAAATCAAACATACTGTCTGGGGGGTAAAATCTAACAGTTTGATCACGTGGAAATATTGTTACTGCGCTGGTCCATGCATGCGCGTTGTGATCAATAATATTTATTGAAGCTCCTTTCGATTTATATTTCGATTCGTACAGTACCTCCCCCGTTATTGTCGCTACAGTTATTGGAAATTTTAATATTTTTCGTAGTTCAGCAACATCTTTTATTGTAGCACCGGTATCCTTAATTGAATCAGCCCACGAGTTTATTTTTTTACGTCTTAAATCAGTTAATCCATTTCCACGCATCGCGTTTGTGAAGTGTTCTATTACTCGTTCGGCTACACAATTTAACCTTGAAAATTTCATGGGTGCCAGTTTATCAACGTTGGGTTTTTTATTTATCTCATAAATTCCATAAATAACCGCTGTTACAGGATACGCTCGCTCATAATACGGTTTGTCAACACCCGTCAATAGACCCGGTCTGGAATTTTTACTTAATATGACAGTTTTATTATTACCAAGGACAGGATCATATTTGTCACGGATAATCCAACTACCTGTTTCTGTTAATACAATAAATTTTACTTTGAAGAAATATTTTTGATTGCCCTCGTATTCAGTGATGTAGTTAATGATAGTTGCCGCTCGCTTGTCATTCATTGTGGGGTCCTATTGCGAATAATCTTGAACGTTGACCATGTGTGAGATGCACCATCTGTGTAAAATTCCTTCTTGGCGTCGTGAATTTTCGAGATCAGACTTTTATTTTTCGGATCAACCAGATCTCGCACTGGCAAGTCAGAAGATAATCTGTCGAGGTTGAATTTATACTTAACAGGCCTAGCTTGGGATAATTTCTCAAACTCGTTCATATAATTAAAACAAATATTTAAATAAAAAATATTATATGTACAATGTCTCAATGCAGATGGTTGATGATAGGTTCAGTAAATCGATGCAATAAATCCTGTAGAGGCGAATTTTGTTGTATGCACTTACAGGGCATACGACGAGGAAGTCTAGGACCAATACCGTGTCTGCGGTGTGGTGTTGGAGTGCGAGGCAAAACAAAATTATGTGGAAAGTGCGGGGGAAAACGGTTCAGAGGGCTTAAAAGATATTATGACAAAAAAAATAATAATGGTGAAAACGGTATAAAATCCGTGGAGGATTATATATCAAGATTTCAGACAAACAATGATTTAAACAAATAATATTATTATAATGGAGCAAAATATATTTATCCCACATCCTGTCGTAACAAATTACGAATCAGATCGTAATGGTGTCATCAGAAATTGTATGCTTAAAAGACCGGTTGGTTTTGTCATTAATACTGGTTATCTAATGTTTACTGCTGGAAGGAAAAATTATCTCTGTCATCGTTTCACATACGAGTGTTTCAACGGATTGATCGAAGATGGTTTTGTTATTGATCATATTGACGGGGATCCTCAGAACAACTCCTTATCCAACCTTCGTGTTGTCACGCAAAGCGTGAACTCTGCACGTGGTAATACTGGAAGATGTAAGACAGTTTCTAGGAGGGTGATCAAGGCTACAAGCACAGAAACTGGCAAAGAAATTATATTTCAGTCTATGAACGCGGCTGCGAAATATTTTAATATTAACTCGCGTGTGGTAAAATACGTCGCAGAAAATATAACCAAATCTACTTTCTCAAAGAAATATAAGCAGAAAATCATCTTTCAGTATCAATAATTATCATCACCACATTATTAACTATCATCACCACATTGAATTAATTTTTTTAATTTATGTCACAGTATGTCCTCCATGCACTACTGAATTTTTGATTATATAAGGGGGAGATTACTTTGTAATATATAGTTTTCTTCGTAGATTTTTGATTTTTTATGATCGTAATTGGTCAGTTTAACTAATTACATCGTAATTAATTACTCGTAGAAGCATATTTATGGTTTTTAAATATTTCCCATCATACAACATTACGAGAAATCAGGGCAATTTTACAACCGCTGTTATTGATCCGCAGGTAGCTGTATACAATCAGCTTATAAACCGTTGTTATGGTGTGCAGGTGTATTTCGCAATCCGTTATTGATTTCGCAGGTATTTGCAGTCTGCATAATACAGATATATTCAGAAACCGCTGTTATAATTCAGAAACCGTTATTTGAATGCAGGAGTAGTTATTTAAATGTAGAAATTATTATTATTCAGAAACCGCTATTTTAGTGTAAATATATTTGAAATTAGTTCCTTAGTTATATATTAACTTCCGAAACATATGTTTCTAACAAGATTTGATAGCTCATTCAGTATCGTATTGGACTGTGACGCTCGCGGTCCAGGATCGAATCCCATGACTGACAATTGGTCGGGTGGTTACGCATATTAGCGATTTTTATAATTAATTGGGGCACCGCCATCCCCTCTCCGCTGTCAGAACACCATCCTATCATGTCAAACGTGGTAGATACATGTTTTTTTATTTCCCACGGGTGATTATTTGGTGGGTGGGTGTTCTGTTGAGCGGAGAAAATGGCATCATTTCATTCATTACATCTCATTTCATTCATGCATTCATTACATCTCATTATATCTCATTATATATATTTCATTTCATTACATCTCATTACATACTTAATGAACCTGCTAAAAGACTCGAATAGAGGTTCCATTTCATAATATATGTTTGTGTCGTCATTCATTGCATAATGAACCTGCTAAAAGACTCGAATAGAGGTTCATTCATAATATATGTTTGAGCCGTCATTCATTGCATAATCTGAGCTCGCTAAAGACTCGATAGGGGCTCTTCATTCATTAAATGTTCTGTGTGCCTGGTGAACTTGGCAGAATGCGATGGCAATCTGCGAGTTCTTGGCTGTACTGTCCTTGAAACATCCCGACGAACTCGCTAAAGACTCGATAGGGGTTCTGTAGGGATAATTTTTTTATTTTAAAGATTTATATATTATATAATGAACCATGAAAATATCAATGACATTATTTCTGCTATCAAAAAACTAGAAGAAAACGGAATTAATATATCTGATGAACTAAATCCTGAAAAAATAATATCTGATTGTGAAACGTTAGAAGAGCTTAAGAATGAAAATAAGTTCATAAAGCGGATTCAGGCAGCTATGTTTCAGTCACTGGCTATGGTGAACGATGATCAAGTAAATAAATTTGTTCCTCTTTCTGTCGCAGTAGAAAAGGTCAGATCGGGATTATCCAGCGAGTATCAAACGAAAAAGACAATCAGTACCCGCATAAGATACTTAAGAAAAATTATGTCATCGGGTAACGACCAAAGCACCCCTGTCTGAATTGTTATTTATTTATTCTGGGATTATATTAATTCTGAAATATTTTATTTATTCTGAGATTATATTTATTCTGAAATATTATATTTATTCTGAGATTATATTTATTCTGAAATATTATATTTATTCTGAGATTATATTCTGAAATATTATATTTATTCTGAAATATTATATTTATTCTGAGATTATATTTATTCTGAGATTATATTCTGAAATATTATATTTATTCTGAAATATTATATTTATTCTGAGATTATATTTATTCTGAAATATTATATTTATTCTGAAATATTTTATTTTTTTCTGAAATTGATGGGTTAGTTGGTACTCAGATTTATGTAAAATGATCAAATTTGCAATTTTGATGGGTTAGTTGGTACTCAGATTTATTATTTATTTTATTTTCTGAATTATCCATCAGATCGTAGGGGTAAGTTGCTTGATTCTCTAATTGATTTCAATTGAATAAAATACCAAAACCAACAAAAATTAGAAAAAATCAGTAAATTAGCTCAAATATCAGTAAAATTAGCTCAAATATCAGTAAAATTATCTCAAAAAATATGTAATTTTTTTACTGATTTACTGGTTTTAACTGGTTTTGATATTTTATTCAATTGAAATCAATTAGAGAATCAAGCAACTTACCCCTACGATCTAATGGACAAAATCACCCAAAATGGGTAAAATACCCATCAAAAACACGAAATTTGTTGATTTTTCACTGAAATTCAGAAGAAAAAAAAATATTTCTGATAAAATAAAATATTTCTGATAAAACAAAATATTTCTAATAAAATAAAATAAAATAAAATAAAATAAAATATTTATGATAAAATAAAAATAAAATAAAATAAAATATTTCTGATAAAATAAAATAAAATAAAATATTTCTTAATCCGCTCCTTATTTTATTCATTCTGGAATATTATTTTTTTAAGTTGATCGGCTTTAATACAGGAGTGTGCATAATTTAGAATCTGATCTCTGCTACAAATGATCTCGATAATATGTTTTGACGGAGCTCATCTAACTGTTCTTGTGTTAATAAGAAATCCTCACTTCCGTATTCATCAATAACTAAATTAACGTTAAATTGCTCCATGTTTTGTGAAAACGCTGTTCTGATGGCGTTTTCAAGTACTTCTTTGTCGTGTATAAAAACCCTCATGTGCTGGTACATTATATAATATTTACTCGATCAATTAAGATTTCACATATAGATTTATCACAAGCTCTTCTCCACGTATGTCAATTAAGCGATTAAGGTGGTCTGTGAGCTTAAAATTTATTCGTGTTAACATATTTTTGTGACACCGCAGATAAACAGGATTAGTTGGTTCTTGCACGATTAAACTTCCGGGGCAAACTTGTGGTGTAAATGTATATAAAATATATCCTTGTTGAGCCTGATTTGATCTTCCGAGATCTATTTGATAGCTGCCATCGACTACGTCACAAACTAGATTAACCACGATCGTGCTGGTTATATTAACGATTTCCGGAGATACGTGTCTGCCGCCGCCATGTGGATCATCATTATATCTTAAAACAGTTGGATGGTATTAGTTTTTTCCACGCATCAAGTATTTTAGGGAAGTTTTCGTTGATAAGATCCTTTAATAATTTTACTAGTTCTCCAGCATCAATCCCCGGTATTACAAATGTTGGTAATTGTTGTTCAGTCATTTTGTAATGATTGAGAAACCATGGTTTAGCTTTATAATTATCAATATTTTCATCACCGCATCTAACCATGTTCACAATGATAGTTTTATTAACGTATCTAAGATCTGATATGACCTGATTTAGATGTTTTATCGTCTCAATGATTTTTTGTTTTGCGTCATCGCTGTAGCTATCAGAAAAGAAATTTCGTAGTTTGTTGATTGATTGTTTAAATTCAAAATTAACAGGATCAGAATATGATTTAATAAATTCTTCATCAACGAGTGGAGATACTCTAACACCTCCATCAACAGTACGTATATTATCTATTATTTTAGGAAGGTTTTCACCATCAGGAGCCCTTATAAAAAAGGAAATACCACCGTCCCTCCGGCTCCATGGATATTTACCTCTATATTCAGGAGTTGTTATAAATTTCCTTTCATCTGTAATAAAATCAGCCCGAGTTGGTTCAGGTGGTATCGGTGTTACCGGTGGTGATATTTTAGGCCAACCTAGTACGGATCTTATCGTGGATTGATAAATATCAACGACGTAATCGGGAGAATGTATCTCAACCGTCGAGGATAGCGTCGGTTCATGAACGTTAATTGATATTTTTGCTTCTTTTCCGGTTATTGATTTTATTCTAAGTTGAAATTCCTCATTGATATCTTCAATCTCATAACTACCAGTGGGTATTCCAACATCTATCCAGTCAGGAGAACCATCTGGTTTGTTCTTGTTAGCAAATACGAGCGAATTATTTGCTGGTGTACCATGAAATGATTTTGATCTGATATTTGGCCAGCTGTAATATACCCGTAATTGAGCTAACGCTATTTCTTTTACTGGAATTGCAGTAGGAAAATTAATACTAAATTCAGGATTAGATGAACTTACCCAGATCATCGTTATCTTTGGCGGAGTTGTGTTAGTCACGATCTGCTGCAGTAATTCTGTCATTATTAATATTTGTATCTTTAATACCGATACCTTCGTCGTATATTTTAGTCATCATTGAAAACTCGAAATCAGATATAATTCCATCACTGAGACTCGCTGATAACAACGAGGATAATTTCGAGTATGCTACCGTCGCTGTGTGTAATTTTATTATGTAATCGGATAATTTTTCGTTCGTGCAAGTACATATTTTTTTTGCGATGATATTAAGCACACCTGCAATCGTTGTTGCCGCTGAAATACAAATAATCACGGCTACTGGTGCCATCATTGTCACCGCTGATAATATAACACCCATTCCAGCAACAGCAGCGGATACTGAATAAACAATCACATCAACGATAACTAATCGTCGTCGATATTTTTTTACTTTTACTGTATATTGTTCGACTTGATCTTTCAACGCCGCCTGCCATTCACGCGCTTGATTGTACCTGTATTGTGCACCATCCATATATTTTTAAGCAGTAACCAATTGAGGTGTTTCAGCTACAAATTCCAAACACCACCAGTAAGATGTTGCGGTTAATTTCTTATCAGCTGCTTCCAGGATAAATATTTCTTCGGTTCCGCTATTTAATATAATAGATACAACCCCGGAAAACTTATCAGTTGAATGACGCCATGGATACGTTGTAAATATCTCAAATCGCGCAGCACTGAACACGGATAACCTGTACACGCCAGTGACTGTTGCAGTATAGCTAATGGTTTTATTTTGCTGCGACCACGTTGCAAATCCCGATGATACCGTGCACACGATGTTTGTGATATGTCCGGGAGTTATTCCAGCTGGAATTTAAATTAAACTGGTTTTGTTAACGATCTCAGGAATCCCCGCTACGATGTTTTGCTGTGTTTGTTTAATCGTGTCTAGGTTAGTTTTGATATCAACGAGTTTCATGTCAATGGCGTGCGGAGTGCCGAAGAATTTATCTATAGATTCGTCGGTTTTTTGAAAATTTCTTCGAAATCTTCCAAAAGCGCCTACGTGAACATCATACTCGGCCCGCAGCGTGGATAGTTTTCCATCCATGTTGTCGACGTATTTTTTTGTTGCTGCGTCTTCGTCGGATGTTGGATCTCTTAAAACTACTATTTTATTTCCGTTCATACTGAGTTCACCCGTCATTGTGTCGCCGGTGTTTCTAACACGATTAGCAACGCTTCTTGTAATTTCATCTCTGATGGTTGCAAACGATATACTTGAATCCCTGATTCTGCCGCCGTCAGTAAACACAGGAATATTATCTGTAACTGCACCGAGTACTCGTCGAACTATATCATTCCATCTGATATTGCTCGTTTTTAGTTTACCATATCGATCTTGAAAAATAACAACCTCATCCGGGTCAACTCCGGCCAGGTTCATAATATCAACGAGGTCATCTTTAGTCGCATACTTCGACAGATCTACGTCGCCGGATGTTCTCTTAACACGTGAAGAAGATCTTCCGTAAATATCAACCATTATAATAAGACCTGTTGTTTAAAACGCTTTACGCGAAACGAATCGGTTGCTTGTATAATCATGCACAACTTTATGTGGCGGTTTGGATGATTTTAATATAGCGTCGAGTACATTAATTACTTCACGGCCACATATTGGCGGATCTGTCATTGTTTGTGTGGGTAGCGTTGAATACCAAACTTTGGAACCTCTGGTTCTAGCGTGAAGTGGTGCGACATACTTGATAAATTCAACGGTGGAGCTAACCCGTACGAATCAAAATAAACGATTCCACGTGGATCAACCGCGTATGATACCCAGTCAGTACCGGGTCCAGAACGTTCGTCTAGATTAATAATACCCGTTTCGAGTTTATTCGGTTGTTTCGGTAATTGATCTCGCATGAAAACACCTCTAAAGGCTTTTATTTTTAATTTTTTAGCGGCATCAAGTAAATCAAAATTTGATGCTGGAGTATCTAACGTGGAAGCCTCAGACCTCTTCCCCAGCGAGATCCGGGTAATCTTAGACCGCGTCCCTTTTTTTTGTATCCACTTCCAGTTGCTTTCTTTAGAGCCATTCCAGCAGCTGTTCCAACAGTACCTAACGCGGCTGCTTTTGCTACGGCTGGAGCAGCAGCAGCTATTAACGCTGGAATAGCCGCAAGAAGTGGAAATATACCACCCGTTTTAACCATGTCTTTGATGGCGCTCGGGGAAAGATGAAATTGAACTCCAGTTTTTGATTCTAGGGCTTTATTGAAATGTTTAATCTGATTATTTGTCAATGATAATTTGTTTGGACCACCACTAATCTGATCTCGTTTTAGTGCCATTTTAGTTCCACATTTGTTGGCGGTTTTTGATTGAAGCTTTTTTACCTGACCAGGAGTCAGAGTAACATTAACATGACCATACGACATTTTTATATAAAATATATTTTTCTAAATAACACGATTAAATATTTTCCACCGGTACATCAACGACTCTCATTCGACCACTACCGCCTTCAAGTAACATGGCTTTATCGCTAAGTATGACCGCGATTGCTCTGTAGAAGGCACCAGCACCTGGTGGGTTAGTAACACGAGCTCGAAAGTGTATATCAACGACAGATTGTTTGGATAAATCAAGATGTTCCAATGAAAAATAATAAATCGGATATAGACCTGTAAAATCTAATTGTGATATTTGCAAACCAGTATCTATATTTTGATCACGTCCCATGAATGACATTAAACGATGATATGCACGCGCTACATGATTTTGATCAAAATTTAACAATATATCTCCAGCTGGTTCTTGATGTCCATTTATCCGTAAGAAAACTTCATTAACTCCAAGATTGTCAAATATCATACGTGAATGTTCTTGATTATTTGTCCGGTCATTATTTTGCAGCGCAATAAAAATATGTCGTGGTGAAGAAACACCCTGTTGTGATGCTATATGCCATGTAAATAAACCATTAACATTACTTTGAATAGCATCTGTGGTTACTGTTAACCATGATAGCAATGATTTACCGCCTTGATCCATAAAAGAAAGTAATTTTTGTTCCTCAGTGATTGATGGAGTCATTACTGGCATCCACGATGAAAGTTTTGTTATATTTACTTTACCATCAGCAACACCAGCACCTCGCCAGATTGCATCATTATCATCACCTTTTCTTACGAGCACAATTGTGTGTTTAGCTCCAAAGATGACCTTTCTAACATTTCTGCAAAATCCAAAGATGTGAGATAATGGAATTGCACACGAAAAATTTCTGCTATCTCCCGAAAACGCTGCTCGGCGTGTTGCAAATCCTAGGTTGTAAGTCGCATTAACGCTTCCTATAATATCAAAAGCAGCACCTGGTCTGTCTGCGTGTTCAAAATCAACTGGTTGTGGATCAACTGCAGTACCTACTGGTGTTCGTATTTTATTATATTGAACATGATCAGCGTTGTTGGTAATATCCTTAGCAAACATCATTGTTGGACCAGCCGATCTTGTAAAGTCGTCAGAATATCTCGCCAGACCAATTATTGTTGTGGCAACATCAACATCCTTCTGAATTGATTCAATATTTTTTCCATCAATCATGTATGTGGCGCTATCAAACAACGCCATAATCCCGTTGTTGACAAAACCAACACGCAAATTGATACCATATGGCGTATTAGCTACAACATTCGTTACAAGTCTACCTTCTACTTCAATAAACGCCTCAGCGGGCAAGAAATATCTACTTGTATCATGAACCTGTAATTCGATTCTCCCCCGCTGATTTGGTTGTCTTGCGTCATAAGAATAAAACTGATAGTCACGTATAGATTCGTCCTTAAGGACAGGTGCCTCCGTATCAAATGCTGGGTCTGATTCGCGCTTGAACATTTTTATTATAGTTGCCATTTTTCAAATGATGATCATCGTCGACGAAGACCGCTTCCTGCTATTAAATTTGCTGTTATATTTTTTTCTGCTTCTTCAGATATCGCCGCTAGTTTTTGATTTGCAGCCTGATTTATTATTTTACTTACGTCTGCGGGCATCACCTCAGTACTTGCCAGTTTCACCGGTGGTTGTTGTTTTCGTCGCAATAATCGTGCTAGTCTTTCTTTGATCGCCGAGAACGCCTTACCAGCAACATTGACAATTGCTCCAGGCGCTTTATCACGAACAATATCAATAGCTTTCATCGATAATTGTTTTGCAACAGGTATTGCTTTTGGAGCTATCCTTGTGAATAATCCCCGTACAACATCACCAAGTCCATCTCCGTAAGTAGCTCTGTAGATTGGTAATCGTGAGTTTACCGCTCTGACCTGCATGGGTTTACGATGATTATCATGTATGATCATCTTATTTTTATTTACCATTTATATAACAACTAGTCATCAGCAAGTTCATCGATGAGTTCTCGGTAAACGCCGATATCCATGATACCACCTTGAAATAATCGCCGACAAATATCAGATGCTTCATTAATTATTTCTGGGGAATTATTTCCGGCACGTTTTCCTCCTATGAGAACCTCTAACCGTGACACATCATTTATAATATTATCAGGACAAACAAAATTATCTCCCAGACCACTGTCAGTAGCTCCTTCGTCTGATTTCTTAGATAGTGAGTATAATCCTTTCATTCGTCTAATTTCACCCAATTCTAGATCTTCCCTTTCCCTTTGTTTTCTTGCTTGCTCAATTGTTTTAAATTTTTATATCAACCTCTGCTGCGGCGAAGAAGATTGTTGTTGTTCTATTTGTCGCATAGGTGGAGAAAGCTGATACTGGGAGAGTTCTCCTTGTTTCTCTCTCTCTATAAAGTCTTTTTACTTCTTTATAAAGAGCTTTATATTTCAAATCATCCTCTCTAGCTTGTCCTTTATTTGCATGTATGCGATATATCCATTTAATAAAATTATCATCTTTTGTTTTTTCATAAGGGGGGTTTAAAACAGCAGATTTGTTAGATATATAATCTAATATTTTTTCGGGTAATTTTTCTCTTTTAGTATTTATAATATCTTCGACAAACCCTTCCTTAAAATTTGTAATTAATTTTATATTTTCATTTATTGGCCAAGGTCCAGGTGTACGTTCTTCCTCCTCGCTGGTGACTTCAGTATAAAGTTTTCCAATTTCTTCAAGTACTTCTTCGCCGATAGGTGGAGGTTGAGCCGCAGCTATTTCCATGGCTATGCCAGGTGGAAGATCTCGTAAAATCTTCTTTGTTTGTATAGTTCTTCTTGCTATTTTTTCAGTTTGTTCTGCTGTTTGTTTTGATACCGGAAGAAGATCCTCTTTGATGACTGTTGTAACTTTCTCAGTAGCTGCAGTGATGGGCTTAAACAGTTTTTTAGTGTCCTCTTCGTACTCAACTCGTGCTTCTTGCTGCGTGTGTAGATTTTTTCTAAATGAATCTCGCACGGGAAGAAATTTTTTAATTGCTTCTAATCGTTCTCGTGCTATTCTTGCAGTATGAGATTCTGGATGTACCATTATTTTTAACATAACAATCTTTTAATTAATAGCAGCAGAGAGGGCGCCCACCAATGTTGGTCGTCCGGTAATTAAACAAAAAAAATAAATAAATACGTAGAGTACTTTATTTTTTCAGCTACCTTTTCGAACTAAGGTTTTATTGATGGGGTTGGTTTCAACAAAAAATAAAATCATCTCAAAGAAACGTTTATTTGTAAAAATCTGGACCTTTCTACGAGATTTTATTTTTTTGTTTGTTTTATTTGTTTGTCGGAATCATATGATCTGTTCGCCCTCTCTGCTGCTCGTCGTGCAAGCATACCGATATAAGGCTGAACAGTATATTAGTTTTCATCTAAAATATTCCATATCCATAGTTTATAGTGTTTTATTTTTCGACAAGACGCATGTACTTAGTCTTGTAGGGGTAAATGTACGTCATTTCCGGTTGCATCATCTATATGTGGGAAATCGTAACTAAGGAGAACAGCATTGTATACTTCTATTTCGAGTAATTAAATTATTATTTCTTCTTTACATTTGTAAAAAAAAAAAAAAAAAAAAAAAAAAAAAAAATTGTGTGTGCGAGTATAACTATTTTTAATCATGTAATGCAAATCTGGTATAAACAGGAGAAGGTTGGAGTTTGGCCGGTGACCTTTAATATTCTAAAAACAGTGGCAAAAGACGAAAGGGTGACAAAATTGGACAAGACTGGCTCGCGTCGCCTGGCATTTTTGTATTGATATGCCCCATTCAAATGTGAAGTTTGCAAAAATATTCTGGAATGAAAAATCATAAAACATAATTAATGGATGCAAGCCAGACAGTGTGTGTGTGTGTGTGTAATTTGGATTTTTAACTTACCGTTTACACTTTTTCAGTCATATCGCTACGATGTCTGCAGTGTGACAATTTATAGTGATGTCTAGCACTGGGGCATCATGCCGCAGAGATGTAGCATAATATACCACCCAGTCATATTATCCTGACCAGGCCGACCAGTCGTAACACAAAGTCTTTTGTATGACTCGGCCGGGGGACCTCCCGCATTCGAGGCGGATGTTGTCACCACTAGGCCACTGGAGCGGTCGGTTGTACATATCATAATATGTTAGCATACAGACTGCATAGACTATGATCGTTTAACAAATAGTCTTCATAAACCATAATCTATTAGCAATTAGACTTGATAGAGTATGATCTGTATACAAGTAGACCGCTGTATATACCAAAATCTCTTATCAAGTCGACTACTGTACATACAAAAGGGAGAATAAAAAACTTTGGCATTGCAAAAAACAAACATGCACAGCACGTGTGCATACAAAAGGAGAAAATCTAACTTTGAAATTGGTTCTCATATTCATACCATAAGTCTCGACTGAGCAGAACTTGACAGCGTATGTGCTGGTATGAAACATCAAGTCGAAACAATTAGAGTCAACATATTTAATAGTCCAAAAGAACTAATGCAATTAACGGAGGCTGCTGCACATCTCCTGAAACAATCAACAATAGTACGAAATGTGTGACTACATCATCAACCAATCAACATTACGTCCCCATTTGCGTTAAAACGCAGAATGGTCAACCTTTTATCTGCATTGAAACCCAGTATATGTTCATCTTTGCAGCCAACATAGATCAAGCTTTCCTCACCCGATAGAATCATTTGTTTGCAGACGGAAGGTTTCTTTTTTAAGACCA
Source organism: Sinohyriopsis cumingii (assembly GCA_028554795.2). Taxonomy (NCBI): domain Eukaryota; kingdom Metazoa; phylum Mollusca; class Bivalvia; order Unionida; family Unionidae; genus Sinohyriopsis; species Sinohyriopsis cumingii. The sequence goes on from CM068837.1 coordinate 23,039,947, forward strand.
AGTGGATAAGATCAGTTTTATATGCTTCGTATTTCTTAAACAGCCTATCAGCTTGGCCGACACGTGTTACGAACCCAACAAAATAGTTCCCGATATTTAACCTCATTTACTATGTTATGATGACGTACTAAAGACAAATTGTTATATATTTGATTGTAACTTTGAGCTACGTAAATTTATTCCCAAAACTGTTAATATGCATTTCTGTAAAACATAAAATAGCCCATGTTAATTTCGCACTTCCATCATCAAAGTCTTCAATAGCAAAGGTACGTACTTCTTGCAAGTTAACGGCTCTGCTATTTCAAAGGTAACTATTACTTGCAAGTAGACTGCAATCCCTTAATGCTTAAATGGAAATGATAAGTTTTGACAAACACCAGGGCATGTAGAATTTGAGGCTATGAAATTAATTCTCAACTTTTTAATTTCACTCGTTATGGTGACTCCCTTTGCATTCAAAATGGACACTCATTAAATACATTTTTTTTATATACGTATTGTACATATGACAAGGATCTAGGTGGTAATAACTGGATCAACAACCCAAGGCTAGTGATGATGGACCTTCATCTACAGAAACTACTACGGTACTAAGAATACAGAAAGAGTATTAACTTGCCAGCCTGGGGCAAGAAGAACAAAAAGATCAAATCTATACAATGAAAACTCAAGTTTGTTTGCTGAACTGATTCAAACCAAACTTGCCACATAAATGCTATTGGATTAAATGGTTGCCCATGTGACATATTTGTCATTCAACCATTTCTATTTGCAATTTGACACATTTGTTTTTCCAAAGATTTAATATATTATTTTATGTCTTATTTTGGAACTAATTGTTTTCTTAAAATTTGATGGTGTACTTTGTGAACACCACAACACACAAATTTATCATACAAGACTGAATCATTATCAAGAAGACATTAACTTTGCCTTTGTGAATCTTTTTGTGCCTCTCATTCCAGTGGAAGCATAGGGCCTGGACTACTTCTAAATAGTGGACGTGATTCTGTACTGTTCTCTTAAGCTTAGCCAAAATTATTCTGACAGCCTTGATCAGTTCCTCAACAGACCTGTGCTATGTCTTCTCTGGTCTGCAAAAATTTCACTTGGAGGTTCCATTCAAAGGCCAGCCTAATAATGTTGTTTGGCGACTTTCTCATTGCATGCCAGATCTATCCCCCATTTCCTTTTGGAGATGTTTTGGTAAACTCTTAGCTGGTCGGTGTTATCCCAAGTTGGTATTACGAATCCACTGGCCATCAGATGTTCAAGGGGCAGCTGTTCACAATGGATTGTGGTTTGCTTAAGGTTGTCTTAATCACCATCCAGGACTTCAAGCCATCAAGACAGACTTCATGTTTGTGACGAACAGTTGGTGTGTGTGTGTGATTTGGATTTTTAACGTAGCTTTAACAATATTTCAGCCATATCGCTATGATGTCTGCAGTGTTGCAGTTTATAGTGATGTCTAGCAGTGGAGTATCATGCCACAGACATGTAGCATCATGTCCCACCCAGTCACATTATCCTCACACAAAGGCTGACCAGTCCTATTACTAACCTCTTAATGCTGAGCGCCAAGTGAGGCAGCTGTTAGTACCATTTTTATAAGTCTTTAGTAAGACTCGGCCGGTTATCAAACCTACAACCTCCTGCATCTACTACTCCATCAACTTTTGTTGTGCTACTTAGTGTTGATTTTATTACTTTTGTTTTTGTGGTGTGTATGTAAAGTTGAGTCTTTCATGCTTCTTTTCCAGGCAGTTGGTCTTGGCCTTCATTATCCATCTATCACCATCAAGATCATTAGTGAAAGGAGGCATCCCTGCCTGACTCAAGTCTGGATGTCTTTCACACCCATTCAACTTAAATTGTTGACCAAAAGTCACACTGTCATCCCGTTACATCCTCAAGTCAAATGATCCAAAATAATCTCTTTTTTATAGATGATATTTGGTAGTCAAACTTTTACAATGTTTTTTTCCTGAATTGATGCTGCCAAGTGTTTGTGTTAATATATGGGTGATATAGTGATATGTTGAATACATAATATGTTTATGGTTCTGTGAGTAGTTGACCTCACAGTATTCAAGAAAAATTAGTTTAAACATCCACTTAACAGATTGAACATTTCTTCTTAGCAGTTATTTTGATTAAATGCACTAACGTAAACATGGACTGCATTTATCACAGCTGCAATACCAGTGTTTCACTTTAGCTAGATTTGTCCTTTGGAGACCTCCAACTGTTTAAGCTGACTCCCAGTTCTGATACCAAGGAGATTTTGGCCTTTCAATCTTGAACCCCTAGGGGATATATTGAATACATTGACAACTTTAGTCTGAATGCATGAAAGTAAATTGTTTTGCATAATTTGAATGCATTTAAACATTTGAATTAAATAAAGCAAATATGCTGCTTATCTAGAGATGCAGTTGTGCTTTGAGATTATTAGCGTTGTTCTTCTTAATTTGTTCCCTATATAATCAGAGCAGCCCAGTCTTTGTAGACAAGATTCGAGGGTCCATGCTCAGTAAAATATGACTGGAACCTAGTTAGTTCATTTGTAAGAAACATTTTTTTACAACACTGCTATCCCAAGTTATCTGATCTCTGATGAAAACCACTTATTTCCTCAGGTATTTTGGTTTCTTCCACTAAAAGACCATCGTTTACCAGCATTTGTGCCACTAATAGAAGGGATGTGTCAGAAAAAGTCTCATTTATTAAGCACATGTTCCAGATGTCACTGCATTCATAATAGATGTGAATCGACAGATCTGTATTGTCTCCACTTCTCCTAGGACACAAGTTAAAGTTAGCATGTGATAAAGATGTCACAGCAGTCATTCTACTTTCTCTTAAATTTCAAGACTGATATTCTCTCTTGATGAAATGGATATTGAGGACCTGTAGCTGCTAAACAGCCAAATTTATATATCAAGACGCATTTATCAGGTCATTCAGAATGTTATATTAATCAAGTCGTAATATTGATCCCTGATTGATAATTCTTCACTTTAAAGAACTGGTATAACCCTTGCTTAAAATATCTTTATTTAAATCACAAGCATCATTGGTGATGGCTTTCAAAGCTAAAGTAGAAGCTATCAATGCAATTTTTACATATTTTCAAAGCAAACACTTTGTAATAACAGTGAAGAAAAAATAAGTCTTACATGTATGCTGTGAAAAGTCATTTGGATCCCCAAATCAACTGGCTTCTTCCTTGTGCCAAAGCAGCCTTATAAGAAAGTCTGATCACCACAAATTGTGAAATAGATGTCTGGAAAGACGTCATAAAAGGAAATGCTCGCCCATGTGGTGGGCATATAACAAGGCCAGTTTTACTGGTGTACAACATGAAATATACTTGTTAACATATGTGAAGGTATAAACAAGTCTATGATCATACTGAAATATTGTTTTATTAAAAAATAGGAAATTTTCTTGAGAAGAAAACAGTAACAAATAGTCACATTGATAAGAAATAGCTTATTTACGTTGTTACACGTGTGACAAAGACAGAATTGGAACACATCTTACACTTCTACTCGTTAAATTCAAAGAGAAGATCAACAATGTATATGTTGAACACAAGATTCTTCCAGGGAAAATCATTATTAAATAATACATTTCCCAAATACTGTTTTTGATTTGATACATGGACTAGCTAAAAGTCTTGTAATATCTCAAGAGGAAACGCAAACAGAGCTTTCTTGCTTTACACAATTGTCACTTCCTTGTTCTATTGGTAAGCATGACCACCTGTCATGTAGTAGTACCTGTTTCAAATCTCATCACATGCTTATTTTTGTTTATTCAATATTTTATGTACCATTTTTGCCTTAAATTAGGAAATAGAATTATGTTACTGCTGATATTTTCTGTGTGAATATACACTAGACAACAGAAATGGTATGGTAAACAGCAGACATTATCACACAGGATATTGTAATAAATTAGCTCCTTAAATCTGTTACACACATTGCTAGCCAACATATCTCAGCATAAAACCCACCAAACTTTGCTGTTCTCAGTGAATAAAGTAAATTTCATCTACTGGGTGAAAAACTCACGCTTTCACCTTCTTGATGAAAAAAAAATCCATTATTTGCTCAATTCAAGCAAATATATTTTATGTATATCTACAATTCTTCAAGTAGAATAATAAAAAGTTGGTATAACATTTCTAATAGCATGCATATTTTTATTCCATCAGTATTATATTTATTTCCAAAATCTTTGTCAATGTATTTATTATAATGATAATGAGCAGAAAATGAAACTGAAATAAATCTAACCTGATTTTATCAGGAAGATAAGATTTTATACAGCACAAAACAGCATAAAGTGAAGCTAAAGCATAATTTTTCTACTTCATTTTTGCAGTCACAAGAATTAGTACATCACCCAGACACAAACCTTGGTATCTAACTATAACATGCACCATAGAGACCAAATGCAAACTGATCCAGAACTGACATCTTAACATACACTGGCAAGCCTGGGTCTCTGCATTTTGAGTCATACATTGTTCCACATCTACTACACAGCATGTGAATGGAAGTTTGTGCTAATGAGAGTTACCGAAGCTACAAGTTTTTCTTTCCATCACAAATGTAAATGAAACAAGAGTGGAAGCTACCTGATTAAGTTATATGAATTTAATTCTTGTTTTCATAGAGACTATAATGACTAGGCAGCACATTGTTTTTTTTAACTGCTCAACAAAGAACTTAAATGGGTACACAGTTATTTATGGATGATTCCCAGTTTTGCCATATATGGTTTAAGACGAGGGGGAGAAGTACAGTCTAAGCAGAGCAACTACTGCAATTGGAAAAGATTGATGGATTTTGTTCAGTGTCAAAAAACGATAGCAAGTTGGTCATTAAATGACTGTTTAGCACATTTCTAAAAGATAAAAGGTAAAAAGCACACCCTGTTCATTGTTTGGAGTCACTTTGTGTGTATTAAACATTCTTTTTTACCTGTTGTACTGAAAAAAATTCATGCAAGGGCACATACTAGCTGAAACACTACATTTACAAAATTTTATAAGAAAAAAGGTTCACCAAATAAACACCAGACAAAATTATGTTGGGTGTATGAAGAACTTGGCACTCAATACATCTGTAGTTCAACACCAGGAAATTTTTTTGAACATTACTCTTTTTTCTCTTGATCATGAGCAAGTCTTGTTCACTGGTTAAAACTCCCATTTCCCCTGCACAATTTTACTCAAACAGGGTCCATGTTAATAATGTCCCTGCCACCCGTGGGCCTTCATTGTTTCAGAATGGAATATGAACATTAGGGGAAATACCAGTCTCTCTGCATTTAGATACAAGTGATATTAATGCAATGAGAAGAATTTGAACAATCTGAGTAGAAACCATTTTCTTTTGACAATCCCTATTCTGGGCTTGGTTGGATTCTGGTCAAGTCCCTGGGGACAAATTGCATACTGACTTTTGTTGCACTATTGTAACTTGTATCACCTTGAGTTACAAGATAACCAAAATGCACATGGTGGCATAGACTTTCGCTGAGCCAGACTCTGATGCCTCTATGGCATTTAGCAAGACTATACCATCAACTGCTCTCGAAAGATGAAAACTGGAAAATTTTCCTTCATTTGGCACAGATTTTCAGAAATATTAGCATATTTTAATTACAACCTCTTCAAGTTCTTCTTGCTTTTTTTACTACCTATAGTTGCATCTGTTCGATTTTTTTTCCCAGTCAATGATTTGCATTGCTTTGAACCATGAAAGTCTGCCAAACATTTTGTGCAGTAGTCAAAGGAGCAAACCTCACTCTGACATTGTCCACGATCCTGAACAGGAAGAATCTTGGCTGGATGTCCACACCTTGGACAGTGTTGGAGCTTCTCATCATTCTTGAGACCACTGGCTACCTGGAAGTACACAACATTAAAACTAGTTTAGTAGAGACCAGATTTTGAAACATTTTGTAACAATTACATTTTACTTAATGGCATGTTTCTATAACTTTTTCTATTCAGACTTCAAAAATTTAAACATTGTGACAATACCACTGCATTTTAACATATTTATAAAAGCTGCATGTTTCCCTTTGAAGATATGTCATTCAGTTTTCATAAAAGTAATTCAAAGTCTTGCTATAGTCAAACTAAAATATATAAAATGCAATTAAATACTGAGTATATGCATCAGAACATGAGAACATTCCTAAGTGGTCCATTTGATTCACAATTACTGCCTGTCACGTTTGCATGCCCGCGATTACGTAAGTCAGGAACAAAGGAATGGGTTAGCGCCATGAGTATGTTGACCCTGCACTGTTGTGGCGATTCGTGTTTGTACAAGAGCCACTCTGTTAGGTGTTAAAACTGACATGTAGACATTGGACTCTTTGTGCAAGAACAGAACCCCTATTGCTGTTGTAAATCTCCCCGCGTTGACAGATGGCCTGAGGCTCGTTTGTTAAGCTGGACAGACTGGGGTAGAATTGATATCCAATCAGAACTGAGAAAGGGTGGGGCCATCAATTCGAACAAGAATTGAAGTCATTTGGGCTGGGATCGAATTAGTCATTGTGAAGCATCGTGCTGGCAAGTTGTAGCAATAACTCCAGAAGCCACTCGTACATTCAAGGATAGAAAGCTTCGTAAAGGTCAGTAAGTTATTTGCTCGATTGTTGCAGAATGTTACGGCATTGTAATTGTAATTATGTGCAGTATGTATATTTACTTACTAGAATCGTTAGTACGATTAATTACCTTCGTATTGTTTAATTTACATGCGTACTTGAGAAATGAGCTATGATTATGTAGATTGCTCGCTTGTCTGAATTAATATTGTAATTCGCTATTTAGTTACTTTGTGGTAAACTAGTGTATTTATTTATGTGATATTCTAGATTTTGCAATTGTTGATTTAAATTGTAACTTTGGAAATGGTTGCAGTGTGTAAATTTAAATAATATGGATATTTGAATATTTGTGTACACTTGTGGGAGTGTAATGTACAGAAATGCGTCAGATTGTTGTGATATTGTTGAGAATAATGAGATTAAGAATATATATATATATATATATATATATATATATGTATGTATGTGACGCATTTTAGTGATTTCTTTATGATAAGTAGGATACCGTTCTTATTGCAACATAGCTGCCAACCTTCCAGGCTCACAATTAGTGAAAATAGGAAAAAAAGTCGTGAATTTGGACATGAATTCGTGAAAAATATCATGACAATAACTCCATCCACTCTGACTACTCCGACCGTCAATACTACACTATATCAAGTTCGTAAAATAAAAATAAAACACTACATATATGCAGAAATATTTATTTATCAAGACATGATACTGTGGCAGACTTGAACTTCCTCAACTGCTTGATCGTAAATTTGTTTTCTAAACAGTTCCGACTTCTTGCCTGCTGGTTGATCTTGGGGACTAAAATTGCTGAGAAATTTTCTGATGCTAAGGAGGCCCTAAAGTCTGTCTTATTTTTCCTCACTAAAGAAAATACTCTTTCGGTGTCACTGTTGCTGTGAGGAATGCACAGGAGCTGCAGCATTTTTGGTTCTTCCACAGGAAAATCTGGAAGCGACTTTCGAGTCCGGGAACATATGTCAGAACAAATGTTTAGCATGGTCTCCAGCTGATAAAGGTAGATTGTGTTCGACACAAGAAAACTCACAAATAATGGTTCAGCGTTGGTAGCCTGCGGGTCTTCCGCCAATGGTTTAAAATATTCCAGAGCTGAAATCTGTGAATTCTTAATTTTCCCAACTTCTAAGTGTTTTTTTGCAACCGACATTCTTCCTCACATCGTCTCTGCGATAGCACACTGAGTACAAAACGCATGAATGAATATCAATGTTTAATGGCAGAATGCACGGCCAATTTTTGATATATGCCAAATTAAACTTCACTTTTTGAGTAATACATTTCTTTTTCCTTGGTGGTGAAGACATTTTCAAAATCTTACATGCGATGCTGAACGGTAACTTGAATCAGCGTTTTGACGCATGCGCGGAGCAAATTTCTGGTTAGGCCCCAGTTTCTCTCAAAAGCATTTGTAAAACTACTTTTATACATATAGATTAAAATAGGCTAAAATGCTTGCGACCGGGCCAACTGTACTAATCGGCTGTAGATCTCTAATATCGTGACCAGCAGTACCGGACCGTTTTGGCAACTGCGAATATCATGACTAGCGCTTAACGGGAAATCAGTTATTTCATTAAAGATTTAAAATAATTGAGGATCGGAAAATTCGTCAATTTTTGTCTTACGGCATGAATCCGTGAATTGCTGAAAAAGTCGTGAAATTCACACCAAATTCGTGAGGGTTGGCAGCTATGTTGCAACATTGTTCCTATAAGAACGTGTGGGTTTTTCGACGCGCACAAATGCGTGACCAAAGAAGTAGATAGCCTTAATCTGATGATTGATTGATTGTTGATGTAGTGTGAGGCGAGATGGCTAACACAAATGCTAATGTCCTTGTGTTTTTCGTAGGAAGATTTTGGGGACAGAACTACCAGGCAGTCAAGTCCCGAGTCTCAGAGAGACAGGATAGAACAAGGCAGTAGGCGAGAACAAGCCTAGTTGCTGGAGAAAGAGAGAGAAGGAGGATGAGAAAAGGAGACAAAGGGGAAGAAGATAGGAAGAATCACAGTACGGAAAACGCCGGAAGGAGAAAAGGAATTAGCAGAGTAGAGTACAGATGAGTAGAAACCAAGTACATGGGAAAGCCATCTCACACTATAATCACGTGATGAAATAGGTTGTTACATGGTCGAGAGGAAGAAGATTGGTTGAGAAATTAATATCGTTTAATTTGTATTAAATTGGTGTTCTTTTGAATTTTCACCTTTGTGTTCTTAATAATTTAATTGTCGGTATTGCTGACTGGGGGCTCGGAGCTTTACCTCTCTCTATCACTAATTTCACTTCCTACAAAACGAGCCAGGGTGGGAATTCCACAGTAATTCAATAAAATATTGGGAGCATCCCACCCCAACGCATAACAGTGGGTCACATAGAACTTCACACTGCCCATAAAACTGAAAATGAGAAAAGTGCAGACAAATCTAAAAACAAAATGTTAAGAATACTTTGGCCCAAATACAAGTAGAACTTTGGCAATTTAAATTTTTTTAATTTAAAATTTACATATTGTGCTCATTAATATCATTTTTGGATGCAAGTAATAAATTGCTGTCACTGGAAATAACAGTCAATGACTGGGATGAACCAGTTTAGCATTAAGTCCAATGCATTTACCAAGGTGAATTGGTGCAATGGTTAGATTACCACCACAGTCCCATGCAACCTAAATGGTTCCAGGAATTCACATCTGTGATCTTACGCACATGCTGTTAATTGTAAGTAACACCAGTATCGCAATTTCTTCCAAGTGCTTGTTTATAAACCGTGCTCTAGAGCTCAAACAGGGTAAAGTACTTGTCATTTTCAAAATTAGTGTTGAAGATGGGCTTAAGATAAAGAGGAGTAATTCTCATTTATTTGTTCAATATAATGTGTGGACAATCTCAGCAGATTCTTTTCGCAGTGAACTATTTCCAAAAATTTCATAAATCTACCTTTGATATGAATGGACAGGAGTTTGAAGATGTGAGGACCATTCATGCTCACAGTTGATTTTATTGGCTTTATTAATTGGTTTTCAAAATCATGCAATCGTTTTATTTACAGTAATCCTGAGCAAAGAATATGCCAGAATGAAATTGGGACACATGTATCAATGACTGGTTTTTGCTTTTTTGGCAGTTTCTTTATAAACTTTCCATATTATGTGTTTTTTCAAGAGCACTTGAATAAGAATGAATAGAAGTAATGATTATTGGCACTGGTTGTCTTGTGTGCATTTGAACTTAATGTGATTCAGAACATCTGAAACGGTTCCCTTTTAAAATAAATCATTATTGATAGTATAAATTTTTTATGATTTGCTTGTTTTACAAAATGCCGTGATAAAGTGCTCTTTCAATCCATGGTGAGCATGGTTGAATGGTTGACTTTTGAGTTTGATTTTAGGTGTCACTAATCACTAGAGAAACAAACGAATAAGCAAATAATTATTTTCTACTTGAATATTCATGAAAAAGTATTAATCTGAATGATCCATGATTTGTTATCACAAAATTATGCAATAACATTATACAAAGGAAAGGCAGTAATGATCAAGTCATTTCAATACACTTTCCTGTGGATTCATCAAACAAAATCTGTATCTTTTATTGTGCAATAAATAGAAACTTACATTTGTGCTTATTTCAAATGAATTAAAGAAATTCATTGCAAGACACTGAAATGTTTAAATTGAAATAACTTCTCATGTAAGATCCTTTAACTAATTCACCTTTTGAATTCCTTCCAATCAAATAAGAATTTTTTCAACAAAGTTAAATGACTTTTCAAGGCAACCTGAAAACTTCCAAGAAATTTTCACTGCTGCATGAACCTCATTATGCCCTGGCCAACTGCTCTATTAGGCAGATAACATCCAGGGCAGTTATGTCAAACTCATCTCCTATGTTGGGCCCAATTCGATATAAATGTACATCATTCAGGCCATATGTAACATGAATAAAGAGACATGGTCTGTGTGTTGGACAAATGAGTCTGGCGGGTCATATCTGGCCCACTTTCAGTATGTTGACACCCGGATCTAGGTAACCTTGTTTTATACACACTTCACACTAATTCACACCTCTTGAAACCTGTCTCTTAATTTATCCTTCTTCGGACTGGGCGGTGCTGGGTCAAAAGTCAAAACTCCAATGGGCTGGACCTCTCCCAGTTTCCTACCTGTATCGGTTATACCACGCTGTTCAAACAGCCTCTTGTTTTTGCAATTTTCCTGAAAGATGACATAAACTGACTATTTAAAATCCATATGCTTAGTTAACCAGAGCAATCATACTAAATTAAAATCTATTATTTCCACCATCTGTACAAGACAAACCTCTATGTCATATCTAGCATACTTGATAACTCTCATTTATATTTCTTGCCATTATTTTAATTAAAGGAACTTGATTACAAACAATCCTAAGTCAACTGGTGATTATGACTTCAGGAAACATTAAGCCCAATCTTCCAATTTATGATGAACAACTGGAAGAAAGTAACATTAGTATGCCTTTTTTAATGGGTATGATTCGTTAACTGATGGTTAGCTAATGAAATTCTTGAAACATTCAACTTTGTATAATTGTCATTGGTATCATTAGGTGCTGGGGTCTGGAGATTTACCCTGATAACTTTGTTGCCAGCATCTGCCTATATTCAGTTAATCAAAAAACATTTTGACGACAAAAATATACAAAAAACATCAAATTTTTGTGCAACTGTAATTGTAAAATAATTTAACTGAATTGGAATTATTTTTCCTGAAGTCAAATAATTTCTAAATCAAATCATCAATTTCCAGTCTGATCAGTTAAATATCCCTTTTTATGTTAATCAAAAGTAGGGGATAATCAAATGGAGATACCAGCAGTAAATATCTGTCAAAATCTTTTTATCATTGGATACACTTATGTAAGATTATTCCTGGCAACAATCTGCACTTTTGTGATAATGTACCTTCTCTGATCCAGTTGGACTTGGAGGTTTTCTTTTTCTCAGGAATTTTAACCGTCTTTCACTGGCAGACACATCTGCTTCACAGATTGCTTTCCAAGTTCGGTTAACCTGGCACATCCTGTAATTACATGTAAATAGGATGAAATATTTTCTGTTTAATAAGGGAATATTCATGATCTACTAGCCGATATGAGAGGACATTGACTACTGAATCATCGCCAATATATGATAATGAAAGAGCTCAAAACATTTTAAATTAGCTGCCTGTCATGCAGTGCAAGTAACTTAGAAATTGTTTGATCCTGCATAAATGTTACTTGTTCTATATATATGTATAAATTTGATGACTTAAAGCATAAACTCACTTACAATCTTTTATTTGTAATGATCTGGCAAGATGTGCATACTGAAGCATTTATACTACCTTTCATTCTCAACCAACATGTGTGGATCCAACTTGTATTATGAAATTTAAATGTATCCCTTAAACCCACATCTTTTATGATAAATTTTAGTGTGATACCAGTTGACATTTGTGACAAAATAGTGTACCTGGTACATCATCAGGTTCTAGCTAATCAAATTCAGCAAAAGAAGCCTATAAAAGATTCCCTTTTCATTTCAAAGAATACATGATACTGGTTTCCAACAGTTTTCCACAACCTGCTTGTATTTATAATCTTTCTTACTTTATTATATTCCATCTACCTTCCCAAAGCACAAAAACTTCAAATGTTTGACATGTCTATTGCTGGGACAATTAAAGGTGGCATCCACCTGTCCATCCATGATACCTCTAGACATATGCATGCAAAAATGTACTTTTTTGGTTAAGTAAAACAATTTTAACATGATTTTATCCAACACTAGCCTGTCACTATTGTTAACTTTACTTTTCCATAATGGATGAGCCTCATCTATGCTACATATACCATACTCCTAATATGCACTGACTCATCAGAATTACGTCATTGGCCCATGCACAATAGCACATCTGCCACTATTAAGCTGAATTTGTCAGTAAAGAGGGTGGCAGATGGAGCCAAAAAGACACACGAAGGATTCCATCTTGGTGTCAACGCTAGAACAGAGCTTGAAAGGGTAGCTCTTTAACATTTTATTGTGAAGACTGAACAAGGTCTCTCCATAGAAAGAAAGAGTAAAAAATATGCCATGGCAGCAGTAGAGTGGCAGCTAGGATAAACACATATCCTAGTGCAACAATTACACAAAATTTTCCACTTTGCACAGTAGATCTTAGATCTGTGGGTCTAGAAAGAAAGAAAAAAAATGGATAGAGATAAGCCAAGCTGAAGGAAAAACTGAGGATTTTTGCGAAATGGACTATCTCCGACAGTACATTCTTCTACTGAGGGTACAACCTGGGTTGGTCAATCAATAGGTCAAGGATGTTGTTGGATGAATACCTTTGAGGCAAAAAGAGTACAAACAGGATAATGTGAGTTGTAGATGTCCTGACCTAGTGAAGTCCTTGAATGTGGAATCAAACTGAAGAATACGGATTTGTAAGATGCTAACTGGTCACACTTCAGATTGAAGACATCCACTGCTTATGCTCTTTGGATGGAGACTGGAGAAACATAAAATGGAATCTCTTTGTTGAGCTTTAACACAAACAAATCAACTAGAGGTTTCTCACATGCAGTGAACAAAGACTGTGCCGTTGCTTGATGCAGAAGCTATTCTATTAGGACTACCTTATCAGTTCTAGACATTGCAGATTGTCCACAAGGATGTTTTTCTTTACAGAAATGTGCTGAGTGTAGTCCCTTTTGATTTTACACAGTATAGAATCTTCCAGGCTTCCATGCAGAGAAGGAGCATGTGCACCTCCTTAACATCTGAGGTACACAACTACTGATAAGTTGTCTGAGGAAACCATGATGTAAATACCCTTTTACATGATATACGCACCCTATTTAGGGAGAAGAAAATGTCTCTTATTTCTAAGTTGTTGAGCTGTAGGAGCCTTTCTTCATGTGACAAATATACATGTAAATGTATGCAAAGGACCTCCAATCAGAAACCTGTTTTTTTCTGTAACACCAGGTAGTATTGAAAAGTTGAACCTAAAGAAATTGTATCTGCCAGTGAATCCTTGTGTTGTTTTCAGACCACCAAGACAAACTGAAGGGGGACATGATCTGCTTCAGAATTCAGTGTTTGCAGAAGACAGAGGGTTACAGAGAATCAATTACATCTTGGTCTGTAGGGTCTTTAAGAGTTTCAGGATTTTCTTTATCCATTCTAGATGAACACAAACCTGATCCAGATAGAGATTCCTTACTATGTAAATGAAATCCTGAGAGAACCATATCTGATTTCTCTAGGTTGGGAATAAGTCCTAACTGAATCTATATGGACCAATAATAATGACTGTTGCAGTAATGTAGCAGCCAGGCATCAAAGAACTTCATTAACAGAATCACCAGATGTCTCAAGTGTGCAGCTATTACTCCCATAATAGTGGTGAAGGCTCAGAATAGAAGGGTGTGTACTGCTTCCCTAATGTTTCGTCATTGGACTGAAGGAAGAATATGGCACGTTTTTGAGAGGAGGGAGTTCTGTGAAGTACCAGCTGAGCCCCTACTAATGCTAAAGGAAGATGTATGCACTGCAGGAGTGATTAGGTACCCAAATGGATGTCCTCCTCTCCCATCCCCTTTTGTGAGTCAACAAATTTCCTCGCCTTGCGTTTGACCGTTCATTATCTATGTCTTGTTAGTCAAAAAGTGGAACTTATGGAAGGGCAAGCTACTTTATTATGCTAAATAACCTTCTCCTGAAATTTTGGATGAGCCATGGTGTGAACAGGCTATGTTCAATGATTGGTTGGTTTTATGGGGACAGTAACTAATGCACGAGACCTATACTGTTTTACCTTTAAGTTCAATAATTTGCTTGTAGGAATGAGATCCCCAAATAATGTGCAGATTCCATGTGTGCAGCCCTAAGAACATTATTGCTGTGCTATAGTAGAAGCATCAAATGTGGTGTCTCTTTGGATGAAGATGATCTCCACTGACATTGGCTTCACCGCAGACGTGTCTTCAGGACTTAGCTACAGCCTCTAATAGCCCATGTAAAAAATATAATACATATGGCTTAAACATTCTAATTCAAGGCAATAGTATGTAATAACTTTAGGCCTTGTACACGCATACAGCATTTCTTTGATTTACCTATAATGGGTTGTTCCGCTTCCTGATCCTACCATAGCAAATTAGCACAAAGGGCTCACCACCTGCAGCCTTCAAAGATCTCGCTAGCAATTCTGCCCTCTTTGCCTTAAATTGCCAATATTTAAACTTTCCAAGGGATAGTTTTACGTCAGCTCCAATTAGGACTGTTTACCTATTATACATGCTACATGTAATGGGCACATACTAAAAGCTGTGTTTGTTTTTCCTCACCAATGTGACAGAAATATAGCTGTTTTGCTAACCTTACTTTTCTTATCTCAGTCTAGTCATCTCAGATAAAGTGTCAACATGCTCAGTTCAACTTTTAAATAAAGAAACCCTTGTTGTCTTCTGCTGTGACTGACATAGTTGTTATAAAATCAAACAACAGCAAATATATAACAAAAGCATAGTAACTTAAGGTAAATTCATCTTTGATAACACACTATACAAAAACATTTCGAGAGAGACAAAGACACACGCAAACGATGTCTAGGTTTTTGGCATTATGCTGGTTCGTTCCACACAGCATGGTCAATTTTATCCTATATGCAGGCCTAGTTCAATACATGTTCAGGTCAGCATCATTAAATGTAGCTAAAGCTACGTAACTAGTTTTGAATACTTTGCATGAAACTAATTATATATAATGTTAGCTACATTTAATGATGCTGACCTGAAAAATGACTTCTATACAGATAGGATAAAATTCTCAATGCTGTGTGAAATGAACTATGACAGAAAACACTGATCCATGCACATAGACTATAGACCTATACATTTCATAGCCTCCCAACTCTCTTAACAAATACAGAAAAATTACTAACAGCCAGAAAATGTCTTATGTCAAACATGATTAATTCTAATTTTATTAAGTATCTCCTATGTGCCCCAGTTAAATTAAAAATATACCTATAATATACAAATATTGCACTTACCATCCAGAAGGAATCATTTATCCATCAAAACATTAATCCATAAGCAAATTTCACAGTAGCACTTGACATATTTCCGAGACAGAATAATAAATTTCAAAGAATCCGTAACTTGAAAGTTTTGCACATGATTATCTGCCAGGGTCCATATTTGGATCTTTTATACACAGGGGTAATGTTACAATCAATATTAAGGAAAACACAAATATGTCACAAACAGTTTCACCTCCTCCAAAGAAAAGGAGTTATATACAATAGTGACACAGATCACTAATTACCCATGAATAACCCAAGCACGGACACTCATGATACATGTAACTTTTTGTTATAATAACAGCATATACACTACAACAGAGTTGTGGGCCCAGTATCATTTCATTATTTACAATATAATTTTCTAAATTGCTCTGATAGTCTCACTTCTGGCTTCCCTCTTAAAGACTCAGGACTTAACTGAACCCGAAGTTCTCTCCCCCAAAAAGCTTCTTGTACGAAGCGCTTCCTTGGAATAACCCTATAATGCTTGTCAATCTTCCTAGGCGAGACTGAAATTTTGCTTGCTAGTTATTTGGATCAAAGTTATCATCACACCCTCTATCTCAATTCCGATTCGGTGTTGCTTTGACCCAATCCAATCAAACTTAGTGGACAAATGTCCTTCTCACTGTCTGTCCATGTGGGGACGGATTTAGAACATGCCCTGTTCCCCTCACGGTTCCTCTGATCTTAGGACTAAGCTGTAACACAGGTGGGAAGTCGCTTGATCTATTGCCTGGGCAGATCCAAGATGCTGGGTCTTCTCTCTAGTCACGGTAACCTTGTGTAAGAGATTAACTCAATCCTGTGGCAATGTTTAGACACCAAACCATGGCTTATAATAATTATACCGTAGTTTATACACAACTTGCGAACTGGGGCTGAGCAAATGTGACAGTATTTGTCTCACAGGATTGGCAGAACAGCATATTGTTAAAAAGGGCATAACATTCAGCACATACTTCTAGATGACTAGCAGACAGAAAAATCTACCAGTCCCATTAAGTCTTCACTATTCCTTCTGATAAAAACTAACTGGCAAAAACTTAAACTATACACAAACCAATGAACTATACAAATTATGAAATCCAACTTGACAGGCTAGCAGACTACTCCTAATTTCAAACCCTTTTAGGTATATTTTGTGTCCCTGTGTTACAGTGTAAATAAACAATCAACATGTTACTGTAATCTGAAATTTATATATATTTGACATCTGAACCTGAACACAGCGAGCACAACACCAATACCATTCTCTCAAAACGTTTAAAATGCACAGTACCAAATGTTTGCTACCAACAATTATCAAAATGAAATAACCCACATTAACCCATTTACCTCTTTTCATCTTGCTCTTCAATGTCTAACTCTTACCATGTCACAGATGTGTATTACTTAGGCAACAGATCCGTATGTACAATGCTTGGTGTCACTTCTACCATGTGCAGCAGGTGAGTTATGGACAGAATGATAGTGTCACAAAATTTCTCACTAAAGTTTTGTATAACCCCACAAAACAGGTCTTAACAACCTAATATATTCTTGAAACACACCTACATATATAATGTAGATGACACGAGTATGATCTTAATACTTGTTATGTAAAAGAGGATTGTAGCACAGACATGGATATACAGAGGCACAAAGTAACTGTTATTTTACTATAAAAATAGAGGAAACAAATGTGGACAACAATACTACTAACAAATTATCTAATAAATATTAATTATACTGATACCCACCGACATAAATCTTCAGGATGCAGATGCAAGAGAACATCAGACACAGGTTGCACGTTTCTAATGTGTAATTCTGTCATAATGTCAAGTCTTTCAAGTCCCATTTTTCGTCCTATCACTCTGTCAAATTCAATGTTTGTTTCTATTGGTGATACACTCTTCATGACAATATTAAAATTTTCAGTAAATTCTTTCATGATGATACTGTCTGGACTTTCTTCAAGTCTTTCCTTGATACATTTTTCTTGACGTCTTCCATTCTCAGACTCTATGTCCATATCTACATGCAGGCTTAAAGTGTTTACATCAGGAGAACCAAAGAATGGGCTATCAATCTGACTTGAATCCCAGTCACTTGTGCAACTCTCCTGTAGTCTGCGACGAATTTGAAAATTCGTTGTAATGGGAAATGGGCTATGGGATAAACTGCTTGTATCTCCAAAACCACTGTCATTGGTTAAACACATCCTTTCATAAACGGTCTGTTTGAATTGCTCTGAACAATGTGGTGTGCTGGTGATTACAGTGTGGCCTGATGGTCCAGTGAATCTCGTGTTGGAAACCTCAGGAGGCAATTCCATGACTTCAACAAAGTCACTCCCACCTTCTTCCATCTCCATCTATTAAAGATGATGAATCCTGAAAAATACACATAACTTTAATGCAATACTAAAGGACTATACTCACATATATATTTCTTGACATAACTGGAAATCAAAATCATTTGTGCATAAAGCAATTCTCTTCAATGAACTAAATTATCAGGAAACATGATTATCCGAAGTCAAAGAAAAGATGGCACAAAATTAAACAACTACAAAAATGTGTTCAGTTGGAACAAAATCGTGATTTCTGTTTAAAAAATTGCAATTTTTGACAAATAATGGTACAAGTAATGAACATATTATTATTTGGAGAAAAGTAAAAATGAAATCCAATCAGGAAATATGTAGCATCTTTAATGATTATTTTTTGATCAGTATTACTAAGTATGTTAGAAATTAGACCAATGGCCGTGGTTTACCAAATGCACTATGTATCCAAACAAATCTTAATAACAGAATTATTGGTAAAGATACATTCAGGAGTACACAAATCCATTCCCTGTGAACCTGGGATATCCAAATATTGCAAGGAGACCATTTTTCTTAATGCAAAAGCCAAGATAGTCAATCAATACATATTATGCAAACAAATTATCATTATATTTCATTTCATACATTTCTCAGTGCAACATATCTTATAATCAAATTGCCCCATTTTTGATGGCGCAAGCGTCATACCACCTTTGTTATCTCTCATAAAACTTTGTGAATCCAATCATCTTGTGGGCCACGTGCGGCCCGCAGGCCAAGTGTTTAAGACCCTTGATATGTTTTACGCTTTCTCTGCTCTTTTGAAGTAACTGCACTCTGTAGAGTACGTGAAAGTTGCTAAAGGAATATGGCAAAGTTTAAAAAATTAAACCAGTAATAATTGTTGCTGCATACTATATACTATACAGGCTTTTAGGTAATGTCTTAACAAAATCACACAAGGAAAGGTATAGTAGCTCCTGACAGTTTAAATTAGGCACAAGTAACTTCCAGGGTGTGGACCAAAAAATGTTTTTTTTTTTAAAGCCACAACTATGATGTAAATAAGCAGATAAAACACCTATGGGCCATACATTGCAATTGACAAGATCAATCATGTAGGATTAATGATAATATGAACTGTAACAAAATAAACTGGGAATCCTGGATAAACATGAACATGTTTCTGGTCAAGGTTGGCCAACTGTTAGAAACTGATGAAAAAGACACTATCACAAAAGAGGGAAAGGGTCCTATTTTTTTTTATATCTCAAAAAGATCAAATATGTGTACAAACTTTTGACACTTCTGACTAAGTTACAAGTATTGTGTGCAGCTGTGACTAATTTTACATCTTTGGTGAAATTTTGACTAATTATGTTAAGTTGGTAAAATATATTGATTACTGCAATCTCATGGGCAATAGCAGCAATTGGTCAAAATGGGACCAATCCAATGACTTTTGACTGCCTGACTCACCACCTTATTTTATAATCACTGATAATCCATTGATTGGATGATAGGGCTATTGGTTTACTTATCGGTCATCTGAGTAATAGTGAACAATGTGTTTAGTAGCTTCAACACTAAATACTTAAATAACATTAAGGTGTACCACAGGATTGTGTACTAGGCCCAAAATATTAAACGTATTTTTTAACATAACATTTTATCACACCAAACAAATCCCATTCTATAATATTGTGCATGTAATTAACTTACTCATCCTGTATAAGAATCTTTAAATTTATGGATCAAACCTTGAAACTGAATGTACAGAATGGTATCAGCCTATCAGTGTTCATTCTAGAAAGATATGGGGCTCAAAATGAGGGGTTATTTAGAAATAAACAGGGATTGCAAGTACTCTTACTTGTTTATTGAATATTTAAGATATTCAAATATATATCACCAGAACTCAGGTCATGGATTTATACATTTCTGCACTAAATATTCCCTTCTCTGGCATAATAAGCTGAGTCAACTGTTGAAAAAGATTTACCGAATCATCGGCCATACTCATAACTGGGCAGAGTATTGGAACAGTTGGTATAATCGGTATCATAACATTCATTTTGACATGGCTTGAATTTTAAATCAGAATTAAAAAGTGGAAATTAAGGAATACACATTTGATTTGGGGGTTAATTGAAAGAGTTTATTCTTCAAAGTAAATACTTTTTAAAATGCTTGCTGTAAACTACCGCTGATTGTCTGCACACAACAAAATTATCAATACCATGCATGCACTCATCCCAATCACAGCAGCCTCGTATGGCTGTTGAACTTCCAGCAAACACATTATAGGGTTGGTCCTGGCTTTTAAGAAGTTGTTGCCAAATAAAATCGCCAATCTCAATATTTTGTTGCCAATTTTCAAAAAATATCACCAGAATAAGTAGTGAATATTTTTCCAAGACTAGTCAATGAAAATTTAAAAAGATGGGATAGTTATTACTTTATTGACAACAAGCAATACAGCCATAATATTGCAAAATAAATCATTACATGACTGTGTTGTGCTACTTCCATGGTCTTTGCATTGCACATCACCATTAGTGCATAGGTCTAACTGTTGTCACCTGAAATAAATGCACTATCAAATGCAAAATAACTACTTTCATACAGTCTCTTATTTTTTAATAGAAACATCAGGTATTAAGTAAATCTATATTATGTATATTATTTTCCAAAATAGTGTTGTAAGAAACTTTATTTAGATAATGACATTTTAATATTAAAACCCTATGATCGTACTTTGCAATGGAAGATAAGTGACGTATAATGCATAATGCAACTGTCAATTTCACGCATTCAGGAATTAAATATGCCCCCCCCCCCCCGCTAGCTTCACAAAGTGCATCTCCGTAAACCAGGAGTTCAGAAATTTATTTTTGCCATGCTTTACATGCTTTACTCCTAAATCTGAGGATTGATCACTGGCTGCTGTTACAGTAGATATTTTCTGAAGAAGCAAATTATGATCTCCATTTCCACCAAAGAAACTTTTACACAAGTCAACATGACCTGGCATTATTGTACCATATATATAAGCATTGATTAATATCATTAAATCAAAAGAAAGAATGAAGAAACATAACAGAGAACATATGTACCCTTCCCCAAATAATTCGGAATAAATATGTTATTTAGTAAAGAGTTTTATCTGCATATACGAATTAACATTAAGAAATAAGGTGAGATATAAAATGTGGGAAATAGTTATCACATGTATGGTAGCCTGAGACCACATTTGAACATTTAAATCCATGCCCATTTTTAGACATTAATAGTTATAACAAAAAATAGGGCATGGTTTACTTGTCAATCAAATTCTAGTGCTTTCACAAACTGTAGAACAGGAGGTTTCTTGAAATAATCGGTCTCACAATCAGTATCAGCAATTGTAACAATCGGCTATACATGGTATTGGCATAATCTGCAAAAAGTAACATTGGTACAGCTTTACCTGTTGAGTCAGACTACAACACAGTCGACTGCAACAGCTTTATCCACAAAGTAACCATGTCCGCTATTCAGTTTGTAGCTATTGTAGGTGACCAGGAAATTGTGCTTTAGTGTAACTCAAGAATAACTGTGCTTTAGTGTGACTGAAAGTATAATATACTAGAAAACTAAATATTTATTCTAGAAATTAATAAATCCATGATCAGAATGCCTGTAATCATCATCAGCTTCTCAAGCTGTGAGCTTCCCATACTGGTATTAGAATTCATAATCATTGAGTACTTATTTCATATTATAAAGTATTTATTTTGGAAATCTTTGTTTTTTTCTCACAACACACTAACTGAGAAATGCAGCAGTGTTTTTCCCCAATATGACTGTGTGATTTGGATTTTTAATGTAACAATTTTTCAGTCATATCGCTACAATGTCAACAGTGTGCCTGTTTATAGTGATGTCTAGAGCTGGGGTTTTATGTCGCAGACATGTAACATGATGTTCCACCTAGTCCACTTATCCTGACACCAGGCAGACTAGTCCTAACACTAACCTCTTAATGCTGAGCGACTAGCAAGGCAGCTGTTAGTAAGTAACATTTTTATATGTCTTTGGTACGACTCATCGAGGTTCAAACCTGCGACCTCCCACACATGAGGCAGGTGCTCTAAACACTAGGCCACCAAAGCAGTCCAAATGATTGTAATACAATCCCTAACATAACATCAAAAGTTAAAATACAAATTTGCCTTGACATTAATATAATAGGTCAAGCAAGGAATCTAAAGTAACCTACACTATTGAATTATTTAAATATTCAAGAATCTTAACTTTTGTGATTTTTCTTTGGGTGTGTGGTAAATTAACAATTACCATTTCTTTTATATATACATTTCCAAATTTGACCTTTTACACGTAAAATGAACAATTCTACCTATTATATGTCCTGTCTGAAAATGGCATATACAAAAATCACCTTTCACTTCAGGTGCATCAGTTTTATGTGTGATTTGGATTTTAAACGTAGCTTTAAAAATTATCCAGTCATATTGCTGTGATGCATGCAGTGTGGCAGTTTATAGTGATGTCTAGCACTGGGGTATCATGCCGCAGACATGTAGGATTATGTCCCACCCAGTCACATTATCCCGACACCAGGCCGACCAGTCCTAACACTAACCTCGTAATGCTGAGTGCCAAGCGAGATTGCTGTTAGTACCATTTTGATAAGTCTTTGGTAAGACTCGGCCGGGGTTTGAACCCACAACCTCCCACATCCGAGGCAGATGCTCTAACCACTAGGTTAATGTTGCAGTCATTTTTATGAAACTCATTTCTAAATAAGACTCCTTTTCTCATGATTTTCAAAAATTTGTCTAACACTAGAATGGCATTAAGTTCAAATTATCTTCTACACAAGTCCTAACTCTTGTGCATGCTTCATACAACTGGCTGAACAATCTGTGCTCTTCTTATGCATGCATACATAGTTTAGCTATATATATTAGTTTAGCTATTTTTGATAATTTCCAGCTCTTTTAAAGTCCCTTACAACCATCCATTAGTATCCATCTGGATACTGATTTATTAAACTACTTCAAAAGGTAATGAGAAGGCTGTATTTTCTGCAATATATGTTTGTATAAATACATGTCATACATCCACAGAATTATGAAAATTTATACTGTCTGTTTACTTAATGTATCTATATTTATGTATAGTATGTTTAAATCTGTCATGTGTTGCCTCCTCTCCCCATAAAAAAACAAAATGAATTATGTCTATTATTCTGTATATGCGTATTTTTTTCTTATCTTTTTTAAATTATGCGTTACTGTTTGTCAACAATACTCTAGTAGCTGCATGGAAATTTGTAACTTGTCTATATAGAATGTTAAGTCATGAACCAACATGTTAAGCAAGATTACTTCATTACATATAGTTAGCTCTTGTTAAACTCAACATTAAATGTTTCTCTTGCTTAGCAGTGCACAAGACGAACGGGTAAATGGCGTTGGAATGATGGGTGGGTGTTCATATTAAAAAAATGTTAAAATTAGTTATAATTTGCATTTACCTGAGAAATCCTGACTTAGAATAAATTATTTAGCTAGAGCATGACATATTTCGCAACATTTTCCTCTTATAGTACAGAGAGATTTTGTTCTTCCGAGAAAAAAAATGTCAACGTTCTGTCAAAAAAAACAATAACACGCGTTCTCTGGTTTAAATATTTCGCCCTGACAGAACTATCCAATCAGATTGCGGTTCGTGACATCTCACGAGATGAAGCATTCGAGGAGCTTCTGTTCATTTTGACTATATTTCAATTATGGCTTCTTGCTGAAATAAGCGTGGCTTGTAGTTCTGAATATTTTAAAAGTTAGTTTTTGATAAAAACAGAAACATAAACACAGCTTTGTAATTAAATCCAACTTCTAAAGAAGACTGCCAGTTTCTGACCCTTATCTAGCTACGATATCAAGGTTTGTGGTATTTTTTATTCATCACTAGTACACTGCTAACGGGCATTTCTGCGCACCTAAGGTTTTCGTTTCCCATAAGGGCCATATTAAAGCAAAACGCATACCGAATTCGAGCGATTGACAAAAAATATTATACAGCAGTGCTTACCATTTGAAAAGATGCAATTGTCACCAGAATATTCTGTTCAGAATAATATTAATTTTGGAAACGTGGGATACCACCACCCTGTTTTCCTGACTCAAGATATGTCGGTCTATTCTGCGCATAGCTTTGAAGATATGTAATGTTTATCCATCTTCATATAGAAATGAAATATATTACTTTGGTCTGTTTCTGTTAGCAGTTCAGTCGAGTAATTAGGTCATGTTTAATGCTAGTTTTTCAAAATTCAACGTAAACATGCCAATAAATGGCAAGAGATATTTAGCAAACTAAACCGATCTTGTAAAAGAAAAAGTTAGTAAAGTTCAACATTTTATAAAAAATAAGCTATTACATGGAAGAGAAACAACAGTGAATAAAATGTAATGTGTTTACGTTTTTTGATGGGGGAAAATTACTACAGAATTTAGAAAGAGACTATATATACGCCGGGGAATTTGTTGAGAATATATCTTCTAGCGGCTAGTAAACACGTTGGCACAGGCACTTGATTCTGTGGAAACTAATGTGTACACTCACCAGGAAATATGTGTGGTCATACAAAATTCATGAACAAAGACATTTCTTATAAACTGTTATTTGGATTTCCAAAACTGGAGGATTATTTATTGTGTTTTAGACAACCATACTCTATGGAATACAGCATACATTATCGCCTTCCATCTTGGATTCTTGGTCGGGACTCGAACCCCCAGAACAATATTATTTGGTGATGTGTCTTACGTTGTAGGACTACATGTATCACGTTCAACATGCCAAGTCTTTAGTGTTATAGAAACACACTTTTCCCAAGCAGAAACTGACATCTTCTGCTGCTAACATTGTATAGCATGGTTTTGCAATGGTTACTGCCTTGATTTCCGCTGAAGCCAGGTCTTTATTAGGGAGAGGACATCTTAGTCTATAAATGGGTGCAGGATGCTTGAAAACTATTAGCTTATTCTCATTTAGTGGATTAAAAAAAGGACACTATGTCCTTTCTTGCTTACTTGAAACAAGCTTAACAAATAACTTGTGATCACAGATTCACTTAACTTGTAAACTTTAACACACACCCCAATCAAGTGCCTGTACTGCCATGACTACTCGAAAAACATATTATGACAAGCAAAATGATACCTCTGAGTACTTTTGTTGCAATAAAGTTATACAGTACCAAGTACATTTTCATATGTGCAACGTTCATGTAAGGTGCAGAAGTTCTTGCACTTCATTGCTCTCTAAAGTGAGTGAATTCATAAATTGTTTGTGTCATATTGGTTATTATATGATATACATGTGGAACACATCTGGAATGTCTCCTTTATCCTGAACATGCTGTTGTGTTGGGATAACAGGGATCGTCTGGGCTTCTCCAATGTCGCAAATTGCGATTTTTTTTTCTTATTGGTGAACGACATGTGACTTAATTTGTAGAAAGTCATTGGGTGTTCTCAGTTGTCTTTTGGATTTTCTACTTATAAAAATGAGCGCCAGTGCTTGCAACAGCTGTCTCAGATGAATTCTCAGTTAAAAGAATAACAAGGCAAATGAAAAATAATTATCACTGACTGCAACAGATTAAGATAACTTGCATGCAGTAAGTATCATTTTGTGTCTGTTCTCCACCCCAGGTATGATTGTCTGTACTGGTACTGCAACCCTATTGATGAATTGTTTCACTCCTGCAAGTCAGATTGATTGTAGTAGAACCATAGCTTAAATGACTATGTTAGCACTGTTCTTGTGTTTTTATGGTTACATTTACTTCGTTTTACTTTGTAAAGGAATTACTGTTATGTCAGTTAGCGAATCTGAATGTTAATCTCCTCCTTTCCAGAGTCATGGAGCAATCAAAAGACAAGGAGGCTGTACCAAAGCAGCATATGATGGTTTATATATGTGGTGGTAAGTTTCATTGTTTTTTCTCCCTTATATTCTTGTAAGAAGAACCTAAATCACGTAATAATAATTTGTATGGTATCTCCGAGTAATGAGTATCCATTCAAAAAGATGAGATCCAAAAATTTCAAAAATACTGTTGAAAATTTGTAGTCTGTTTTTCAAACAAACAATCTTATATTCTGCATTTGTCTGCTCCAATCTGGATCAGACTGTGAATTAGCAAAGCGAAATTTTGGTCATCAAATTTTATGCCTGCTAATTTTGAATTTGAATGCTGGTCGTGTTTTGTTTTAGATACATAACATTTCGTCAGTGACATTTTTTAGTTTGAAATATTGATTATAAATATTTTCAATGAAAGACATGGATGATTTTGGTAATCCATTGTCCTGAAAGTCAGGGTTGGAGTTATCACAAATCAGTGATCTCCCAAAGATTTTGTTCGTGGCATCGGGGGGAAGCAAGAGCACAGTTTTTTATTGCAAAATGTTTTTAAAAATGCATATTATCATCATAACAATGAAACAGTATTAATGAAATATAAAAGAAATTCATATATTTATGCAGTATTCTTGATTTAAAGTTGAACTCATTTGTCTTTTGAATGTGAATGATATCCTTCATTTCTTCATTTCCCCATATATTTTATTTCCGTATTAAAAATTAAAGTTTTTCAGACAAGGTCATTCTGTGCCAACTGTTCCATAACACACACACGATTATATTCATCATACATAATGTAATGCAAACTAGTTGTTTATTGCTGGAGAAATGTTTCAAATATAAATGAAGGAATAATCTTATTTACATGTTTTCGAAACTGGTAAAATAGAAGATAAAACTGAATCTTTTCTTTCTGGAGTAGAGAGAAATGAGAAACGAATAGGTCATTACCCTCTTAAGGTTTACACATCAAAACATTTGTTTTTTCTCTTCCTTCAAATATTCACATATAATAAGAACAGCTTTCATTTCTCATCCATTTTTGAAAATCAATATAAATGACAAAAATCACACCTACAATTACTGCTATTATATGTAATGCAATATTGCCCAAGAAATTGCACCACTCCCATCTCACCTTTTCTTAACTATGTAGATCTGAACCAAATGTATCAATATGGGAAAGTTATCATAGGATTCAGCAATTTCCAGCCAATTATATCAAGTCTTCCATTTGGACCAAAGGGATAAATAGAAAAACTAGGGAAACATGATTGTTGCGGTAAAATCTGGATAATTGGCTCATCCATGTTTGATTGGATCCAGGTTTCACATTAGCATTAGCGAAATTAGTCAGAGAACAAGAGTATCTTTATAGTAGTATATCAGATGCTTTCAACTGCACATATTTATTCCCTGCAAAGCATTAGGACATTCGTATTGTTGATTATAGAATAATGTTTTTAAATGGCGCCCAGCTACATGTGCAAAAAAAGGGAATATTCAGATAGTTCAGAGTAAAAGCAGGAAGTGACACAATTACATATATTGAACACCATGTGT
The DNA here is from genome assembly GCA_028554795.2 of Sinohyriopsis cumingii. NCBI lineage: Eukaryota > Metazoa > Mollusca > Bivalvia > Unionida > Unionidae > Sinohyriopsis > Sinohyriopsis cumingii. The sequence goes on from CM068837.1 coordinate 23,067,567, forward strand.
CAATTTGTCACAATGTAGAGGAAACGCGATTGCCGTCATGTTAAATGAAGAAGAAAAATTCCAAGAATTACATAAAGTTGAGAGATAGCAACAAGCCATTGAGCTGCATAAGTGACATTTGTACAGTGTACTAGAGATAAATAATGCCTATGTGTACTTTGCAAACTTTTTAGAGGACCATCGTGTTTACCGTCAATGCATCATTTTGAAATGCATAACTTTTTAACCCTTTACCTCATGCAAGCGTCTTTGGGCGCCTCTACTCCATTTGCATGGAAGCGCCTTTGGACGGCTGCTGTAAACATCAGCCATTTTGAGCTGGTTTTTGTAGTGCCACATTTGGGGGAAAACCCCATATTAGAAACTACATTCATTTCTGCGAATGACAATTACGTCAGATCATGTGGTCACTGTTTTAGCACTGGTCGATATCTGCTATTTAAAGTAACTGGGTCGTAATTTCCACTCTCCAAAATGGCATTCGCAGATTTCATTCAGTACTTATTAAGTTTTCAGGATTAGAATCACATCTATGAAAGATTCAATAACTTAGGTTAAGGCTCTGATATTGATGTAGGCAGCAATTAGTTTTTATAAATTAACAAATTCAGATGATATAGTGATGTAAACGCAGACCAAAAACATGTAAATTTCGAGTGTGAAAAGTGTCAGTTACGGTTTGTCACTGATATGATGGTGAACGAGTTATCTCAAGATTTAAAGCACATAAAAAATTCTTCCGAGAAAAATAATTACACAGCTATAACAATCGGACTTTATACTCTTACATTTTCCCACATATAATAGATGTGTACCAAAAATGTAAAATGGTTAAAATTGTTGTTAAATGTAACATACACTACTTTGCTTAACAGTTCACAGGCATGCTTATGCGTATGCGGTCGGCTAGGTAACATGTGTTCTATTTATAGCATGCTGCACTTTGTCACTATGCTCTATGAGGTAAAGGGTTAAATACACATTTTCTGACCTGGCAATATCAGCATATTTTGTTGCACTTCACTGAAAACCGGTCAGAATTATAGGAAAAAAGTCTGCTGCTTTACTGTGACAATCTTGTTAGCTATGTGGGTGCTTGGTAGTTGTTTTGGACAACAAACACGTACTACCTATAGATTTCAGCTTTGCTTGCTGATCATGTGGCTGTGTTAGTCAAAAGATCAAACATGGAACAAAGGTTGTGAATGCCAGGAACAAAAGATAATGGCTAAGTGATTTTATTTGTCAGAATTGAAGAAGCGCTAAGGATGGTTATCATTTGAGTAATACGGCTTTGAATTAGGTGACAGTAACTTTATAATTAAAGCAGGGAAAGATCAAAGTCTACCTGCATGATTGTCCTAAATCTTTGCAGGCTTTATGGTTGCATAGCAGGGGTACTCCACTAAAGGGCCAAAATGTTGAGCAAGTGGAGTGCAGAATGAATTATCTTTGCTTCATAACTATTGATTATATACTGTATCAAGAAAATCCATCGAGGGTTTAGGAAATATGAACAATTAAAATGACTTCAACCACAACATAATGCCAGTTTTCAATAAATAATGTCGCTTTGATGTAAAATGCATCATCTTTCCATTTTCTCTGAAGTTGTGAAATGGTTATATCAGCAAGATTATGTGCAGTTTTTCCAGTTTTTATTAGTATTTAGTAAAATAGGTCAAATTGACATGTTTTAGTCAGTTTTTCACTTGTTGCATTCTTACAATGATATAAATGTTTGCTTAGTGAAATGGTCAGCTTAAGTTAAAAGTAAGCCTGACTCCACTTGAGTCTCATATTATGTGATGATATACAACTGGTCCTCTTTTTTGAAAAGAAGGGTATTGTCTCAGACTAGACTTAAATACTGTTATTTCAAGACTTCATTGGCTGAAATTATTCCCATGACCTTCCCTTTGCTGGTTTCTAAAGCATGACTTTGCCAGCAGTTGCTGGATTTCAACCAAATTTTATGCAGTTTGGTACTGTTATGACCTTGACTTAATTCCATGGCATGATTTACAGGATTTAAACATATTAATTGTAACATTGACTTTGGTTTCTGTATCCTAGGAATTTTGGGTTTCAGACAAACTTTATATTTGGCTTTGTTTTGATGGAACCTTGAAGACCATCAATTTCCAGCCTTCTACTATGTCATTTACAGGAGTAAATGGCCCACTTATCCATTTTTATTTTGCTATATTAACATTCCTAAATGATTTCAGCCAAACTTAGCATGCAATTTTATATCAATTTCTATGATATCAGTTACAGTAATTATGGCTCGCTGTGTGACTATTCTCTTATATTTGGCTTATGTGGAATTATGTTTCCAGGAATTGTTCGATTTCAACCAACTTTGACATACACCATTATATTTATGAGGCATGGAGTTTATTGGATTTGCAGAATTCCACAACAGAAGAGTTATAGCCAAATACTCTGGTGGCTTAAGTGCTTAGAGTGTACACAGTGGAGGCGGATGTTGCATAACAAAGACTTATATAAACAGTACTTGCAGCCGACTCATTTTATGACATGGGGGGGTGCAGCTGCCCCTATCTGCAGATGCTTTTGGATGCATGTTTCCAATAATATTGTTTAAGTAAATGTGATTGTCAACAAACAAGGGTCAGTATAATTAGCAAATGTTTAATAATGTCAGATGACATAATATTTTTCTCTTTTTATTTTGGCAGAGTGCCACCAGGAAAATGAGATCAAAGCAAGAGATCCAATTCGATGCAGGGAATGCGGATACCGCATTATGTACAAGAAGAGGACCAAAAGATGTATCCTTTGAAATGTTCTGTTCAAAATTGATGATGTAAAAGTTTTCACAATTTATTTTAAGAGTTTTCAAGGTGTCAGATATTCTGTAGGGTGTTCTTGTGTTTGATAATGGAGGATAATAGAATCTAGTTTGTGGTTAACATGGAGACAGAAAAAACAGTTGAGGGGAAACAATACTTTTCTTACACAAAGCAATGTAAAGAAAACATGAACTCTAAGACTTAGATGATTAGATGAGTTTGCTTTATGCTAAGCTCCACAGATGTATTTTTTCTCATCCATTTGTTTATTACTTTATGGTGCAAATTAATCATACATATCTTTTATTCTAATGCAGCTGACCTTTTTCATGAAATATAAGGCTACGAAGCAACCATTTTGTTACTGGGGTGGTGACTACTTTTTATTTAAAAAATGTTCTGCCTCCCCCCCCCCCCCCAATTATGAAAAAAAATACTTTTGTGCCTCAATTTGCAGAAAAAGAACTAATTATATTCATCATGTTAGTTGAAATGAAAAAGAAATTATCTTTTGATAAAATAAATAAAATATCCTGATCGGAGTTAAAATCACAGCTGTTCCATCCCAAACTTAATGGTCACTCCTTAAGTTCATATATGTGATAATTCATGGTTTTTTGCAGCATCGTAAAGGTGTCTTCGACAATAGATAATGAGATTCTGACAAGGGATGCATCCACTGTGATGCTTATTTAGTTTCCAGGCTGTTTCCATAATGATTTTGTAATATCTTTCAGTAGCTCAGGCAAGATAATATACCCATCGCATGATTTCAGCACTATATTTAAAGTATAAAACAGGGTAGTCACTTTACATCTGAGTAAGCTGTTCCTTGAGATTATCTCCCCTTCAGGTTTATTACATGAAGGGTTAAATCCCATTAAAAGTACAAAGGAATTTTCGAAAGCTTTGTTTTTAAGACTTGTAATGACAACATACTAAATCTTTTAGTTTAAAAAGATAACATTGAAATAGTGTTATCTCTTTCTTAAATTGCCATTAACAAACGCTCAAATGAATTTTTAAAGTATTTAATAATGGAATCCAAATCTACTTTTAACTTAATACAGTAAAACCTGGCTTGAGCTACTGCTGCTTTTAATGACCAGCTGTCATTTACAATCAATCATTTTGTATGGATAGATTGTACTATTTAAAACAATCATTTTGACATAGATTTTGAATTTTGGCTGTAAATAAATTTATCATGTGTCATAACTAACGTTGCAGTTTATGGACAAGATAAGTGTATGCTTTGTTGTATTTCGTATGCTATAATACCAATAGACATATACATTTACTTAAAAAGAACAATATTTACAATCGCTGAACATTTAGTGCCATATGATGGTCTTTTTATTAAAAAAAATGTGTAAATGCATGTATAACAAATGCTATGAATAAAGAACATAAATCAGTATGCAGTGATTATGCATGTTTTTCCTTCTTAAACCCAACCACTTGATCAATGTGGACAGGACTTTAAAGGGAGCAGTCTGATGTTGTTGTGGGGTTTAACACCATTTTTTCAGCACAAGATAGGCTATACATGGCGGCCAGTATTAATGGTGGAGGAAGAAGACTGATGTCATTGCCTTTCTGATATATTAATTGGATGTTTAATTGCTTTCCAATATGGCTGTAATCAGAAAGAAAATAAAAACATTGAAACATCTTCTCTAACTCCACTCAACATAATTTTAACAAATTTGACACAAACCACCTTGGCATTGAGAGCTTCCAGTTTGTACAAATGATGTGAATTCACTATGAGAAAAAGCTGTCATTGCTTAAAGTATTTTTTTTTTTATTTGAGTGACTTTTTTTAAAACGTCTCAAAATATGGCAGAGAGGATTGTGGCATTGAGTGCTTGCACTTTTTTCACATATGATGCCTGGTGGTTAGAGAATCTTCCTTGGATTTGGGATGTCACAGGTTTGAACACCATTGATTCAATCCCAAGACTTACAAAAATAGTACTAACATTTGCCTCGCTTGGTGCTCAACATTAAGAGGTTAGTGTTAGGACTAGTCAACCTGGTGTCAGGATAATGTGACTGGGTGGGACATGATGCTACATGTATGTGGCATGAAGCCTTTGTGCTAGATTTCACTATACACTGCCACACTGCAGGCATCATAGCAGTATGACTACAATTGGTAAAGCTTCATTAAAAATCCAAAATCTCCCAAATTTATGAAAGGTTCCATGTTTTATAATGAGCTATGATGTATAGGTTATTTGCACTTTTATAGCACATTTTCAAAACTTGTTAGCTGTTAGAAAAATAAGGATCTATGTCTGGTGGATGAACAATTGCATACACTGTTTATGAAATATATGAAATATGTACATTGTATTTGATCTAGGAGAAGAACAACTCCCAGTTAACATCGCATTTCCTTGTTTACTACAAGGCAAGCAACAGCAAAATTTCCATGAAAAAATAGGATAAAGTAATTGTCCCAAACTTGTGACATTCAGAATTTTTACTTGTTCAAATTCAAAAATGCTTAGACATGGACTACTGGCTAAGATGTGCTTGGCCCTATAGTGTGCATCTTTACACAAATTTAGGTTTTTAAAAGATTCTTGTTATTTTGCATCAGTTGTGTCAGCATTTTTTCAAAATGTGCAGAAAAAGCAAGTTCTTAGATCAGAACATGTCATTTTGTGTGTTTTTTTATATAATTTCTTCAGCTTGAATTTAAAATTATCTTTTCCATCAAGTCTGAGTACGTCCATAATTCTTGCTTAGGAGGATAATTAAAGTATTTTTCTTGCTATGCACAGAATGTTACTCTTTAAATAGTGCAGAAATGCAGTTGGAAACATAGTCTGTTTAGATGCTATCTCAGTTTATAGTTTCAATAGATGGAATGAGTCATGGATATGTTAGAGATGTCAGGTTTGATCAATTTAATGATTTTGAAGGGTTTATTTTTTTTAAACTGCTTGTGCTAAATCTTAGAAAAAAAGAATTAACACTATTTTATCTTTTCTGCTTTTGAAAGATAAGATTGCTCTAGGATTAGCTCATGTAAGCGGTGATATGAACATCTGCAGTGAGTATGAATCCTCATTAAATTCAATTCTTAAATTGTTTTGTCAGATCTGACAAGGAATTCTCAGGACGGATTTTCTTTTTCTTTGGTTATACAGAATTTTGTACACATATTTGGCATCAATATTAAATTATGTCATAATCAAAAACTATTTTCTTTAACTGTTGTTTCCAGTGATTGTGTTTGATGCAAGATGATTCCTACAAGTGCCTGCAGCTTTGCCCTTTTTCACAAGATTTTTTAAGGCAGATGACCAGTTGCAAAAATTTGCTGCCCAACAGAATTTGGATCAAAAACCTTAAAATTGAATTCAAGTGACAACTTCAAGATGTTCGTGAATAATGTTTTGACATTGCAAATATTTTCTCATTTCTTTGCCTTGTACAGCAAAGCTTTCAGAGAAAATCACATTTGGAATGCGTAAAAGGTGTTTTAGGTGATGACAGTAATTTTATATTGTTGCTGTCCAGGACTGGAATTCATGGATTTATACTTCATTACCTACAGACTTTTGTAGGAATCTGGGTGTAACAGTTTTGCAAAGTATATCAATTAAAAGTCTTCTTCAGCTGTCATCATCAGATATGAACTGTACTAGTGACACTCACAATTACAAAATATGTACTGATAAAAGTAATGTTGAAAAATAATACATAGTTCTAACATTTTCCACATTGTTTTTGTTGATTCATTATTGACCTGGTAATAATTTGATTGTAATAATACAAATGTACTGGTAGTATGTAATTTTGACAAGAAGTTTCTGTTAAATTACCAAGACCTGTTGAATCGTCATACAAACAGACAACTTTCATAGCTGCCAACCCATACAAATTCTCCAATTCTCAATTATTTTTAATCTTTAATAAAATAACCGATTTCCTGTTAAGCGCTAGTCGTGATATTGGCAGTTGCCAAAATGGTCCGGTACTGCTGGCCACGATATTAGTAGAACTACAGTCAATTGGTACAGTTGTCCTGGTAGACTTGAATTACCATTCAGCATCGCATGTATGATCTTGAAAATGGCTTGACCACCAAGGAAAGGGAAATGTATTGCTCAAAAAGTAAAAAAAAAAAAATTGGCAGTGCATTCTACTATTAAACATTGATATACATCATGCTTTTTCCACACAGTGTGCCACAAATTTTAGTATCGGGCATGGTGGCAGAGAGGATGTGAGGAAGCACATCAGTTGCAAAAAAAACACGTAGAAGTTGGGGAAATTAAGAATTCTCCGATTTCAGCTCTGGAATATTTTAAGCCATCAATGGAAGACCTACAAGCTACCAACACTGAAGCATTATTTGTGAGTTTTCTTGAACACAATCTACCTTTATCAGCTGGAGACCATGCTAAACATTTGTTCTGACAAGTGTTCCTAGACTCGAAGATCACTTCCAAAAGTTCTGCAGCTTCTGTGCATTCCTCACAGCAACAGAAACAGTGAAAGAGTATTTTCTCTAGTGAGGAAAAATAAGACAGACTTTAGGGCCACCTTAGGTGCAGAAGATTTGTCAGCAATTTTAGTCACCAAGATCAACCAGCAGGCAAAAGGTCTGAACTGTTTTGAAAACAAATTTATGATCAAGCAGTTGAGGAAGTTCAAGTCTGCCACAGTATCATGTCTTGATAAATAACCACAAGAACAAGTGAAGTTTATTACTACCATGATAATTAGAAATGCAGATATATTTCTGCATATATGTAGGATTTTTGTTTTATATTGCGATCTTGAAATAGTGTAGTATTGACAGTCAGAGTGGATGGAGTTATTGTCATGGTATTTTTCACTAATTTCAAGCATGGAAGGTTGGCAGCTATGAAATTTACAAGACTCAACTGAGTACGAAAAACTTGTATAATCTTGTTCAATGGAAATTGAATATTATATGCATGCCATACAGTAGAGTATATCATGTTATGATGCTGTCTCTCTGTCTGTTTAATAACAATTTTATTTCAATATAAAATTGACTGCTCCGGTGGCCTAGTGGTTAGAGCGTCCGCCTCGTATGCAGGAGGTCATGGTTTCGATGCCCAGCCGAGTCATATCAGAGACTATTTAAAATGGCACTAACAGCTGCCTCACTGGCACTCACCATTAAGAGGTTAGTGTTAGGACTGGTTGGCCTTGTGTTAGGATAATGTGACTGGGTGGGACATCATGCTACATATCTGCAGCACGATGCCCCAGTGCTAGACATCACTATAAACTATCACACTTCAGACATCATAGCGATATGACTGAAAAATTGTTAAAGCTACATAAAAAATCCAAATCACACACACGCTCAACATAAAATTAAATCATAATATCCACCATTTGCAGTTGCCTAGCATTGTGGATGGATTGCACTTGGGGTAAGGAGGAACTGATTTCTGATTTCAAGATCAGTGTTTAAAGTCAAGGTTACTGAAAAATGCTTCTGCACAGCAAGACTACTTGTTCCATACACTCAGAGATGTGTCCAGAACATGCGATTAGCATGAAGTGTTTGTCACAACATAAGTGCCACCAGTTGTTTTTGTGGGGTTTATGGTCATTTGTCAGCACACGATAGACTATACATGGCAGCTAGTATTAATGGTGGAGGATGAATCTGGGAAAAACACCAAAAGAACCACTGACCCATAAGAAGCTACTGGCAAGCTTTCTCACGTACCCACATTGGCCAAATCCGAGACTCGAACCCATGCAGACAGAGGTGAGATGGCAGTGATCCATAACAGAGAGCACTTTAGACCACACAGACACTCTGGGCCTTTCAACAGTTAGGTATTATGGTGCTTGTCATGCTGTCTTTTGTCTGAACTGGTAACATTGATCCGTAACAGAGAGCACTTTAGACCACACAGACACTCTGGGCCTTTCAACAGTTAGGTATTATGGTGCTTGTCATGCTGTCTTTTGTCTGAACTGGTAACATATTTGAGACACCTTGATACGAGTGTTTGTTGCACTAAATTTGATTGGCACATTGTGCCATGGAACAAGCATTATGTCTTATGTTTGAGACTTGCATCAAGGAAGTTTTACAAATGCACGTCTAAAATACAGAGCAGTTCATCTTTGGATGCAGATTTTATTCAGCAATACTGGCTGATATTAGTGATTCAGGCAATTTTTTTTTTTTAAGTTATGAAGTATATCAGATTAGTAAAACTGGGAAAGAGTTAATGAAGATAACATTTTGTGATTTTTAACCAAAACAAAAATAATGAATAAGTGTCTGGATGGACAAAAAGAGATGTCTGGCTGGTCACACATGCTGGCCCCTTTTATTTCAAAATTAAATATAAGAAAGGCAGCATAATAAGCCAACTTTAAACACAGATAATTTAAAAGTGGAGTGCAGTTTTCATGTCTTTCTCCAGCAATTTAGCCCTGTGGGATCTTGTGCTATAAAACTGTTTCCCTGTAAGGGTCAAGAATATGAAACTACAAATGACATTTGGAAGTGAAGACATTAATTGGATCAAAATACCTCTGCCTCATCAGGCAGGCTATGTCATTAATGGACTTAAAATCCTAATACAGCATTATGGAACAGATAGTAGGTCAGTCATATTATAAAGTAAAGTACTGTTTCAAGAAACCTAGCTATGTGTTTGCCCCTTCAGACAGCAGGCTGTGAAAGGTTTTCAGCACAGAACAATGTTTATATACAGTATGCATACGTGCTAACCATCACCAGGCATGACTTTTCTGTTTGAAAGCAAAATTCCACTTTTCTCCTGACTTGAATTAGTTTTTTCTTGATATAGTCCGTTATTTATATAATTTCCTATTCAGTTTTTTAAAAACAGTCTGTCTGGTCCCATTTCGCAATGACCCTTGTAAACTGTTTGTTCCATATTATATATTAGTTAGCACATGACTCTCGTAAAGAGTTCTGATTGGTCAAAGGTTTCAATTCATCCAATGAATCTTCGTGTAATGGAAACTGATGACAATGGAAAGAAGAGGCATGCTTGCAAAACGTGGCATCCCAAGTTGTTGAGAGAGACCATGACACAAAAAATTTAGATATAGGATTTTTAAAAAGTGTGAATAGCTGGAGCAAAAAGTTGATGGAAATTTAGTTGGTCAGCTTATAAGAAAACTAAATGCTAGAGGACTGGCATTTTGTCACCTCTGCAAGAAAGACCTAAATTAAGGTAATCATGGTTGGAAGAGTTTAGAACAGGACCTACAAAGGAATCTGCATACGTAAAAATTGAAACTCAGAAGGCATCTGGAAAAAGTGCAGTTAATTACTATAAGAAGAAATATTTCTTGCATGAGAGAACAGATGTAGCCCTCTGTCAGAATATGCACAATGCATGTCACTAATAAAAGGGAAAAGGCTCTCATTGAGAAGGAAAAGAAATGATTGTACATTGAGCCCAAAAAGGAAGGCTAAAGAAATCTCTGTCAAAGCCAACTGGCATATCAACAGGTTGTCTGTTGGAGAAAAAAAGACAAGTGAATGTATGGGATTATTTGTATATAGTTGATGTAATTGGGTGTTTATTTTACAGATTTGGTATGAAAAGAGAGAAATATAATATATTCCATGCAAAAATTGACAAATTATTGTGACTTAATTATGATGTGAACACTGACATGCATATGAAATAACTTAAGCATCAATAGTATTGGAAAACTAATTCATGTGACAATAAATGTTGTGAAATTATAAAAATCAAGTTTAACATTTTTGATAAGTTTATTAGTGTTTCAAATGTTTATTTTGGTTTATTTTATGATCATAAGTTGCACCAGGAGCAGTTTTTTATGTGTGTAAAATGCATTTCTGGACCCCGGATTGGGGGTAGGTAATATCCCTCACGACACTGTTGTGGGAGGCCCCCCAGACCCCCCTTAAATTTGTTCAGCTTTTTTTATGGAAGGCCAAAATCATGTGATGGTCATGTTTTGGGCATAATCATTATGCTGTTTTTCACTAAATTACACCTTTTGCCTGACAGTTTATGGATTGCACTTTATTTGGTATATTCTCCTCCCAAATAAATCAGTAATTTGTTTTCTTAATTTTTATTAACTTTCCATTTCGCAGATCATATTCAAGAAAAGACGACTTCAATGTAAATTTGACATAAGAGTAGCCAGTTCGCTTGTCTGTAGACTTGCTTGCTCTTTTCTAACATTATTAGTTTATTCTATATATAGCAGCTGTCCTATTTCCTAGAAACGTGCTGGTTTCTACTTTCAAACCTTTGACCCCAGGTTCATTGTTATGATTCATGTTTGTTAGAGAACCAATCTTTTATGAACTACAGGTCATGTCTAATTGTTTTTATACAAGTATACAATAGACCTGGATGTACTTTCCTCAAACTATCATTATATTCTATTTTTAGATGCTGTATGGCTTAGTTAGGAGAAAACAGACTGTTTTACTAATTTTTACTCCTTTGCTTTCATATTCTTTGTTCTAATTAATATCTGGTACAAAACCAGTCTGTATATATTTGGCACTAAAATTCAAGTCAAATTGTTGAGAGTAAAAATATTTTTCAAATAATATCGCAGATGGATTAGAAAATGACAAATACAGAATCCCCCAAAGATGAATACATGAATGACCTAATACAGCATTGCATTCGAGAGCAACATCACACCCATTGCAGGCTGTGTGGAGAGGGTTTTAATATGGGTCATGGTGGTAAATTTGATGTGGAAAATATCTCTTGGAAACAAAGAAACACATCAAATAGCTTGTCTTACTAACTCTGATCTAAGGTAACTTCTTTTTTAAAGCAGAACTCGATTGTGGACATGAATGTTATAAATGTGAGGCATTATTTACTGAGCTCTTAATAGAACATGGACTGCCCATATCGGTAGCAGACCATGTTGATCCTTTGTTCAAACAGATGTTACCCGATTCCAAAATTGCAGAAAAATATGTATGTGTAAGGAGAGGAAAAATCATCTAATATTGTTCAGTGTTTAGCTTCACTTAAAACAGCAGAAGCCCTTACAATTGTGTCTTTTAGTATTGCCACAGATGGGAGTAGTGACTATGATTACAAAAAGTTGTACAGTCTGTGTCAGATACTCCTGACAATGAATAGGACAAACAGTGTTGTTTCATTATTGATTTGCTTTATAATCTTTGAAGAAACACGATACAAGTTGGCAGAACTGTATGGGCTTTTCAGCTGATACTGCATTAGTGATAACTTGAGTTCTTAAAGGAGATGCATCCTATATTGTGAAATGTCTCCATCAGTGTACATAACAGGTTGTCCCTATAATTTGATGCACCTTCCTGCAGGAAAGGCTGCTGATGAATTAGGAGGAGAATTAGTGAAGTATCAAGTTGGCATTCTACCTGACAATGTATTTCATATGTACAATTGCACCTGATATCCCAGCTAAAAGACTCAATCACTGGAAAATATAAATTTCCACTTCTTTGTCAGGTTATGAAAAAAATATTGGTTCTTTAACATTCTAGTCCTGACTGAAAGATTGTTCAGTATTGTTAACAAAAATAAAACTGAATTCAGATCCAGGCTCAGTAACCCAGTATTTAGTGCTCTACTCTTGTGCAAAACATTGATGATCTCGGCTGGTACAGTCTGTTGCTTTCTGAAGCTAAAAGACAACTTTAAGCAGTAAATGATGTTAAAAGACCAGAGGAATAAATAAATCACGTTGTCCATTGAGTTTGTATCATCATGTTATATGTTGATTACTCTTTTTCTGCTCGGTTTGTCCACTTGGATTACACTTTTGCCTCACCAGGGGTTGGCATGTACGGATAATTAACAAGTTGTGATAAGAAACAATCAACAAATTAATGCTTATACAGGTTGAGGTGATATCTTTGAACGAAGAAAAAGAAATGGATTTTTAAGTGTTATGTAAATATTGAACTATGGTCATTTCTTCTACCATTTATTTTTTTTCTTCAGAGTTTCTACTCCTGCCTTATTTTTGTGGCAAGGGGGATCTCCCCCCTTTAGGTAACATCCTGGCAGCATTGCTGTATACCTGGTCCCAAGTTTGCAAATGTTTTGCACTTGGGAAAGAAAGACTATTGATTTATTTGAAAATGAGTAAATCGCAATGACTGAAAGAAGGAAAATGGTTTTTGCAAAACAACTTGATTTCTACATCACAACTATATTAAACTAGATGGCTTGCACAAAGGGTAGAAGCATATCACTTTTGAAGGTGAGGTCACTGACTGAAAGAAGAAAATATATATATATATATATATATATATATATATATATATATAACATTTATGAAAACCTCATAGTTTGACCCCTGTTTGTGGAGGGCTTGCACCTGAGGTATGGAAGAAGGCTATTGAATTCTCCAGGTTAAAGATTATTGTGGCTCAAACAAGACGTCTTTAAGGGGAAAAAATTGTTCTAGAGAAACATTCTTGAGCAAATTTTGTGGCTGTAATTAGGTTTTTAAAGAAGAATAAAACCTGTAGATTCCTGAATTGAAAAGACAGGTCAAGGTCATGGAACATCTAAAAAGAAAATGATGGTCTGTGCATTTTATTTCAAGGCTGCAAACTAATGGCTAAGGTTCCACTTTGACTAATTTCACAAACTTTTTCACTACATTCAGTTTAATATTGCATTATGTTGCTTTTTATATTTATAATATTAATGGGTTTTTTGTAAATGAGATAATAAAAGGGATTGAAAACATTACTTGTTTTAAACTTACAAATCAAAAACCCCTTTATGCTTGAAAATAAATTTTTTTTAAAAAACATTTGGGGGAGGCATGCAAATATGTCGTTTCCAGTCTTGGAACATATGGTTAGGTAATAAAAAAAATTAACACAAGTTCTGGGACAGGGAAAACATTATTGTATCATGTTCCAATATATATGGTATTCCCAATTTGGCCCAGGCACTGAAGATGTTTTGAAATGTGTACATACATCAACGATGGCAGTACATGTACATAAAAGCAGACTGGCATAGTGTTACTGGCTAAAAGAAATGCAATCCTAACTGCAACTAGAATTCTTTATTTATAAACGAAAACTACTGAAACATTATCAGGAAAATCTTATCAGAAAAAATGCAACCTAGCTTATCTGGTTCACTCTCAACATGCAAGAAAAAAATGATATTTTAACTCCTAACCCTGCCCTCAACATGGAGGTAGGGTAGGTAGAATTTGATCACCACTACACATGACCATGGCATTAATCTGTATAAACAGTCCTGCACATGTAAAACTATCCCTGGGGCAGTTTGTAAAGCTGATTACCGTAGATGCATTTAGAAGGCAAGATGGTACGAGATAAGCAACTGAAATGGTTAAAAATAGCCAAGGTACAGTCTTCTGTATACTGTAGAATAACCCAAGTAAGTTGGATAAGGTGCAGAGATGCACGTGGAAGAACAAAAGTTATTACATATATTGAATGCACTTGAGTGAGAACATTTATGCAACATTTTCTACTTCTCAAAGCATCCATAAAGATCCAGACAATTTAAATATCTGTTCTATGAAGTGAGAGAAAGATAATGACCGACTAGCTTGCAGCAAACCTGGTATTCCAAGCCATTCTTCTTGACAAAACTGTGTACACTATAGAAGACCATGAAATAACTTGTGAGGACTGTATGAAACGTTGTAGACATAAATTCTCAAATAACTTTTAGCAACAACATAACTAAGGTGTGTTCAAATTACAGTACAACAATTAAACTGGAACATCTCAACCATAATTTTTCCACTAATACTAAGCTGCTCATATACAAACGCTTTATATGGTCAAACTACTGCCCCCATATTTGTCATTTCTGTTACATACAAGACTGGTAAAATGTACAAAATACTGTATAGGGCACTAAACTTGTTTGCTGATTTTAGTAACTTTTATGACTCTTGGCTAAGAAACGCCAGCCTCCCTTCTCTACACATCAGTAGATTAAGATACATTTAAACTGAAGGGTATAAGATTCTTCACAAGAAAACACTTAAAATGAGTAATCTGGGCACTTCAAAAACTGCAACTATAATCTTAGACAAAAAAAAATTGGCAAGAGTGCCAAGGGTAAAGACTACATAGTCTAGCAAGATCTCCGTCTTAAATTCTGGACCAGCCTGCCCAATGAACTGAGAACATTCTCTGGTTTCAAAGAATTAAAACAGGGCTGCACCTTAAATATTTTATTAGCCATCAGCAGTAGTCCATCTTTAAGTTTATTTTCTTCCCCGAGATAATCTGAATTCATGCAACCATTATGCTTATATTAATTACTTTCTTAGGATATATATATATATATATATATATATATATATATATATATATATATATACACATGCATATATGAGTGTGTGTGTGTAATTTTTCTTTTAACTTTTTATAAAGGATTTAATTGTAACATTTAACACCTTCATTCTCCTGACATTCATTTATCAAATGTACGCCTTTAGGTGCATGTTATATACTGTTTTTTAATAATAATAATAATAATAATGAGGACTTTGTAAAGCGCCTAATCTTTAGAAGCTCTAAGCACTTGACAACATTAGACAACACCTATAAGATAAGAAAAAAGCCAATAATATTATTACAAAAACAAACACTATGAAATTAGAAAAACATTTTTTAAAAAAAAACATGCTGAGAATATTTCAGGTAGGAAACATTATTAGGTCTTTAAGTTTGTTCTTGCAGTCGAAATATATGTGAGTTTTGAGAGCCCTCTTGAATGTGATCCCTGTGTCTTTGTGCCTAAGTTCAGTGGGCAATTCATTCCATGTTGCTGGGACCTTTTATGCAAAAGAACGCTGTCCGTATGACTTTGTTTTCATAGTGGGAATAATGAGTATGTGATTGTCAGAAGAGGAGCATAAGTATATTGCTGGTGTGTACACATAGGTGAGGTCAGATAGATATGTTGGACTAGAGTCCGACAGTGAAATGTGACACAGAGAACAAATTTTGTGTTTGATTCTGGATCGACTGGACAGCCAGTGTAGGGTACAGAGCAACAGGAAGGTGTGCTCAGATCGTGGTACTCTAAGTATGATCCGAGGAGCTGTGTTTTGAACTTTTTGAAGTTTCTGGAGTAGATATTGAGATGAACCAGACAGAATTGAGTTACAATACTCCAGTCTTGAAAGTACTAATGAAAACACAAGTGTTTTAGTGGCATCAACTGAAAGATATGTGCGAATTGAGCTGATGCGTCTCAGATCAAGATATGCAGCCTTGCATATGTTCATGACATGTTGGTGCAATGTGAGAGCACTGTCCACCTAGGTTTCGTACTGATTGTGTGAATTTAATGTTGGTGTTGCTGATATTTATTGCTTGAGGTAAAGGATGTGAATGAGAAAGTCTTTGTGTTGTGATCAGAATGGCCTGAGTTTTATCATCATTCATCTGCAGCTTGTTACATGTCATCCACGATTTCACATCAGAAATGCACCTCTCTACACCTTGGATGGTAGCATCAACTTCAGTTGGGTGGCTAGATTTGAATATTTGGGTGTCATCAGCATACAATTGGTGAGACTGGATGATGATCTATGACACTTGAGAGCGACTGAGTGTACAAAATGAAGAGAACAGGTCCACGAACAGACCCCTGTGGAACACCACAACATAGATCAACTGGGCTGGAGTGTATTCCATTTGCAGATACAATTTGTGTCCTGTTGACCAAGTAGGACTTGAACCACATTAAGGCTGTATCATGAATGCCAAATACATGCTGCAGACGGTGAAGTAATATATCATGGTCTATTGTGTCAAATGCTGCAGACAAATCAAAGAGGGTGAGGACTGTAATCTTTCCGCTATCCAATGCAGAGAGAATGTCATTAACTATATTAGAAGAGTAGTTTCAGTACTGTGGCAAGGGCAATATGCAGATTGTACATTGCTAAAAAGACTTTGAATTTAGATGAGATACAAGCTGGGATAGAACAACCTTTTCTAAGATTTTTGATATGAATGGGAGATTAGAAACTGGGCGGTAGTTCTTTAAATCACTAGGGTCTAGTGTTGGTTTCTTCAGCAGAGGCTTTACAATGGCAGTTTTGAAAAATGATGGGAATTCCCCGGATGAGAGAGAGGTATTAATAACATCAGTTAGTGAAGGCAATACTGGATCTAAGCACTCAAGCAGCAGTGATGTTGGAATTGGATCAAGTTCACATGATTTTGGTGCACTCTTCATCTGGATTGTATGTATGAAATCCATGGAGACATGTTCAAATGCTGCTAATGGTTGCCGCTCAAATTATGTATCCCAACTGTATGGTAATGAGTCAATTGAAATTGTGGTGTCAAGCTTATCTCTAATGGTTTGTACTTTGTCATAGAAGAAATTTGCCAACATGTCCAGAAGGTCAACTGGAGAGAAGGTTGTTGATTTGTTCCTTGACATTAGCTTGTTAGTAATCTCGAAGAGTTCTTTGCAGCTGGAACTTTCCATGATCTTAGGAGTGTAGGGGGCTGATTTCGCTGCATGGACTATATTTGTGACATTCTTCTTAGCGACTTCATAGATTTGCTTATGAATAGTGAGTCTGGTGGAAAGCAAGAGCCTCTCAGCTTTACGGCGGTCTCTTTTAGCAGTGCGAAGCTGGACCATAACACTGATATACCATGGAGAACTCTTGAATTGATACTCTGCACTTGGTAGCTGGGGCATGTTTGTCAAGCAATGAACGCAGACAGTTATAGAGTTGCTCTGCGGTAGGAGGTAAGCACGTTGTTAGGTTAGCTTGGATGTCGTGCATTAGTTTGGTTCTATTTATCATACGGAGGTTTCTCTTAGTAGCAGATAAAGGTGGAGTGTTAGGGACTGATACATCAAGATGGCATATAATGCAGAGGTGATCTGATGCAAAGTCATGGGATACCAGAGTGGACCGTAGAATGTTATCATCAGGTCTATGAAGAATCCAGTCTAAAATGTGACCATGTTTATGGGTGGGTTGGTTAACCGACTGTTTGAGGTTGAAAACGTTAATGGAATCTTTGAGTTTTGATGTATCTGAGTTTTCGGGACAGTCCAAGTGAAAGTTGAGATCACCAAGAATAATCAGGTTGCCACCTATCGAATTTCCATAGTCCAGGAGATTAGGAAACTGCTCCAAAAAGAGAGTCAGCCAGCTTTTTTTTCTACTAGGAGGAGGGCGGTATAGGCAGAAAAAATGGACTGACCTTTGCTCCAGTGTGAGTGTGGTTTGGACTGCTGCTATTATTTACATTCAGTTATCAAGTGTACTCATTTCTGTGATGATATATGTTCATATTAAGAGAGCTATGACACCAGTGGTCAGTGGTTAGAGCATCTGCCTTGGATGCAAGAGGTTGCAGGCAATAACACTGGATTAGTCATACCAAAGACTTTTAAAAATGGTACTAGCTGCCTTGCTTGGCACTCAGCATTAAGAGGTTAGTGATAGGTGCTAGGATTGATTGGCCTGGTGTCAGGATAATGTGAATATGTGGGACATGTCTACGGCAATATGCCCCACTGTTAGACATCACCATAAACTGCCACACTACAGACATTGTAGTGAAAAAATGTCTTAGGTGATAACGTGTTCTCCAGATATCTTGTGGCGAACAAGGGCAGATGTTTTTAATCTCTTAAACCCTGTCACGAAAGGATTCTTCACTTTTGCAGTCTTCGCAATTACGCAATCAAAGTCATACCGGTAATCCTAATGGATGTGCTGTATTCCAGTCAAGGGAATTATTTTCTCCATTTTTTATTAAAGTTAGATTCACAGTTAATCTTTTGTGTTCTGTTTCTTTCATTTTCTTCGCTAATGATATTTAGTGCATGTCGTTTTAATCTGGAGATCACTTTCTAGTATAACGAGCACTGAGGTTAAACATCTGGATGACAATGGAAATCGTGTGAGAACTCGTGAGATATGGGGAAGTTACTCCATCATAACATTGCATGTTCTAGTCTGGTTCAGTTTTGTATGCTCACTGCGTCACTCAAGAAAACGCATGGCAACAAAACGTGTGCATCAATTTTCTCCAGCGTGTGTCCTGCACAAATGTGCGTAATGGGAAACACTATTGTTACCCAGACAACTGATGTTATATATAATTTCTTTTATCTTAAGACATCTTTAGTAAAAATTATGGGCAAGTTCATGATCATCAGCCTAGTTCCTTTGAAGTTGGATTTTACTTCATGTTTAATATGCCAAAGTCTATTTTGGGAGTTAGACTGTGACTGTTATTTATTTTAGCTAAAGGTCGAAACTTGGACTGTGGGGGGAAGCAATATGTTTGGCAAACACCATATTGACATCCGTAGACCAACCAATCCCACCAAGCAAGTTTGACACTTCCTCACAACAATACAAGGTTAGAAACATAATTTTCTATGCTGAGAAAAATTCAACAACATCTTTGGGAAAGTCTGAACAGCAGTGACATAAATTAATAATGAATGCAGGTACTAACAGACATAAACATAGTTTCTTTGTGATTGTGTTTATTTGGGCGTGGATGATATTGGATTATGCCAAGTCTACTATTTTTGGTTTGCAAGTGTATTAAATACCTCAAAGAAAGTGGCTTTCTTTGATCATATTTGAATTTCCAGTAAAGAGTATATAAACTGATAAATTAATAACAACTGGACATCACGTTTTTGCACTGACCTTGTGCTGGGTGCTTCAATACACAATCCTGACAAGAGAAAATAATTTCTAGAAATGACAATTTGGAAAACATCTGATTAGTACATATATTATCCAGAGAGTAAAGCAATTATTTTTTTTAATGCTGGATAATTACATTAATGATGGTAAATTTGTTTCACAAGCTTCTCAGTTAAATGAATATTGAAAACAAGACCTGGACATTTAAGTTTTTGTCTAAGTTTATGGCCCCAAAAAAAATTCTCTTAAGAAATATGCTATAATTCAGGTGAACTGTAGAATTTTACCATTAACTTGCATCTTCTGGAAGCATTTTCTTTGATCTTTGGGTGGTGGGTTAATTAACTTGGGTATTTTGGCAATTTCTGCCTTAACATTTTTGTTACCTGGTTTTTATTTGTGCTGTTAAACCTTATTGATATACACTTTCAGTACACTAGTGACTCAAGAAAAGCTTCAACATGAAGGTACTCATTCTTTACCGACTGAGAGAGATTTCCAGGAATTCAAGATCTGAAATGCTGACTGTTCAAATCTTCTCTGATATTAACTACATTGATACAATATTTTTAAATAATTGCTGTTGTTGATATAGTGGATATCAGATTGTCACTATATTCATTTAGGACCAAAAAGACCTTTCTGGTAAAACACCCATGCTGACATGACTTTGTTTGGCGTAACAATAACGATTTTCAAGATGTCTGCCATGGTCACCATACTGGATATCCAACTGGCACAATTTCCCCTGAGGCTCAGCTATACATGATAAGAAGTCTTTGAGTGGAAACCTCCATGTTGATGTGACCCTTCTTAAAAATGTCTTCTGGGAACACCACATGGTAATGACTTTCCATTCAGAAATAATGATGAGATTTTAAAGATGGCTGCTGTGGTGGCATTATTGGACATTAAATTGGCACCATTTTAATTCAGGATCAAGCAGACTTCATAGCAAGTCTTTCTGTGAAAACCCAATGTTGACATGAGTAGTAGTGATAGATTTTCAACATGGCTACTGTGGTGGCCACAAGAATGTCATTTTAACTGATGTAGTAAAACCCCATGCCAATTTGACGTTCCATTCAGGAGTAGAGATGTCAAGATGGATGCTATGGTGGCCATATTAGACAATGGATGACATTTTTACTTAGAACTATCAGTGATAACAAACTTGTGCTAATGGATGGATGATGAACACCATCCCGTAAGAATTTCTGGTCCAGCAGTGCTAAATGTTTCTCTTGCCAGATGTTTCTTTTTATATAAGAAAAAGATCAAAAGTGGTAAATAAGCATTTATTAAATACACGTCAATGTAAATGTATTAGCTTGGTGACTTATAACACGAACAGTAAATTTTAGAGTCTGAATATGGTTCAATGACTATACTGTACATTATGTTCAGTTTTTAGATGCAATTTTGTGAATTTTGTATTATACAATAAAACACGCTGATTATGCATCTGAAACATAATCTGATGACTGAGATTTTAACTTGACTTTATTTGTTCATATATTAAGGCTGTCAGGTTTTCAACAATGCACAAGCAAACGTTGGACAGCTATTAAATGTCAGGGCAAAAACATATACAAAAATACAAATATACATGCCATTTAACGGCAGTGAAGTTGTTTCTATATTCATATTGATAGCATGATAAAAACAATGAAAAATAAAAACCACAAGAATACACAATGACTATTTCTTAACATGAATTAGATACTCACAATTCTATCTATGGACAAATATGTATTCAATGTTAATTCTTCATATGCAAGAAAACAAAGTATGTGCCAATTAATTAATGAATACTTCTGACAAAAATTGATGTTGACATTAGATGATGCATTAAAAAGTGATACAAATATTATGTAGAAAACCGTTACAATAATTCACAGCAGATCATGTTTTCAAAACACTTTTCTACTTCCAGTGTTTGTGTTGATGAACATTTGCTTTAATTCATTTCAAGGATATGGAAGGTTTGCAAAATTCTGAATTATTGAACTATATCATAAACCTAAACAGCCCAAAATAACATTATATAAAAAATTCGGTTGGTTTATATTTTCTTGTAGGCTAACATTCATCCACCCAGGTAAGGGTAATTTAATATCAATTTTGGATGGACGATGTCACTGTCTTTAAAATAACAGCTGAACAAGTGAGAACAAGCAAATATTTAAAAATACACCCCTTCTTCTACAACTTGCACAAAATGGAATCAATAAACATGAATTGGTGGTATATGCAAAGGCACGAGATAGCAAGGATGACTCAAATACTGTTAACTATAAATTGGGTGCTAGCAACATTTGTTGATACATCAGAATTATAACCTCAACTGTCCTCTTCCATTTAAACATTACCGGTACCCAAGGATGGCTTCCTTTTTTAAAACTATATTCCAGAGTGCCTTGTTCACTCATTCTTATAACTATATCAAAAATCTGATTTGCATCTAAGAATCGCTACTCTGCATTGAAAGTGCCTTCCTCATGTCCCATGTATGTTTGTTTGAACAGCCCTCATTTAATAGATTTCCTATTTATAAACATTAGATCTTAAGTAAAATATCAATTGATGACATACTTTTAATCTTGATAAAGCTGACACAGTACTCAAAAATGAATTGTTAGTAAAGCAGGTGCCAAATGCCTATAAAGGTTGATCAACAATAGCAGGTTATTTATTTCCAAAGTAATCTGTATAAAATGCCTTGCCAAAGAGCCTTTCGTGGTAGCTGACACAGGCTGATCCAGTGGTATGGGAGGGTCCACTGAGCTACTCTAAATCAATGTCCCCATGTGGTGATACAAGCCGATTTATTAGCTGATACCCATATCTGGGAAGGTAACTGTACAAGGATCATGGATCTTTGTGCTTGCATTTTTATATTTTCTGTTTGAAATAGCAGCTTGAAATTGGTTCACAATAAATATATATATATCAACCACAGCATACAATGGCTTAGTTTTGCAAATATATAATGAGACATGCACCATTCTGGCTGACTTTACTTACATTTCTTGACTTTAAACAGACAAAGTAACAACTTTTAAGAATGGACAATGTCACCAAAACATCAGGACATAAGTTGCTGTTTATTCTTAAAAATATTAGAATAAACTGATGATGAAATGTGGATAAAACTCAATGTCACCAAAACTTGCATTAAAAAAGATGATTTGATGAAAAGTCTATATACATTAAAATGTCTCATGTTATATTATTATGACCCAATATCATAATATAGATTTGAAGATTACAAACATAATTTAAGTTGCCAACCTGTGCATTAATAAACTCAAATCAAGTTCAAGCTTTAAAATCATCCTCTTCCTTTTCCCTTTAAATGTCAGCAGCCACATTTGTTAAGTGTATCTACTGCAAACAAGACAGATATGCACCCACTGGTGCCATTGTAGTAAGCTTCAATAGTTCAGTATCAAACTGCAAGGGCAAATTTCCAAGGGCACATGGAGGTCATAACAGTAAATTAGAAGTTTACAGTTTGGTAAATAGTACCACTTTTTATGGATACTTAAACTCTGGAATCCAAAATCAATAGATGCCTTCAATGACTTAAATTCAAGCCATCTGTAAAACTTAGTGCAGATAAAAGACACAGAACACATTTTTGTTCATAAATATGTCTCACTGACCTTTACCTTTGACATACTGGCCTCAATAAGTGCCTTTCTTGAATCAAATACTAGCCAATCAAACACTGGTCATGCTTGTAATACATAACTTGAGTTATCAAGTGGGAATCACTTTCCTTATCGCAGTTGCTTTGGCTTCGACTTTGTAACCAACAAATATATATAATCTCCCTGGTCTCGAATGCAAGCTACATATAAGGTTAGGTTATGACATGTGGCACATGTCATGCTTTGTGGAAATTGTTTTTTCATTCTTTCAGTCTCTGTGCCTTTATCTTTGCCCATTTTGTTTTACATCAATATAAATCAGTCTTCCTCATTTCAAATGCAAACCATCCACAAAGTTTGGTCAAAGAATGTGATAAAGAAATCAAAATATTGCGTGGAAACAAATTTTCTTCAAGTCTTTGTGACCTTGATAATTTGACCCCCAAATCAAAAGTTATCTATCTTATCCTAAATACAAGTCAATTGCAAAGTTCTGTCAAAGTATTTGATGTACAAATTAAGTTCCTGTCCGGTAACAATACTCTTCCTTTCTGCCCCACTGCCCATGACCTACTGAATTTGAATTCATAGGATTCTTTCTTGACCCAAATGCAAGCAATAATGGAAGGATTGGTAACAGCAAATGGTAGAGAACTCTCATTATTATGTGCAAATGAAAAGGGAGCAGACAGATGTATGTACATTTGAAAATCATCATAGATATACTCATCTAATGACAGGCTTATTAAAACTATTAACAGATAAGAAAGGTCCAACTATAAATAACAAAGATCATGATCTGCCATCCCATAATGTTCTAACAGCACATAATATGTGTTGACAGTCTACTGATTAGTCATCACACACAGCACATACCATAATTTGCTAACACATTATTATTGGCAGACCGGGACAGGTGCTGTTTGTACTATGATATGACTTGTTATTGTCAAGCAGATCAGTGTCCATACATATCATTTTATCTAGAATCTGATGTGAATGACCTCGACACAGGTTTGCTGGCATATTATGGGACAGTAGATCTTGTTCTAAGCTGGTCACAGCTGTGAATGTGTTACATGTATTTAGATTGGTTACACTGTACTATGTTACTCATACAACTAAAACTAGTTATGTATTCATGTACTCGGATAATATTTGGAAATAATGGTTAAAATATAGTTCAGTTATTTATGCACTGAGATTCATTATCATTTGTGTAACTATGACTGAACTTCCACATTTTACAGGATTCATGTTACGTGCCCTGAAAATCAATTACACAAATTCCACAAAGAGCATGAGGACATTTGTGCATGGTAATTGCTTTTCAAGCTTTATATGCAAAATATGAAAATCAATTTATAAATACTACATATATTCATTTATAAGTTAGGTTCATATGCATAAAAGACTATCTGCCCTTTTATAATGCACTTGCAGATTTATTGTATGCACTTTGTTAGGAGTAAACTGTAGAATGTTTGAACAACATGCACCCTGATCTGCCAGCACATTATGCAATGACTGATCAGGGTCTATGTCACTTACAGCTGAACTCTACTTATAAACTTATAGTAAAGTATAGACAGTATACAAAGGAAATGACAACTTCCTGGCCCCAAAAGCCTGAAGTACAAACATTGTTGTGCAAGTGAAATTTTCAACAAGTAATCCAAATGGCAACCGCCCCCACCCACCCAAAAAAACACCATACCCACTCACTAACACAATTATTCTTTAAAAATCAAAGACAGTCTTATATACATTTTCTCATTTCACAAAGATGTCATTTATAGATTTACTGTAAAAATCCCAGAAATACTGGATGAAACACGATTTTAACAACATGAACTTATACATTATATAGCATGACTGCCCAATTTATATGCAACAATTTCAACACACGAATGCAGTGCATGTTGAACTTATTGTATGCAATTGTGCAACTTTTAATACAAATTCAACTCCGTGATCAGTGAAGCATGCTGAACATGCACGGACAGGGACTCGGTGGAGCCATGGCAACTCAGTCAGTAAAACTTTGGACTCGTACTACAAGGGTTGCATGTTCAGTATCCACCCAAACCAACCAGAGTTGGCTGGGTCTGTGTGTCCTTAAAAAGGCATTCAGCTCCAACTGCCTATACATGATATTGCCAATAATGTTAGAAAAGCTGTTAAAATCGACAGAACAAAACTGACTGATGGCTGGAGGTAGTGTGTAGAGTTTGGAGATTATCCATATTTACAAAGAAATAAAAATAAAAATGATAATTTTGAGACCATTTTGAAATACATCATCCTTTCTGGGCCAAGTATATAAAATACTGGAACTGTCACCCCCTGTATGAATGCAGTATGCAAGTCCTGTATCTTTTTT
Source organism: Sinohyriopsis cumingii (assembly GCA_028554795.2). Taxonomy (NCBI): domain Eukaryota; kingdom Metazoa; phylum Mollusca; class Bivalvia; order Unionida; family Unionidae; genus Sinohyriopsis; species Sinohyriopsis cumingii. Next base: position 23,093,144 of record CM068837.1, read on the forward strand.
CAAACAACAATTTCCAAAGGGAGATACAAATCTCTGGCAGATCAGGTTTACCAGTGAAGCTGGATCAGGTTCATCAGTGCATCCACTTTTAAAGGATGTCCAAGTCCTCTGGGGCGTCAAGGTCTCTGTACTCAATGACATTGCGAGGATCTGATCTTCTGCAAAAGAGATGAAAATTATCATTAACATGCTTTTATTTTTGTAAATGAAACTTTAAAATTCATTTTAAAGTGAAGCAAAAGAGACTCTAAACATGTCCCCATAACAGATATACAGACTAAACACCGACCCATGAGAAGCTACTGTTAAGCTTTCTCACATACCCACATTGGGTTACTCAGAAGAAAAAAACTTAAATAACACCATTAGCTGTCAAATGCAGGTACAGAATCATGGTCAATTGCCATAAGAAAAGCCTGATCCAGATCTTATGTTGCATGAGCAGGAAAAGAGTACCATTTGGGATCACTCTGGCTTTAAGCACACAGAAGATGGTGAAAAGGATAAATCGTTAGCAGTATGCCATAGATAAATCGGTCGGGAGTATTAGTAATCTTGCGGTGCTGAAACATCAACACCATTTATTTCCAAAAGTTATTCATTGCTTATCTTAAACATGCTAACTTTCTTCACAACAGGGCCATGCACAAATCCCTTCTAATCTTTATTATTCCCCATTATAAGGGGAAAGATGGATGTTATAACTGATGATCACATGGGTTTACAAAATAGTATACTTGGTAGCAATATGTACCATAAAATGTTGTAGTTGTTGTTGTTGTTATTGTAGGGTTTAACGCCATTTTTCAGCAGAAGATAGGCTACACATGGTGGTCAGTATAACTGGTGGAGGAAGAACCCTGGAAAACCCAGAGAAGACCCGCCAACCCATGAGAAGCTACTGGCAGGCAGGCTTTCTCATGTACCCATGTTAGCTGAACCTGAGACTCGAACCCACGCAGACAGAGTGAGATGACAGTGATCTGGAATGGTGAGCGCTTTAGACCACTCGGCCAATTGGGGTCCCCATAGCATGCTGTAATACAATCATTTATATTGCCATATATTCCAGAATGATTCCAGCTAACAATATCCCCTTTACTTTTAATAACAGGCAGGAAGATATTATAATTTTGATGTTACAACTTTCATTGTCAAGACAAAACCAGAATTCCTTTCCTCAGATCAGATTTTGAAAACAATATGAGAAGTGATAGATGTTTGTCTGACATACATATATGACTATACACTGAAAAGCAACTTAAACTACCTATACATCTGGAAATCTCTGCAAACAACAGACCTGCCGAACTGCATCTTGCCAAACAACAAATGCACTGATTTACACATCAAAATCCTTTCATACATGTCTTAAACTTTCCAAATATTCATTAGGTTTTCTACCACTACCCACCCCATAAAACAAATAACAAGCAACTATCATATCACTAATACCGCTGCTTTATTCAAACTTGAAGTATAATTCTGTTTAAAACTCGTTTTGACAATAAATTCACTGAACACTTTGAGCCGTAAAGATCAACATTTGAGTAAAAGACAGCAAAACACAGCATACAACACTCCTTCATTATAGTGCACTTCATTCTAACACAGCTTGTTATAAAGTATATATTGTCATATATCCCATTTTATCAGGCTACAGACAAACAATATGCAGCATCAACTTCATTATATGGCAGTCTTACTATAAGGTGGTACATTCTATGGTTGCTATGGAAAGCATTCTAATGTACTTCATTATCAGGCAGACTCACTCAAAGGTTGCTATGGAAAGCATTATAACAGAGGAGTATTGTATAATTTACTTCATTATCAGGCAGACTCGCTCTAAGGTGGTACAACTTATGGTTCCCATGGACACACTATAATAATGGAGTACTGCATGTTATCATGTACTTTATCATTAAGAACTCTGGCTAAAAGGTGGTACACCCTATGGTCCCCATGGACACACTGAGGGAGTACTATACATATCTTCATTACAATGACATTTCACTCAAAGGTGGCAAACTCCATGGCTCAAATATATGCATTCCAATGAGAGTGTAAGCGATACTTTCATATATCATGTACTTCATGATAATGCAGTTTCAATATAAGGAGGTAAACTATGACTCCCCTATACTTATAATGAGGGAGAAAGCAAGCACTGTTTGTATCATGTACTTCGTTATAAGGCAGTTTCAATATAAGGTGGTATACTCTGTGGCTCCCACATGCAGATGACAGTGAGTAAAGGTAAACAGCATGTGTCATATACTTCATTACGAGGCAGTCTTGCTGTTCACTCTGGCTACAATGTGGGAGGACATTTATTATAAGGACAGAACTCACTATAAGGCAGCACAATCTATATTTCCCATAGACAGCACTATAATGAGAATAGATTAATTCTAAGGCCATATTTGATTATAAGACAGCATACTATATGACTCTCATGGAAAGTGTTATAATGGGTGAGTACTGTATAAACGTGACATGCAATACGTAACTACTAATTTAAAATTACTGCATCGCAATCTCTCAAATTAATTACATCTGTATATGTGCTGTTAGTATACCTGCTCAATAATAGGCAGATACAAAGATTTTACAAACTCAATGAACTTTGTGTAAATTAAAATTTTATTTGTAGTAAAAAACACTCAAGCTATAGTCTGACTATACCGAACAATTTGTCTGTAAACCACCACCCCATCGATTTCAATAACAAAAACGTTTAATGTGATAAAAAGTGCAGGGCACGTAATTCATTCATTGACTTATAATTTGTAACTTGACTGTTAGTAGAGTGACCCTAACACTGTCATCATGTGTGCGTTTCATGCTTAAGTTTTCAATATAATAGATGGACATGATCGAGATCATTTCCAGTTCCTGGACAAGTCCATTTTAGCAATATGTAATCTGCTTCTGATATTTACAATGTCGAATCAAGCAACGGAAAAGAATGACAACAACAAATTTGCCTTTCACTTAGATTTAACAATCAGTTCAATATCTATGGTCATGTGTGCAAAGGGATATAACTCCAAACTCTCAACGTTATGGTAATTTACGGAATTCTCCGAAAGTTACCGAAGAGAATGAACCGCATCATTATGTTGTCTGATGGAAATAAACTAGCCCATAGTGTATGCAATATGGCGCCGTGTTAGTATGGAAAGTCTACTATGCATGAAAGGTGCAGGGATGCCAGTATTAGTGCCATCCTGGGCACAGTCAGGTTATAAATTATAAATCAATGATTCAACTGACTTAGTTCTGTGCACTTTCTATCACATTAAACGTTTTTGTTATTGCAGCAAGTCATCTGGCTTAATGTAGCATCCTCAAGTTGTAGTATCTGTTTAACATGTAATTTATGACATTGTGATGCATAACGGGGGGGGGGGGGCAATGACGATTTACAACTCATGACAAAAGTTATTTCCTTCATGAGCCACATCAAGATATCAGGATTGTTTTAAGCTGACAAACTGAGGGGAGTCTGAAGTTCATTTTCACCAAAAGCAGTGTGTAGCAAATATGCAAATAAGTAAAAAGAATATTAACATAACATTTTACAAAACGATGCCAATATTCCACTTTGACAACATTTATTCTTATTCTGAACACAAAATGTAGGTCTCTGTATGCAATGAGATCAGAACATTATTCGAAAATGTGGACACTGTTCAAAAGTAGCTACAATGCTGACTCCATCCTCTCTATTTGTTTCAAGTTACTGGCTATTTGTGAGAAGATGCAGCAGTGTATGTGTGTGTGTGTGTGTGTGTGTGTGTGTGTGTTTAGTTCAACAATAAGGCCCATAACACATTCATGTACACACACAAAGACATTACATCTGATGGCTCATACCATGAGGCATAACAAGAGATCCAAGTGGGTCTAAGAATGCCCACCAGAATGAAATTTACTTAAAAGCAAAATTCATGGCTGCTGGCCAAGAAATATGGTTTACTATGATTCGCTCAGACATGTTGTTGTTGTTGTTCTAGGGTTTAGCACCATTTTTCAGCACAAGATGGGCTACACATGGCAGCCAGTATAACTGGTGGAGGAAGAACCCTGGAAAACCCAGGGAAGAACCATCGACCCACAAGATGCTACTGGCAGGCTTTCCCATGTACCCACGCTAGCCAAGCCTTGGACTCGAACCCATGCAGACAGAGGTGAGATAGCAATGATCCAGAATGGTGAGTGCTTTAGACCACTCGGGGCCCCTCTCAGACATGTAAATAGGATATGTAATTTTGTACTGGTGGCAAAACTATTGGATAGTATATTTTAATCCAGGATGCCTTCTGTGAAATTTGGTCAACTTTGGTTAACTGGTTTTTGTTGTTGTGGGGTGGGGGAGTTTGTTGTTTTTCATTATTTTAAGAATTCATTTAAAACTTTGTCAATTTGAAGCAAACACTGGAATCATTAGTGCAAAATTTAATTGTTTTTGTACTGGGATGCTACCAAATTTGTTCAGATCCAGCTGATCCATTTCTGATAAGTAATTTATTGGTTGCTCTCTTTAATTTTGAAGCTTAATTAGATTACAGATTCACAATATCTGCAGAAACTTGAACACCCTCCTTTACCTGTCAACTTTGGTCAAGGAAGGTAGGCAGGAATATGTCCATGCACGATACTCTCTCATTTTGTTATTCCCAGATAATTTATGACCCCACTTATAATGCTTGGGGAAGTGTGGGTCCCAGTTTCTTGAGAATATAAAACGTCAAGACAAGCTTATATTTAACATTTAAAAATCACGAATGAAAATGTTAAATATAAGTACACAATATATACATATATGTAGTTGTCAAAAATGGGAGTCAGTGTTTTGGAAACTTGGAATTATTGTCATGAAATTTGCAATTTTGAATGTAAAATGCCAATTATGGCAACAATGTATTCAAAAGATACCAATTAGTATCGTTAACTGAAATTTGTGTTTTTATTTTAAATTTTAATAGTGATAACTGAAAAAAAAAATGAAATCACAAATGTCATATGCCCCCATCTATCCAAATATAGAAAGAATCAAGCAACTGTCACAGTGACATGTGTGTGAAGCTTCCTTGAGAACCCAATTTAATACTTGCTCAGTGGCCAAGCTGGCTTCAGTCTGACACCTACTGGAAAGACAATGGTCCTTTGATGCAATGACACAAGCTAATTAACAAATTTGATGTCTCCAGCCATTACAGTATATGAAAGGTTCCAACATCATAATAAGATTCGGATGTAGGTCAGCACTATTATTTCTCAAAATAACATGCCTCAGACAACTCCTAAGTGTTTGCCTTTGACAAATGTGTAATATACTTGAAACTTTGCAGTGATTTTTTAAAAATAATGTGCAAATCAAATAAAAAATACCTATTTCTGAAATTTTTTATTTTTAACATTCTTTTTGTAATCCAGATGTAGTGTTCTGTGACAGTGCAATAAACAACCTGCAGGTACGTGTAAAAACAAACTATACTTTAGGAGGACATTTATTATAAGGACAGAACTCACTATAAGGCAGCACAATCTATATTTCCCATAGACAGCACTATAATGAGAATAGATTAATTCTAAGGCCATATTTGATTATAAGACAGCATACTATATGACTCCCATGGAAAGTGTTATAATGGGTGAGTACTGTATAAACGTGACATGCAATACGTAACTACTAATTTAAAATTACTGCATCGCAATCTCTCAAATTAATTACATCTGTATATGTGCTGTTAGTATACCTGCTCAATAATAGGCAGATACAAAGATTTTACAAACTCAATGAACTTTGTGTAAATTAAAATTTTATTTGTAGTAAAAAACACTCAAGCTATAGTCTGACTATACCGAACAATTTGTCTGTAAACCACCACCCCATCGATTTCAATAACAAAAACGTTTAATGTGATAAAAAGTGCAGGGCACGTAATTCATTCATTGACTTATAATTTGTAACTTGACTGTTAGTAGAGTGACCCTAACACTGTCATCATGTGTGCGTTTCATGCTTAAGTTTTCAATATAATAGATGGACATGATCGAGATCATTTCCAGTTCCTGGACAAGTCCATTTTAGCAATATGTAATCTGCTTCTGATATTTACAATGTCGAATCAAGCAACGAAAAAGAATGACAACAACAAATTTGCCTTTCACTTAGATTTAACAATCAGTTCAATATCTATGGTCATGTGTGCAAAGGGATATAACTCCAAACTCTCAACGTTACGGTAATTTACGGAATTCTCCGAAAGTTACCGAAGAGAATGAACCGCATCATTATGTTGTCTGATGGAAATAAACTAGCCCATAGTGTATGCAATATGGCGCCGTGTTAGTATGGAAAGTCTACTATGCATGAAAGGTGCAGGGATGCCAGTATTAGTGCCATCCTGGGCACAGTCAGGTTATAAATTATAAATCAATGATTCAACTGACTTAGTTCTGTGCACTTTCTATCACATTAAACGTTTTTGTTATTGCAGCAAGTCATCTGGCTTAATGTAGCATCCTCAAGTTGTAGTATCTGTTTAACATGTAATTTATGACATTGTGATGCATAACGGGGGGGGGGGGCAATGACGATTTACAACTCATGACAAAAGTTATTTCCTTCATGAGCCACATCAAGATATCAGGATTGTTTTAAGCTGACAAACTGAGGGGAGTCTGAAGTTCATTTTCACCAAAAGCAGTGTGTAGCAAATATGCAAATAAGTAAAAAGAATATTAACATAACATTTTACAAAACGATGCCAATATTCCACTTTGACAACATTTATTCTTATTCTGAACACAAAATGTAGGTCTCTGTATGCAATGAGATCAGAACATTATTCGAAAATGTGGACACTGTTCAAAAGTAGCTACAATGCTGACTCCATCCTCTCTATTTGTTTCAAGTTACTGGCTATTTGTGAGAAGATGCAGCAGTGTATGTGTGTGTGTGTGTGTGTGTGTGTGTTTAGTTCAACAATAAGGCCCATAACACATTCATGTACACACACAAAGACATTACATCTGATGGCTCATACCATGAGGCATAACAAGAGATCCAAGTGGGTCTAAGAATGCCCACCAGAATGAAATTTACTTAAAAGCAAAATTCATGGCTGCTGGCCAAGAAATATGGTTTACTATGATTCGCTCAGACATGTTGTTGTTGTTGTTCTAGGGTTTAGCACCATTTTTCAGCACAAGATGGGCTACACATGGCAGCCAGTATAACTGGTGGAGGAAGAACCCCGGAAAACCCAGGGAAGAACCATCGACCCACAAGATGCTACTGGCAGGCTTTCCCATGTACCCACGCTAGCCAAGCCTTGGACTCGAACCCATGCAGACAGAGGTGAGATAGCAATGATCCAGAATGGTGAGTGCTTTAGACCACTCGGGGCCCCTCTCAGACATGTAAATAGGATATGTAATTTTGTACTGGTGGCAAAACTATTGGATAGTATATTTTAATCCAGGATGCCTTCTGTGAAATTTGGTCAACTTTGGTTGACTGGTTTTTGTTGTTGTGGGGTGGGGGAGTTTGTTGTTTTTCATTATTTTAAGAATTCATTTAAAACTTTGTCAATTTGAAGCAAACATTGGAATCATTAGTGCAAAATTTAATTGTTTTCGTACTGGGATGCTACCAAATTTGTTCAGATCCAGCTGATCCATTTCTGATAAGTAATTTATTGGTTGCTCTCTTTAATTTTGAAGCTTAATTAGATTACAGATTCACAATATCTGCAGAAACTTGAACACCCTCCTTTACCTGTCAACTTTGGTCAAGGAAGGTAGGCAGGAATATGTCCATGCACGATACTCTCTCATTTTGTTATACCCAGATAATTTATGACCCCACTTATAATGCTTGGGGAAGTGTGGGTCCCAGTTTCTTGAGAATATAAAACGCCAAGACAAGCTTATATTTAACATTTAAAAATCACGAATGAAAATGTTAAATATAAGTACACAATATATACATATATGTAGTTGTCAAAAATGGGAGTCAGTGTTTTGGAAACTTGGAATTATTGTCATGAAATTTGCAATTTTGAATGTAAAATGCCAATTATGGCAACAATGTATTCAAAAGATACCAATTAGTATCGTTAACTGAAATTTGTGTTTTTATTTTATATTTTAATAGTGATAACTGAAAAAAAAAAATGAAATCACAAATGTCATATGCCCCCATCTATTCAAATATAGAAAGAATCAAGCAACTGTCACAGTGACATGTGTGTGAAGCTTCCTTGAGAACCCAATTTAATACTTGCTCAGTGGCCAAGCTGGCTTCAGTCTGACACCTACTGGAAAGACAATGGTCCTTTGATGCAATGACACAAGCTAATTAACAAATTTGATGTCTCCAGCCATTACAGTATATGAAAGGTTCCAACATCATAATAAGATTCGGATGTAGGTCAGCACTATTATTTCTCAAAATAACATGCCTCAGACAACTTCTAAGTGTTTGCCTTTGACAAATGTGTAATATACTTGAAACTTTGCAGTGATTTTTTAAAAATAATGTGCAAATCAAATAAAAAATACCTATTTCTGAAATTTTTTATTTTTAACATTCTTTTTGTAATCCAGATGTAGTGTTCTGTGACAGTGCAATAAACAACCTGCAGGTACGTGTAAAAACAAACTATACTTTAGTCAATCGGTTCCATATTCTATCAACAAACAAGTTGTGACATTTAAAATTATTATATTGAGGAAGTAAGAAGGTTATTGATATTGATATTTTCAGAGGTTACCTAGCTGTGAGGCTTTCTTTTTGTGTTTGTACATGATGGATACACTTGGTTTAATAACAAGAGGGAGGGAACTCAAATTATACAGTATGCAGGAGTGTTTTAGTACTACATGTCGATATATATCAATGAAATATGTAAGGACCCCCACCTCCCAATGGCACATACACACACTCTTGACTGTATAGTGCCCAGACAGGTTAGGCATCTAGAAACAATCCACACAAAATAAAGATCACAAAGGGTAAAATCTGTACAATACTAAGTCCAATTTTTTATATATAAATCAAACTCTTTAAAAAAGTTCATTACCTTCTTGGCTGAAACACCGTCATGATATTCATTCCAGGGCAAAAAGGCTGCACCCATTATTCAGAACAATAAATATATAGGAGGGTGCTATCAACAAATTCTCAATCTCTGAGTGCATAGGGAAGTATGGATGTGGTTCATAGATTTTTCCAATTTTTGCAATTCATACTTGATCAACATCATTTGTACCAAAAATGAAGGCCTCTCGGATTGGATGCAATCAAATTTAGTCTAATTCTTAAGATTCATTTCCTTAAGTTGTTTAAAGGTTGCCCTATCTTTAACAAAGGTGGCCATATTTGATGATGTATTGGAATAAATTGTAAAATACAGAAAAATGTGCATACCAGAACATTTACTGTCAAATATGGTCCAGATCTGTTTTGAGTTTTATTTTCAAAAGTTATTAAAAAAGTTTCTCCATTCTAAGTGGTGGTCACCATATTTAATGGTGGGTCAACTTCAATGGTCTTTATGTTTAAATGCTTTCTATTAAATTTGGTCAAATTCTGAAGCAGTTTTACGTAATTCAAAAGATGTCTCTTTTTGTATTAATGGTGGCCATATTTAATGGTGACTGGCTTCATTTGAAACACGTACGAAGCAGTAACACGGTTTTTCCATCATTATTAAGGCAGCCAGATTTGATGGTGAACCAATATCATAATGTAAAAATGTACACATCTTTAGACAAAAATGCTTTCTGATAGTTTAAGTCAAATTCTGCTAAGTGGATGCTGAGAAAAAGCTCTTTCAAGTTTTCTCTTTGAGTGGTCGCCATATTTGATGATTGATTGGTATAATCTTAAAATAAATTTAAAATCCTTCGTATGTTTTTTGTTTTAAGTTTGGTTGCAAGAGTCCAGTAGTTTTTTAAATGTTAAAAATACTCAATAGACCTGATGATGTATGCAGGACAACACATGCCAGATGCAGGACCATATCATAAATTTACATGACTTAAGAGCCAGGTGAAAAAACAAGTACCACAAGTGTACCTGATATTGCTCACCTGGCATATTTTGATTAAAGAGGCAAATAAATACAGTAATAAGTCAGGTGCCTTGGGTTGAACAATGCCCATTTGGGAGAAACTGACGGCATCTGACATGCTGATTAATTGTTTTCCTGCTCTGAGTAATTTAACCTGGACTAGATGACACATTGATAACTTTTGATTTAGCACCCATAACCATAATTAAAAGGAGATAACTATCATCTGCAGCTTTACCACCTGGTTACTATGGATGCCATACATGCTTGTAAAGCCACCCTAGACACAACTTGATAGAGCATGCCCTAACAAAAATCCATACAAAGTTTGATCACATCAGCATGGTCATTCTGAAGAAAAGTTGAAAACAAGTTTTTCATGTTTTGTTATATCTGGTATCAGCTCCAGACACAATTTTGACAGATTACTTCCTAAGAAACACTCTACCAAGTTTTATCAAAAAGTCAATTCAGCCAGTCTAGCAAAATTGAAAACAGTTTTCCATCTGGTTAATAAGAGAACTGCACCAATGTTACTGGAGCCATTCTTAAAAGAAAATATTAAAAAGCATAAGAAACACCCAAATCAAATCAGCTCAAGAGTGACCAAGTCTCTCTGGAGAAGATGGTGAAACACTGGATATGTTTTTTATAGTGACCGTTATAACTGTCATTCCTATATGGTTCCCTCACTTTCTGAAACAGCACGTGCAAGACCATTCCAGTTTTAATACCAGAATGAGAAAGATCTAAGTTTTAGTTAAGACTAACTTAACAGAATCAACAACATTGTGACTATTATTATGTGATTCCCACAAACATACATGTTCCAACCTGAATTAGACATCCGATCATGCAGTAAACACAGTATGTATTATTAAAAACAGGTGCAGCTGTAATAAAACATGTAAATTATTTGAATCATACTGGATAAAGGTTACCTTGGAAAATTCTGCATCCCTGCACATCGTCTGGGATTAAGAAATAATAAGGAATAAACAGAGTTTTTGTGTCTTCTCAACTTTTTTAATGCAAAGAAAACAGAATGACCTGTCATGAATCAAGGTAGCAGAATGAGCTATTAAAAAGGACTAAATTTTTAAAAGAAAAAACATGCCACCCCCCACTCCCACACATGATGTCATTATAAAATATTATAGCAAGGTGAATAAAATGAATTTTAAACGAAATGTGATATTTACAGTCCACACTCTGTCTGCAATTTAGATTTCTTTCATTAACTCAAACAGTTTAATTAATAAGCATGAATTAATTTTCAGAAAATAGGTAAATTCTGACCCATGTCCAAAAGCATAAAAAACTTGGACCCTAAAATGCAAAACGTTATTGTCAAAGTCAAAAAGTGTAGAAAATTGCTATAATGCCATTAAAAATCTAATAAAGTCATTTACCTGTGTCAACAAATATATATGGAAACTTAATCTGTCAACCATAATAGGTACTAAAAAGTGTAATGTTAGAAAGTTTTTTAAGTACCTACAAGGAACTGAAATAACTACCTGAAAATCTAATCAGCTCACCTACATTATAATACACATGAGCCTACCAAGCGATATTGTCTAACTCAAGTGATGTTTACTTATGCACACAAGGGATTTATAATTATTCTACAAGGGATTTATAATTATTCTACAAATCAAAAGGTTAAGAATCTGAAAGAAAAACACAACCAAATAACAAAAAAAAAAACTTGCAAAAACAGACTTAAAATTTAATATACTTGTTCATCTCAATGCTTTTCTGACCTAAGCAGTCATTGAATCCTGAATGCCACTCATAACATCCATGGGAATAGACAGCTTACTTCAAAAACAGTTAATATAATAGTCTCAATCGAACACAGAAACTGTGGGATATTTCAAAGTTACAACGGCAAATGACCACATACAAAACTGAAGGAAGGCAAGTGTGATACAACTGTTAAGCTAGTGTAACTTAACTTCAAACTTAGACACATGCTTAATAAATGATGCTGCAAGTTTAGAAACAGCCACTTTCTATGGATCCTTAAATGACAGGTTAACTGCTTTATAAAATGGTTTGAAACTGTTTCCATTATGATTCTATTTACTGTTGCTAGAAATTTCCAGTTTATTCAAAGCACTTTCACCAAATTTTATTTACATTATACAAGTTTTTGGTTTTACTAGCTGCTCAGTGCTAGGAGGATCATTTTGACTCTTGTCTAAGATGCCAACTGTACTGTTTCCAAATGTGATTCAGTTGACTGGACATGGTATCATCCAAGAGTTGCATACAAAGCTTTATAAAAAATTCCATAAATTTAACTGAAGACACTATATTTATTAAAAAAATTAAGATTTTTAATGTATTTAATCTCTGTTGTTGTTGTTGTAGGGTTTAACGCCATTTTTCATCAAACGATAGGCTATACATGGCGGCCAGTACGAATAGTGGAGGAAGAACCAGGGAAAACCACGGAAAGAACCACCGACCCACGAGAAGCTCCTGGCAAGCTGTCTCACATACCCACATTGGCTGAATCCAAGACTCAAACCCATGCAGACAGAGGTGAGATGGTAGTGATCTGTAACTGTGAGCGCATTAGACCACTCGGGGCCACCTTTATTTTCTGTAACTGATTTATATAAAGCACCTTCTGAAAATTCATAGCTTTTCTGAGACCAAGATCAATTTTTCAAAAATACATGGCTATTTTTGGTTGGAGCAAATATACTCTTATTCCTGACTTTACATCATTTTACTGGTAACCTATGAACTTAATTCTTGAGTACGAAATCGTTTTTGATTGAAACTGGGTCAGCTCTTGAGAGAATAAGTTGAAAATAGGTTCATGTTTCTGCAAATGATGCTATACCATTGTCTTAAAGGAGGCAAAATTGTGATAGAGCATGTCCTATAAATCACTTTTGCCATGCTTGACCAAAACTGGCTAAGCTATTCTGGAGAAAATGTTTTCTACATGGATGCTATAGAAGATACATTCCTACAAAGTTGCATCAAAACTGGCTCTGCTGTTCTGGAGAAAAAGTTAAAAATAGTTTTCCTTATGGTTGCTTTGGAAGCCATTAATGTTAGGCATGCCAGTTTAGTCAAACTTGTGATAATGCATGTCCTAAGAAATACGTGAACCAAGTTTGATTGAAATAGCTTGAAGGTATATGGTTTAACAACACACTCCTGGCTAAACAGTGCCAATCAAATACTAACATCTAAAATACAAATTACAGACAAAATTATAGTATCAAAAAACAGTCAAAAACAGATTTTCCACCTGGTTTCTAAAGAAATCACACCACTGTAACCAAGCTAAAAGTAGGTTTAGCACCAGGTTGTTAAGGAAGCCACAGCATTGCTAGATAAGACATCCCAGATAAATGTTAAATGCTAGAATATATTATAAAATCGCATCAGATTATCATTTTTTGTTTTCTTTTTTCTATCAATCTCCTGATAACTTTAGTCACCATAGGAACAGCATTAGTTGTTTCAATTTCTTGATAACCACTATTGGAACAAGCATTAGTTGTTTCAATTTTCACAAGATCACCATACACTGCAAAACCTATCAGAGATTTACTATACTATAATCTCTACACTAGCAAGTTTTTTCAAATGATAATGTCACTTCAGCATGAATAATGGGGCAGTAATATCTGTAACAGCTTTGGTGACAGTCAAACCTTTATAAAAAATTATTAGTAATTGTTGCAATTTACAATAACATGGATCATACGGTTTTCAGCTACGGAAGATTAAAACAAATTTAAACAGAAACCTCAATGTTTGTCCTTTAAATCTCAATTGCTAAATTATAATGATGAAGGGCTTTAAAAAACTCAGATTAGCAAATTCTTGTTTTACACAAACATCAAAAATTGTTTTTTCACATTACGGTTTGTTATCACTAAAATGAGTAGCAATTTAATCATATTTTAAAGCCCTAACACATTTATTTCAGTCAACAGGAACAGTTTATTTTTTTTCTCACAAGTACCTGAAATTTCGTGAAGGGTACCTCCTCATTGGTTCTTCCCTGTAATCTCGTCTGTTTCCATATGATGGTCCAAAAGACGGTGGTGGCCCTAAGATTGTGAAAAATAAATCTTTTTCAATAAAGTAATATTTTTCATATATCACCAGTGATGACTAAGAACTGAACTGTTCCAATAACATGGTATCTTGACATATGTCATCATTCAAATTGTTTTTAAACAAAAATTGTTTCCACTAAGAAAAAACCTGAAGTATTTTATACCATGGCTAACATATACTCTCACACAAACACACAATGGAGCCCTTAGGTCATTTATGCAATGTTCATGTTTTCCTTAAAAAAATTTGCATAAATTTTAACATTATAGTTTTGTTCAATGACAGCATATCCATGGAGACGTAAAGACTGTACAGCTCCTGTATAAGATTTTGTTTTACTAGATAGAGAAAGCAGACACTGAAGAGCCCTCATTGGACTACAAATGTCCTTAATGGATTGCAGAGCTCTCTGTAGTTTAAATATTACAGGCATATATCCAAATAATAAAGCGTGAAGAGAGTAGGTTTCTAGTGATACATTGAAAAATCAGCGGTCAATATCACATATATCCATCAATAGTACTTGTTGATGTGTTAACCAATAGTCATTCTTAACCAGATCATTCAGTAAGAAATATTAAAAATTTTAACAAAACAATTAAGCTCAATAAGCATCACTAAATCTGCTGTTTTCCATATAATTAAGTCAATCATAAACCACTGGAAGAAACCCCAGTGACCAAGTAGAGCTGATGGAGATATATATGAGGGACCACTTTATAAGGCTGTCAGATTTTTCAACCTGGTTTGTGAACCACTTTACACTACAGCAATCTAACTATAAATCAGTCATTATGTAAACTCTATGCTTTGTCAAGAAACTCTGATATACTGCTAAAACATGTACATTTTCATAACAATATCATATCATATCCAAATTTAAAAGAAAATGTCTAATAACTAACAAAACTCAAGAATCAATTTCAACTGACTGTCATGTTCTTACATAGCTGGAATGGACTAAACAACATCACAGATATGGACAATTACTACTTTCACTGATGAAGACCATGCAGATACAGTTGCTGGTTTCACAACAGAAATGATCCCTTAAAAAGTGCTAAAAAGAAAATATAAACAATATATTTCTTATACATTTCACATTTAATGAAAATGGTTTGTTACCAGCAATTCAGTTTATTTTAAGGACAAAGAAGTCTCTGTGTGAGAGATACAAACCTCCATATCCCCCCATCATGGGAGGTCGGGGTTGATTATAACCCATCATGTTTGGATTTGGTGGGCCTTGGAAACCACCACCAGGCGAGCCAAATTGATTTTGTCCAGGACCATTCTGATTCTGTTTATTTCCAGGATGTTCTGGAAGCTGTGGACGCTTTCGATCCAAGAGATAGTTGTTGAAAAATGCAACCTATAAGGAACCAGAAATTAGAAATAAGAAATAAACATGGAAATAAAGATCCAATTTAATACTGTAAAACTCTGCAAATGTTCACTGATAAGCACCAGCTACATCTCCCCTACTACAAACAGACAAAATTGTCTCATTTTGCAGAGCTCTGTATTACCACCAATGTTTTGAGACATATGGTATGTACTTGCTTATAAATCCAGTCAGACTGCATATAACACAGACCCTGATATGCCATCTTTATGCAGTCTCATAATGTGTCAGCAGATTAGTGTCTATGCTATTGTTCTACTGATTACACTAAACAAAACTAAAGTTTTAGTTGGATCTGACTTGTACCCTCATGCATTCAAGTCTTTTATATATGTAAATTTTTCTGTGGCAGAAACCACTTTCTTTAAATCATAGTGACATTGTTTACTGGCTTTTTAACTCACCCACCCGTAAAAAAATTTATATGCTTCTTCCTTACCCTAAGTAAAAGTTTAGTCCAGGTCTATGATACAGAACTAATGTTATTATGCAGAAATCATTTCTCTGATTTCATCCAGTGATCTTGGCCATTGACCCCAAAACTGATAGGCTTCTTCCTTACCCCAAGTACAAGTCTTCCACAACAGTTTGTGCAGGTACACGACATATAAATGATGTTATTATGCTGAAACCATTCTCTCTTTCAGTTTACCTTGGCCTTTTACCCTGATAGACTTCATCTTTATCTCTAGTGCAAGCCTTCCAAAAGTTTGGTAACAACATAAGGTGGAGAACTTGAGTAATTATGCATAAACCAGTTTTCTTCTTTCAGTCATAGTAACCTTGACCTTTGAGATTTTAATCTAAAAATCAATAGAGTTCTTCCTTACCCCAAGTGTAAGCCATCCACAAAGTTTTGCAACTACAGATTGTAGACAACTTAAGTTTTTGGTTTGGAAACAAAATTAGCAATAGACAACTGGAGGGAATGATGGATGGACAACATGACATGTATAAACATATTTCAAAATTGTTTCTCTGATGAAAGATTTCTATGCAAAACTATAGGCCTGTTCGATAACTGCTGTTATGTCCCTTGACTTATTAATTACCCATATTTACCCATGATGCAATGCTCTTCTGGCGAGCAAATCTATTTTCTGTGATGGAGGCCAACAAAGCATACAATTAAAGCTATCCAATAGTATATAATGTGCATGTATCTTATTAATCACGTCTTCATCTTATGTCAATTTACAAAGTTCTCATCAGTCTAAATCGATCTATGCCAATAAAAATGTTTTAAAATGCTAAATAATTTTTAAAAATATTTTTAAATCAGTATCGCAAGCGAATGTACCAATTTTCATATCGTTGCAATGTGCCTCTACCCATGCCAGTTTGTGATGGTACCACATATTTTGATGCTAATACACTAGATGTGAAGCATAAGATTCAAGCTATACAGCAGTATATAATGTGTAGATATGTTATTAATTACTTCTTCATTTGTCTGTTCGTTTGCCAAATGCTTTCCTATACAAAAATTACAGATCTTCATATCCTTGCTACATGCATCTGCCCATGTTGTTTTGCGATGGTGCCACATATTTTGATGCCAATATTATAGATGTGAAGCATAGAGTCCAAGCTGTACAACAATAGTGTATGTATCTTATTAAGTACATCATCATTTGTCCGTCTGTGTACCTAATGTATTCATGCATGAACATTATTTGCCTAGGCAGAAAAGTCATACCAATCGTAAAGAACCACCAATTTGGACAAATCTGATATAAATTGTTAAGTTTCTCATTACTCTAAAGCCATCTGTGCCAATAAAATTAGTACAAAATAATAAAGTTTGTATTCAGTATCACTTGCGAATTTATTGATTTTCATATCCATGCTACATGCATCTACCCATGCCGTTTTGTGATGGTACCACATATTTTGATGCTAATACTACAGATGTGAAGAACAGAATTCAAGTTATACAACAGTCTTTAATGTGTAGATATCTTATTAAGTACATCTTCATTTGTCTGTCCATGTGCCTAATGCCTTCCCATACGAACGCTACCAATTTTCACATCCTTGATACATGCGTCTACCCATGCTGTTCTGGGATGGTGCACATATCTCAATGCTAACACTATGGATGCGAAGCATAAAATTCAAGCTATACAACAGTATAAAATATGTGTATGTATCTTATTAAATACGTCTTCATTTATCTGACCATGACCCTAATGCCTACCTATTCAAATGTTTTCCGTATAGGCAAATTAAGTCATACCAATCGTATACAACCACCAATTATTACAAATCTGATATCAATTTATATGTTCTTCATCACTCTAGATCGATATAAGTCAACAGAAATGTGTAAAACTGCAAAATAAAAAAGTTGGTATTTTCTGCTCAGTATCGCTTAAGCTAGTGACTAGCTAGTTGATGCTACCGTAATGGAAATATAATTCGCCGGAAATAAGGATTGTAAATTCACGCACATGGTTTCTGATTTAAACGTATTAAAGAGCTCTTCAAGAGAGCCTATTGTCAGGGGCAGTAACACCTATTATCGAACAGGTTTTATATAGCTCATGTCCAAAGTCAATCAGCTCCTATGTTTTTGAATATTCATAATAGTGGCCAAATCTAATGATGCACTGACTTCATTTGTACAGACATGAAAAGTGTTTGTTATTACATGTTGCTTTCTGTCTAAAGTTTTTTTTTCAAATTCTGTTGAAAACTTGTACCAATTTTTATTTATCTAAAGGTGTTTCTATTTTTTTAACAGCAGCTCATTGTCAATATCTGACCAAGAAGAGAAGCCCTCTAAGTCAAAATGCTTTTGGTTAAATCTGGTTATTTCTGCTTGGCATTTGTTCAGAATAACTCATTTAAAGGTTTGTTTTTTGTCCTTTATTACATTTTCTGTAACAGTGACCATACTGGATGGCTAATTAGCATCACTGGTATAACCTGACAGGATTTTCAGCCACAATGTTTTCTATAGAATTTAATTAAATTCTTTTCATCTGTTTTGGCAAAGTTGTTTAAAAGTTGTTCTTATTTGAAGGACAGCTCATCAGCATTGGCATACGCTTAAAACAGGCATGTATGCTAGGATGCTCTGACCCAGTATTGCTGAAATTTTGAAAAGCTGAAAATGTTAACTGTTGACGGAACATGGATTGTTCTATTTCTAATCATGGTGGCAGTATCTGAAGGCAGATTAGCATCATTTGTACAAACCTGAATCATCATTTTGGATGCAGACAAATTATGTTCAACAGCCTCACATAAGTTCTTTATAGCTTTTCTATTTTTAGTACCGGTGACCATATCTGATGGCAGGCAAGCTACATTTATATAAATTGTAAACCTCTTTGTGCTAAACAGAAGGATCTCTGGTAAATTTGGTTAAAGCTGGTCAAGCAATTTATGAGAAGTTGCTGAAAAGGTAACTGCTGATGGACACAAGTTGCACAGTCAATGAAGCGCAATACTATCAGCACACTTGGCCAGATGGTGATGGTCATATAATGCACAATGGATGCAGGGCCAGACCATAAGCTCACTTGGCCAGGTGCATTAAAAATCAATTTAAGTTTACATACCTCTTTCTTCACTTCTTCAACCTTCTCACCATGTTTGTTAAAGATATGTTTCCTGATAAATTCTGGCCCTTTGAATTTCTTGCCACTTAGAGGACAAAGCCACTTATCTTTAGCCAGCTCTTGTATATTTGCAGTCACAAATTTTTCCACCTCTGTGATTATCACTAAGGAAGATCATTATGTAATAAACCTCAATACTGGAAATACTAGGCTAGAACCTCTGTGTTGCACCTGGATCCCAAAGACAGAGGACAGTGCAACTTCATGTCCTCCAGATCTGAGGGGGACACAAAATTTTCAAAGGGACAAAGATAAATTCATGAGAATATTTAATGCATTAGCAATGGTTAAAATAAAGAGATAATACTAAATTGTTTTGAGAGTTTTGCCACCTTATTTTACAAATCTCCATTCTATGTCATTTTTTTCCCCATGGACATTTACATTGTGTGTGTGATTTGGATTTTTAATGTAGTTTTGAAAAGAATTCAGTCATAATTCTACAATGTCTGCAGTGTGGCAGTTAATAGTGATGTCTAGCATGTGGGCATCATGTCGTAGACATGTAGCATCATGTCCTACCCAGTCACATTATCCTGACACCAGGCCAATGAGTCCTAACACTATTCTCTTAATGCTGAACGCCTAGCAAGGCAGCTTAAGTCCATCTTTATAGGTCTTTGGTATAATTTGACCAGGTTCGGACCCACGATCTATTGCATCCCATTTACATTGTTGTAATAAAAATTTTTTAAATTATGTGCTCAAGTAGAGCGTAACAAAATTGCGCGTTTCAATACCTGGAAAGAAATAAACTAGGCAAATCTGTTCAAGATTTTCCTTACATTAACTTTGGCATTCACTCATTATCTATCAGGTTTATTTTAACAATACCAATTTTATCCCTGAATTATTTTAGTTTTCAAATTCATAAAAGGACAAAGCATTTACTTCTGCATGTCTTTCAAACAGTTATTAAGTCCCCATGATCATTAATTCAACCTTGAAATTACACTACACTAGCATCCATTATTGTGTACTACATCTCTGCAGCCTACTACAAATCTTGAATATTGTGACCGCCAAAATGTTTTATAATGGTTAATAATAGCCTTTTGAAATTTTTTATCACTAGGCAATTTTGTCTATCACTAGCAACAACAATGATGTGGACAGAAATGAACCAAAGAAAATATACTGTGCAATTCTTTTTAATGTTTCCACTAATGTAATAGTGTGCAAAGGATTCAAGATTTGGGAAGAACAAAAACATTGCAAGTAACCTGTGGGCCCATGCTCAAGGTACAACTCTTGAACAAGTAATTCTTATGGATGCCGTTAAGATACTGTCCTAACTACCACAGAAAGAAAATTAACAAGATGACAAGTTCAGTGATTTCTCCAGAATTTTCGATTCGGGAGATTTCCCTGTAAGCTGAGTTTACACTTCATAGTGTTTCAACAAATACGTTTTAAAATTAACTTCAAATGAATAAGAATATAACTTTGTTTATCTTGGTACCGAGGCTGAGATCATGTGTTAGCACAATTGTACTAAGTCACAAGCATTAAAACTGCATGTAACAGATATTATCACCAAATAACAAAAAAATGCAAAGTCCACCATTGCACACAACTGCCAAGTGGAGTTGGCAAAATGCTTTTAATAAATACACGATTTTTAAATAAAGTGTTGTTGTTATGGGGTTAATGCCATTTTTCACTATATGATAGGCTATATGTGGCAGCCAATATATGTGGTGGTGGAAGAACCCAAGAAAACTTTTTCATACTGACATGCTGGCCTATGCGGACAGAAGTGAGGTAATTCGTAAAGGCAAGCACCTTTGACCACTCACATGCCTAAGGCCGCCAAAAAAAGTGTCTTACTCATCAAGTGCAAAATGTCAGTGTGCTCGATTTTGGTGCCAATCAGAGTGACCTGAAAGTCATGTGCTTGATGACCAGATTGTGTTTTGTTATTCTTGTTTCTTAACATTAATGAAATAATCATTACGCTCAATGCAAACTGAATGTGCATTTATACATTTTTATACGGGAATTTATTACTTTCATGGGGCAGACCTCCATCATATACACAGATCTGGCAAATGTGATGCAGAATATCTTTCAGTGTGTATATTATGGATGCAGAAATGAAACCAAGGTAAAGCTGTAATCAACAGAACTTCAGATCTTTCCAGCTCTGCCCAACATCAAGTGTACTTCCAATCACTTCCCATGCTCATTTGCCGATATTCTTCAAGTATTAAACAAAACATCATGCATTAGCAATACTTTTTGCTATCCTACTTCACTGTTTGACTTTCAGTCGACTGCTTTATCCATATGAATGAGAACTGGAGAAAGCCCAGCTTTAATTGCTGTATTTCCTCAATGTAATTAGCTCATACAACAACTCTATGAACTGTGTACATGCTGATGCATAAAGTTCATATAGATCATTTTATTTTTCTGATTTGAAGTGAAACACATAAACCTTGTTCTTCACAACTTTCCCTGAAAACCACACATTTAGCAAACTATTTAAAGGAACAGTCCAAAAGCAGATCTGTTAGTAAACAAATGCTTATGGAATACGCTGCCCATAAATATAATATTCTGACAAAATCTACTCTTATATGACATAACGTCCTGTCACAATACATACAGATATCAATTCCAGCCTTTATATGACATAAACTCGTGTCAAAACACATATGGATATCCAGTCCAGCCTTTATATGACAAACTCTTGCACAACACATATGGATATCAAGTCCAGCCTTTATATGACGTAAACTTCTGTCACAACAGATATGGATATCAAGTCCAGCCTTTATATGACATAAACTTCTGTCACAACACATATGGATATCAAGTCCAGCCTTTATATGACATAAACTCCTGTCAAAACATCTATGGATATCAAGTACAACCTTTATATGACATAAACTCCTGTCAAAACATATATGGATATCAAGTACAGCCTTTATATGACATAAACTCCTGTCAAAACACATATGAATATCAAGTACAGCCTTTATATGACATAAACTCCTCTCAAAACACATATGGATATCAAAGTCCATTTATATATATGACACAAACTCCTGTCACAATATATAAGTATATCAGTTTCATTAAGATATCTCAAACAGTTCAGTAGATATTGTCAGCCATTCGTGTTTGAGACAGGAGGCATATGAAGAGGATTTTATATTTCAAAATGGGAATACTTTAAAATGCTGATCTTACACATCCCATTCTTTTAGAAGATGAGCAGTCTCATCATGATACCATGACATAACAAGTTCATGAAAATATCTCAAACAAATCAAGAGACATGAAGGGTAAATACAATAGTTAAAGAAATGGGGAGATAACTCCAAAAGTACTACCCCAACACTCAAATTCTTTTCATGATACAAATACATAAACGGTTCAAGAAAATATCTTGGATGGTTAGGGAGATATTAAAGAGTGTAAGTTTGTGATGAACAGAATGACTCAATCTGTAACAAGAGTTCAAAGCTGGTCTTATATCACTCACCTGTTTATCTAACTTAAGGGTTGGCTATTTCAATAAGCAAGCAAATGCAGTATTCTAAGAATATATTTGTTCAAAGTACAGTCTCTAGAGTGGAAAAGCAGCCTCAACCAATCAATAATTACATAGTCCATTTCTTTTAAGTATTTGGTAATCTCCTGCAGCCCCTGTAAACATTAATTATCATGCAAGAAGCAAGTTCAGAGCAACTGATCTTGAGAAAATTAAATTTTTTGTTTTGCTTGTTACATTTTATCTTTCCATCTTTTAAAAAGAAACTTTTAATGACATGATATAGCCAGTAGTTATGTGCTGCCATACTTTTAAATCTACCAGCCTTCCTAACAACTTACTGTAACAGGGTGTAAAAGACACACAAAAATGAATGTTTTCTGCATAGAACTCACTACCATAAGGAATCTGGTTTGGTTTCGTGCTTGATGGCATGGCAACACAAATAGTTTATTTAGTGCCAAGGCAACTGGAGTAAAGTGTTTTGCCCAATGGACACACTAAGGTAGCCAACCCATCCCAGTCCAGCAGCAGGATTTGAACTCGCAACCTTTTGGTCAAGTCCAGCATGCTAGCCACAGAGAATAACTACATAACCCCATCTGAGATACGTTAAGCACATTATGTGAACAAAGATCAAATAAAGTCTGAAAACTGTAAAGAAAGAGCAAGGATATGCATCCATGTCTTTTTTGCCCAGTTTCTTGGCATCCTCATCCTCAAGTTTGTCCTGGGGGTCTGTAAATGGCATCACTTTTTCTTTAAAGTTCTTTAACCAGTCATCCACTGGAAAAAATAAAAAATGAGACTTACCAGCTGATGAGAAGTTATAGAACAAAGCATTATCTTATTCAACAAACCATATGCCAAAACGAATTCATTGGTCTCTAGCTGAAAATGCTGCAATATAGGACATGAGGTCACATGCTTAGTAATGTTGTTAATACTCCAGAAATGGATACCAACAACTATTTGTACCACTGGCTTGTTGAGCACAAACATGTAAAAGCCAAAACAATAAAAGCCCAATAAGGCCTGATATCAATGACCTGGTTCACACAGAAACTCCTGCTTAATAAATGTGATCATAGTCTGATAAAATAATATAACCTCTAGATTCGTACCGATCTCTTGCCACACTGCCTAATTAAGATACATAGATAATGCTTATAATCAAACTTTCTGAATATATTGATGATACATGCTTACATACAAAGTTAGATCATAATCAAATCACAAATATGGTCTCCATGGTAGTAACAAGTTCAACCAGTCAGATGCAAGATCACTTTATCAATATGCATGATGTTACTCAAAATGAAAAGAGCCTAGTATCTTGAAGATATAAACTTATACTCCATGTCTGACCAAAATCTGTTATGAAATCAAGCCTCTAGTGTGTAAATAATGAAGTGTTTAACGGATTGCAAGCAATGCAAGATGGATACTGAACCATACTAAAAATAAGCCATCACATCTCCATTAGGATGATTCTAATATGTTCATTTTTGACAACAATGGAGCTCCTCGATCAACTTTGGTCACAATCAGTCAACTAGCAACTGAGAATACTCAAAAAGGTTTTTCTAATTCTAAAAATGATGACCATAATTGGTGCCATGCTTGAGAGGTCTATACAAAAATGAAAGACTTTGATTTCAGACTGTTCTGTTTAACTGGATTTTGAATCAGCTGTTTGATAAATTAACAATTACTGATAGTATGAAAATGACCCACATACAAATGATGACCTAAAAGTGGAATAAATCAGCAATGTAATTATTTTACATGGTCTCAAGTCTGTGTGTGTGATTTGGATTTTTAACGTAGCTTTAACAATTTTTCAGTCACATCGCTATGATGTCTGCAGTGTGGCAGTTCATAGTGATGTCTAGCACTGGGGTATCATGCCGCAGACATTCACATTATCCTGACACCAGTCTAACCAGTCCTAACACTAACCTCTTAATGCTGAGCACCAAGCAAGACAGCTGTTAGTACCATTTTTTTAAGTCTTTGGTATGACTCGGCCAGGGATCGAACCCACGACCTCCCACATCCAAGGCAGACATTCTAACCACTAGGCCACTGGAGCTATTAATCTCGAGTCTAAGTCAGCTATAAATTTACCTGCCTTTGAGGCAAAGGAAATACTTTTTTATCACATAACAAAATTAAGCAACATGTTGCCAAAAATTAGAAGTTTATCAAATCTTAAAAAGACAGTTAATGTCCTCATAAAGACAGATTAATCAGCCCACTTCATTGTACATTAACTTACAATCTGTCTGCGTAATTTTGGAATTGGGTGGAACTCCGCGGGCATGAATAATCCCACAACGATGTGGCATTTCATCCTCGTTAGGATATTCATTAGCACTGTAGTAGTCTATGGAGTGGACGATCCGCAAATACAGTATCAGCTTATCCAATACCTGTAACAAAAAGGTTATAATGTTAGGATTATTCCAAAAATTCTACAAGAAAGAAAAAACATATACCCACAAGTCAGGTGCCACTGCAAGCAACACAGAAGCGGATCTGCCATCACATAATATGCCTGCGGATCAGATTCTATGTTGTTTGTTCTAATGATTACTCCTGACAAATTGCATAGGCCCTGATATGCCAACACATTTTGTGACTGTTACGGTTGAAACAATGAACCTGTGCCAAAACAATTCATGATTCACAGCATACATACATTATCAAAACACATATTAACTCGATGGTCCTTTGATATTTAGAAGGTCTATAAGACTTAGGTGATGCCCTATTATATGATTTACTGGATCTATTTCCAGTGTCCAGATTACAGACAGACTTAAACTTAGCACCTATTTATGTGGCATTCGCATCCATGACAATACAAAACTATAGAAATAAATTATTACAAGCCAGTGGGATAAACAAGTTTGATATGACATAAGGATATGTCATGGAGTTGGTACATTTCTTCAGCAAACACACCCTTTCACCTCCACAGTAAATATTAAGCAGATATGCTGCTTAACTTCCTAACATGTAAAAATAGCGCCAGCAAACTATAGCATAATCAACTGCATGTCAAGGACACAAAACATATGACATATACCTTGTTCAGTGTTTCATCTCTGTCTATGGAAACTTCTGGGTTTGCATCTTTCTCCCCTTCCTCAATAGACTCACCTACAGAATGACAAGAACAAGAAAAGCATAATTTTTGGGAAAACATGAGATTTACAAGAATAAACATTCAAAATTTTTTTACTGGTAAACTTATTCATGGGTATGGAGTGATTGACAGACCTATGGGCACACAAAAACACTAAAGTGATCACTGTAATAAGCTTCTGCCAAGGTGGGCTTGACAAAACCTAACACTACCATGTGTATTTGGACAATTGCTGCTGGCCTCAATTTTTGGTTCAATTTACTGGCTGTTTGATGTTTTGGGAGTTGTATGGAAGAGAAAGCATTCGGCTACAACTGAGCATAACAGTCAGTTACTGATTTTGAAGTAGCCAATGTTTTATTGCTTTAGCATGAGTAAGGAAATCCCATAATGGGATATAATTCATGCAAAACCATGCTCGCCATCTTCAGTTCAACAGATTATAAGCCCAACATAGGAATTCTGCACATCTATAACAATAAACATGGCCAATTGTTTTCCTTTCATTTCTGTGTAAAGAAATGCAAGCTCTAACTAAAGACGTTAGGAGGCTATTATAATATTGTAATAAAATATATCACAACCTTTATATAAGGTAGAATATATCCAATTATTAGTCTCAAAGAAATATTTTCCAGAGATAAAGACATAAATAATAAGTTTGATCAAAACTAAGTGTAACAAACCGAAGGCAGAATTTTACAGAATCAGAGCATGTTGGCTGGACATCTTACTAGGAGTTAAATAATTTTGGATCTCTAAATTGGCTTCAAAAGTATTTAATCCTTGTGCAAGTGTGCTTCTGCTGAATGGCATATTCGGGCCGGATACTCCATAGCGCGCCAAGATGGTGTGAAGAAACCTGGACCCAGGTGGAAAGAACACCAAAACAGTAGGCATGTCAACTAATTAGGGAGGGGCCAATACTTTAGGTGGCAAAATGCTTCATTCTTAGTCGTAAACACGCACAGACCCGTTAGTGAGCTGCTAATTCTCGGGGGAGAGAGACGTTTTATCTAACAAAGCAGGAAGCTTATGTTGAGGGGGAAATTTTAGCTAAAGGCCACTCTTGAGACTTAACTCATAAAAAGAAGGGAAATGAACTGGGTAAACAAGCTTCTCAAAGGTAAGACGGTATCTTGGTTGAGTCTTTGTGCTTGATTTGAGTAGATAGTTGAATATATTAGAATACTGAATCCTCACGTATAGTTGCACTTATTAGAATATTTAATCACATCATACTGAATTTATTAAATAACTGAATTATGACATGAACTTAACATCAGAATGTAGATTGAGCGGAAATTAGACGGAGTTGGATTTATGTGCATATGTATTTATATGTATAATTCTGTAATTCTTAGGACGCATGCAATAGGAATGTTTACATAATAACAATGGGTAGACACAGTGTGTTACAAAAATTCATTGAGTAATGCTGTTCGTTCGTAGAGCATAAGGCATGAAGTCGATAAATGGAAATTTATATGTACATACGGCCTGGTAAAATTGTTCGCCCATTAGTCTGACGGAAGGTTTGTGAGAGAGTGGATAATTTCAAAGAGTAAAGTAGGGAGACAAAGGTGTACATCCCTTATATTTCTTCAGGAAGGTCCCAGGGTGCCGTGAGAGTCATGCTGAGGTTTTCCAGGGTGTACGAAGTGACGACACTGAGAGAATAAGAAGGAAGCCATGGAGACTTCCAGTGTGTACACAAGAGGCACAATATATAGAAGATAGATGAGGAAGGAAGGAGGAAAGAAGAGAAATAAGATGAGTACTTGGGAAAACTCACTGAACAGAGACTCTCTCACAATAGGACAGTAATTTCTATATGACGAAGTAAAGAGTAAAGGGCATTTGGTCAACCCGGTTATTATGGTATTATGATATATTGAGCTGAAGATTAATGTCCATGAAATTCTTGCATTCGTATATTTGATAAAATTGTTATTTATCCAACCATGCGTTGTTATATGTTTTTAGAGAGTCCGAACTGCTGACTGTGGGCTCGTGAGTCATTAAATTTTAATGCACACCTTCCGCAGTATTATTTATAATACCGTAGTGGATCAGCATTATTTATAATACTGCAGCGGGGTTGTGACACTTAGCCAAAAATATGGCATCCCGAGCCGTATCAAGCTCATTCAATCAGAAGGATGTTTTTCTGATCTGAAGACAGTATAATATCTAAATCATTCAACAACATATCTGACTCTAGACAGATCCCTGCAGGATCAGTGATGTAGCTCTGTGTACCCTTCTGCACAATGTACAAGGCAACTAATGGAGTCAAACTTCATTCAGTGAGTTGCATCAAATGATGATGTTTCTAACAAAGAAAGTCTTGAACTTTTTACAAGTGTGCTGTTTATATAAACAAATATTTTTTATTAAATATTTACCCTTTTTCCTTTATCTTTTTTGCATGCCTATTATTTGGGACAACAAAACTCACTATCTTGCCAACAAAAAAAACATAATCATACATAATGACTGCTTGCAACTGGGTTGGGGCAACACATTAATAAATATGGTACTCTGTGAGATGAGAAAAGCATTATGGCAAGTGAAGATGAAAAAAACAAAGTAGCAAGTACAAAAGGGGGGGGGGTACCTAATAACTCTTCTTCTTCATAGTTTCCTTCATCAACCAGATAGTCTGTGATGTGCATCAAAACAGGATTTTTTGACACAAAAGAATAACTGTCTTTTTCCTCCTGAAATGGAGAAAGGTGCAACCTAATATGATTTCGACATTATTTACCTTTTTTCAACATCTATTCATCTACAGAGGGCACTAAAGTTACATACAATATGATTTACTTCTTCCCAATTTGTTGGCTTATTCATCTGACAATTTCCCAAAAGGTTCATAAAAAAGGAATTTAAAACAAAATATGGAAACATTTTGAATACTCGAGTATTTGTGTGTATATATATATATATATATTCTTCTGCATTGTAATTATTTATATTCATGTTACCAAAATGCAAAAACTATGTTATGACTGATGTAAAGATTGATAGATATATGGAATGTCATTGTAAGGCATTCAAATAAAGCTCACTTTTTCATCATCTTTCTTTTCCTCCTCAGGCTCTTTCCAGATTTTCCATTTCTGGTCAAAGTTCTGGATTATTTTTGCTGCAAGTCTTATGTCTTGTCTAACCACCAACTTGTGAGCTGTTAGTCCACTCACTGGTCGCACTCTCTGTTTTAACTCCCTGTTTAGTGTAGCACCCAGGTCACAATCTCGTAACTATTTATAAAATGCATGGAAAAAACAAAGTCATCCATAGGTCTAATTTAGCAAGGAAAGAAATATTCATCAAAACATACAGTTTTATGTGGAGCTTTTAAGAATATAATCAACTATACAAAGAAAAAGAAGCCAGCCAAGTTCAGGAAGAATCTCTAAATTTCTCTTTAGGTTACAATTTTGATATTGTACTGTTGTTGTTGTTGCTGCTGTGGGGTTTAATGCCATTTTTAAGCACACAATAGGCTATGCATGTCGGCCAGTATTAATGGTGGAGGAAGAAACCGAGAAAAACCCTGGGAAGAACCACCGACCCACAAGAAGCTACTGGCAAGCTTTCTCACATATCCACATTGGCCGAATCCTAGACTCGAACCCACGCAGACAGAGGTGAGATGGCAGTGATCCGTAACGGTAAGCGCTTTAGACCACTCGGAGCCCCGATATCGAACTGGATTAGTTTAAACATATGTATTGCTATAAGCAAGTACAAGTATTAATGACAAATGGATTGGAAACAACTTACAAAGTTCTCTCCATTAATCAGAAATGCTTACAAGCAGTACATGGAGTTCTGTTAAAGGCAGAGATATCAGAATGATTGAAGAATTCATACAAGTTTAAGTACTGTACACCATGGAATTTTTTTATTTGTCCCCGAAATTCCAAGTTTTAGAACAAGATGTTTCTCCTTGATGCTTGCTTATTTCTTTTTTGGAAACTTCACTGCTGATTCTCAAACAAATAAAAACAATATTTATGTAGGAATGTGTTCCTGGAACAAAGATGCATCCACATTGTTTTCCAAAATGACCCAAATGCACAATTTTAAATAGATATGGGTGATGGACAGGTAAACATACAAATAGACAGGATGACGTTACATAGATACTGTCAAATTATGAGTGCATGACAGATATACATACATATGGATAGCACACATTATATGGCCACCATCAAATTATGAGTGCATGACAGATACATAAATATGGATAGCATACATTATATGGCTACCATCAAATTATGAGTGCATGACAGACATACATACATACATACACACACATACATACATACATACATACATATAGCATGCATTATATGGCCACCATCAAATTATGAGTGCATAACAGATACATACAGATAGGATGAATTATATAGCTGACCTCAATAAGAAATATTTACTGAAACTAGGGCCAGCATAGCACTGGAATAATGTGCTGGATTTTCACTTCCATGATCCTCATTTGGATGATCATGGAATCCTGATGAGTAAGGCCTCAAAAAATTATGTGTTTCCAGACAGCAAACCATTCCTTCTTCTCACCGCTGACTCTAATACTGGTTTTCATCACAGTAATAACAAACAAAATAACACCCAAAAAATCACATTAAATATATATCATATTAATAAAAATGACCTGCCTACCCTAATTTTAAAACAAGTGCAATAAGAGAAACATAGAGTTTTCCAGTTTCTTCCATCATGAAAAACTGCATTACACCAACACTTGAGATGCACTGAGCACATCTGTAAAAGCTGGATAAACTCATTGTGCAACCCAAGTAACATTAATAAACTTTAAATAAATGAATTACAGTGGCTAATTCACCCACATGTAAAGTCTGGCAATGAAAATTATAATCACCATCTGACAAGGAGCTGTGGTGGCTCCATTGGTAAGGTAATGTACTCATGAACAAAAGGGTATGGGTTAGATTCCCACCACATGATCAGCCCCGACTTATTTCTGTGGCAAGGCACCATTCTCAACTTAACTTAGCAGGATATAACCTTCAATGAGTTGCTGTGCTCTAAACACCAAAAAGCCAAATCAAACCATCTGACAAGCATTAATCTGTATGTCATAGAAACATCAGAAAAGTTAAGAGTTATTCCATGCAGTGGCATATTCTCCAACATTTTCCATGAGGTCTCCACAATAAAATAATAGTTTACATGTTTTCTGTTCATTATGTATTGATGAAGTAAGTTTGCCAATATAAGCAGATAAAAAGCAAAATCAAACTCAGACATGATTTTGGTCTTCCATAAAAAAAGCTGAAATTCTGAACGGGGGGATTTGGGATCCTCCCCCACTGGTGTTTCGAGGGGCAGTGCCCCTGATTAGGGGGTCTAGGTGGCCCCCGGCCAAAAATGCATTTTACACTCACGAAAAGCTGCTCCTGGTGCAACTTATGATCATAATATATAACAAAATAATCATTTGAAAAACTAACAAACTTACCAAAAATTTTCAACTTGAATAATTTCACAATATTTATCGTCAAATGAATTTCTTCTCCAATTATATTGGTGCTCAAGTTTTTTCATATGCACATCAGTGTTCACATCGTAATTAAGTCAATAATTAGGCATTTTTTTGCTGCCAACATATTACACTTCTCTCTTTTCATAACAAATCTGTAAAATAAACACCCAAGTACATCACCTATATACAAATAATCCCATATATTCACTTGTCGTTTTGTCCACTGGACAAAACTTGTTAGTATGCCAGTCGAGCTCTCTTTGCGGCTTTATCAAAGATTTATTAAGGCTTCCTTTTTGTAACCAATGATTTTGTTGACTCAATTTGCAATCGTTTCTTTTCCTTCTCAACAACAGCCTTTTTCCTTTCAAGCTCCAGCTTGTATTGGCGACATGCAGTGCACATATTCTGAAAGAGGGCTACATTAGACCAACAAGTTGTTCTCCACCTATTTTTTTTTTTGTTTGACTGGTGGCCATAATATAAAAAAAATGGACTATATCAAGAAAAATCAGATTCAAGGAAAAAAAGTGGAATTCCGCTTTGAAATGGAGAAAAATCATTTCTGCAAACTAAAGGGAGGAAAAAATGAACAGAGATTCCATTCAAACCAAATTATTGATAGGCTTGAATTCAGTCTCAAAACCATTTTATTGTACGAGCACTTACTCTAATGTTGTTCAGGTTCCAACAGATGTCCTTGATATTGACATCCTTTTCAAAAGTGACCCAGCCCCTACGGAAGAATCGTCTCTCAGGCTGTGGATCTTGCAAAGCCACACGGACAAATCCGGGGTACCTCTTACACACCTGGTGATAAAAAAATTAGTCAAGCTTACAAAAAGACATCATAGTTAATTTTTCAAAACTAATACATACAAGCCACCCCCACTCCCAAGATATATAAGCATGATTATTGCCATTTTAAGTGGGAAAAAAAAAATTACATGTATATGTGTGTGTGTGTGATTTAGTTTTTTTTGTAGCTTTAACTGTTTTTCAGTCATATCGCTATGATGTGTGCAGTATGACAGTTTACAGTGATGTCTAGCACTGGGGCATCATGCCGCAGACATGGAGCATCATGTCCTACCCAGTCACATTATCCTGACACCAGGCTGACCAGTCCTAGCAATAACCTCTTAATGCTGAGTGACAAGCGAGGCATCTGTAGGTACTACTTTTGTATTTGGGTGTAAACATGTAATCTATACATATTGTGTCAAAATTATAGCACATATTAAAAAGACGCATTTATTTTGGCTACTAAACTGGTTCTGCGGCTGGTCAAAATTGTCACAAAAGGCAAAACCCACATGGATTAGAACCAGAAAACAAAACAAAATGTACTGAAAAATTATTTATATTCAGCACTCATTTGAACTAGTCTGCATGAAAAACTTTCACTGAATGATTGTGACTTGGAATTCTGCAATGAGCATGTAAAAGTTTGTAAAGCGGTGTTGATTTGTCCTTTCTCTGATCTGACATGTTTTGAGGTTTGAAAAGAACATCTGCTCTAACATTTTCCATCAGATATCATCCATAACTCACACCATGAAGCTTTCTGGCAAACATCTGGTGACATTTTCTTAAAAAGTATAGCTGGTCCGCTACCTAGATAGGTATCATATTCATGACTCTATGAGGCAACGTTTCACATTTTAAGAAACCTGTCTGTTGTCTTGGAAATGGGTCATATACAGTTGCTATTAATAGCAAATAGGGAAAATACTCTTACGCTGTTCTTACACAGCAATCATCATTTTAAGAATATTCTTAAACTTATGGGAGGAACTAAAGAGATGATAATAAAGATAACAAAACAACTTTATATTGCTAATTTTTATTTTATTTGTTATTGTCCCAAAAAGCATAATCCATATACACCACTCCCTTGATAACTCGCGCCCTGATAACTTGCGAAACCACTTATAACGCAGTGTCAGGCGTGGATCCCATTTTTTAAACCAGAAAATACCAAAGAAATTATCCCTATTTGTTGAACTTTAAGTAAATCGCGATCAAAATTGGTAACGGAAACTTTGATGTATCGCTCGTTTTATCGTTGAAAACGGTAGATAGGACCTGGAAATTTTAATCAACACTGTGAAATATCAAATTTAAAAATAACTCATATAATTTTTTATATTTTCTTTCCAAACGACATTCCTAGTACACCGCAATTAACAATATGTAAGGAAATTTTGATCAAAGTAAATGTCACTTACGCCAAGTGGAGGCAGTACTTTAATAAATACAAATTAAGTAATTTTTTATCAATTGAAATTTGTGTTCTAGTTCCATCTTTTAGTTCCTTTTAAGTGTAATCGTCATAAGTGCAATGTGTCCTCTTGTAATTAAACGCAAAATGCATCAATCTACCGTAACAGCTATGTTCGCAAGCGTTTCTCTGAGAACCTAATTAAATGCCGACCGTGTTTTGATAACTGACTTCCGAAGCATTTGTTGTATTGTTGCACTGAATTAAAAGCTGGTCTCCTTTATATTATCACGTTAATTATGTCTTTTGAATAAAAGAAGGAGGTTAAATAAAAGAATAGTTAAAAGGCACAAAAATCGGACTAACTTAAAATCTAGCGGCCTCGGTCATATGTCGGTTGAACACACTTCATTTGATCAATCAAACACTGTAATAAACATTATTGTATATGTAACAGAAAGTACCTAAAATTAACCGACTCTTTCATTACTGATCAAAGATAACAATGCAGCAAAACAAAAAGAATACTTCATAAAATAAAGAGCTTGATTTCACAGATACTGACCATTGTGGGCAAGCGAATTTCAGAGAATTCTTGAACTGGCATTTAGAGATATCCTCAGGGATGATAAAAAATTTCATTATTACTTCCAATGAAATCACGACATCAACATTGTACTAACTGAACAATAAAAAATTAGTTTCGACGTAGACGTGTCACGAAATAAATGTCGCATGTTTTTGAGAAGAAAAAAGGAATCTTGTTTGGTGGTGTATCAACAGTTAGTCTAGTTCCGAATTGTGGACTACCGATTTGGCAAGATACTATTAAAAACCACTATGGGAACCAGACAAGAAAACAAAAAAGCAGTGACGTAATACACAGATTTTTCGCGTACAAGTGATGGTTGTTCAAACCAGTTGGAACGATCTTTCATATGTTGGATATTTTGAGAGGAAAATATGTTATTTAAACAGAATAATGAACAACTTCATTACAAAAAGCACATTAAAAATTATTATCGACGTGGCTGTAAAATGAGGATTCTGTCATTAAACAGCCCAGTTCCCTAACGCCCCCGCCCCCATGGTTTTCTCAATGTCAAAGCGATTTTGTTCAATTTTTGGAGGCCCCTCAGTAACTTGCGCCTCGCTTATAGTGCGGTCTATGTTTGTTGACCCCGATGTGCATGAGTTATCTAGGGAGAGTTGTAGAGGCTTATGTAAAACAAAATTCGGTTACAAAAGTGCACTGATTATGTTAAAAGCATAATTGTTGGCATGTATACTAATAGTTCCTTTTTTTTCCAAACCCTTTACACATGAAACTTTTTTTTCACTAAAGAGCACCATACTGTTGGTATGTGTGACTACAAGTGACTAATCCAATCTAATACTACTGCAATAATAAAATTTCCCTCCCTCCCTTCTCTCTCACTCAGTACATACTGCTTCAACTTCCTGTTTTGTGATAGATGGTGCCAAATTACGCAGGAAAATGGAACATGTCTTGTGCAGTGCACGTGGCCGGGGATTTTTCTGCTTGTCATCCGAGTCCTCTTGTTTTGTATCTTCATCTCGTTCATCATCCTTTTTACCTGAAAGTATTACGACCATCATGACCCCTAATGTATCCTTACAATCTGAAAATATTACAATTGTCATAATACCTAATGCATTCGTTACAATCTGTTAAGAATTTATTATTTTAGAAAATTATTTAAGGTTGATATCTTTAGCAATATCTGCCACATTTGAAGATGAATTTGCAACATTTTAATATGCTTCTAAGTCCTTCATGCTTGGATACTTGAAAATTTGTCAAAATCAAAGTCAATTTTGAGATTAAGTCATTCAAAGGATTTTCCATTTTAGCAATGATGGCTGTATTTGGTGGAGAATCACCACTACTTGTAAAAATTTGAAAGCCCTTAACTCCAGACTGATTCCTGTCAAATTGGATCAAATTTTGATGACCAGTTTATCATTTATTCTATTCTTAGTAATGGTGATCACATTTTATTATGAACTGGTATAATTCATACCTGAAAGGCCACCAGTCAAGGACAACTTTATGCAAATCAATGTCATTAAGATCTGATTAACATGAAGCAGTTTGTAAAATTTTATTAAAATCCTTATCAAATATTGCTGCTGAAACCAGATGCCAAGTGGATGGGTAATATGGGGAAATACTTATCAAATGATGTTGCAAAGCACTAGAAATGGAAAATAATTAAGGTCTGATCAATACAAGTCACAAACCAGAGAGAAAGTGTCAAACAAGGGAGATAACTCTTTATACTACTATTATTCTTCCCTGGAGTTTTTCATTTTTGCACAGGGTTACAAATCTAAAGAAAGGTTACTCCCCTGATTAACTAATTAAATTGTAAAGAATCTCTTAAGATAACTCACACTCTAC
Source organism: Sinohyriopsis cumingii (assembly GCA_028554795.2). NCBI lineage: Eukaryota > Metazoa > Mollusca > Bivalvia > Unionida > Unionidae > Sinohyriopsis > Sinohyriopsis cumingii. The sequence continues at coordinate 23,129,211 of CM068837.1, forward strand.
TGGCTAAAACACTGTCCCAGAATCTGATATATGTGTGTGTGATTTGGATTTTTAAAGTAGCTTTAACAATGTTTGAGTCATATTGCTATGATGTCTGCAGTGTGACAGTTTATAGTAATGTCTAACACTGGGGCATCATGTCACAGACATGTAGCATGATGTTCCACCCAGTCACATTATCCTGACACCAGGCTGACCAGTCCTAACAATAACCCTTTAATGCTGAGTGCGAAGCGAAGCAGGTGTTAGTACCATTTTTATAAGTCTTTGGCTCGGCTGGGGATCGAACCCATGACCTCCCACATCCGAGGCAGACACTAAAACCACTAGGCCACCGGAGAGGTTGAATCTGATATAAGACTGTTTCTTCATTTTAAGCAATGAATGCAGAAATTATCTTGAGAGGACCATCCATAATTATTTTCAGGATAGCTAGCATGGTGGACATAATAGGACAAAATAGACACAACAATAAGTCTTCTTGGAACCATTCCATGCTGAAATGACTCTCCATTCATGCGAAGTAACAATGTCGTGCTTTTCATGATGGCTACTCAGGCAAACATAACAATTCTTTGACTGGCACCATTTTATTTTTGGACACGCCAAGAAGTCTTCGGTGTAAAATATAAATGTTGATATTACTTTCTGTTTCCAGAACTGGAAACAAGATTTTCGAGACTGCTGCCATGTTGTTCATACTGGATATCAGACTTGCACCATTTTCATTTACGACCAGCAAGACATTATAGAAAGCCTTTTGTTCAAAGCACAATGTTAATATGTTGATATTTTCAAAATGATTAGTGTGGCAGCCATATTGGAGGTTCGATAAGCACCATTTTCATGTAGGGCCAACTAGACATCATAAGACGGGGCCTCATATAGGTCTAATATATTGGTTGTAGAATGGCTACCGACTTAAAAATGAAGTTTCATTTTTAAACAGCTGGTTGCCAATTATGAAAAAACTGGATGAGAAGAACAAATTATTTATGTTTATGATGGCTACCAACGGTGTCGTAACACACAAATTAAATTTACAATATCCTGCAACTAAGTGTTTGGCCATTACAGAAACTGAAGTTGGGGCAACTTGAAAAGATGTGTGTGAAATTTTTTCACCTATAATATTCTGTCAATATGTAAAAATCAGAAGCAGCTTGCAGAAAATTCAGAACTATCATTATTCTTACCCACTTTGCCAAAAACATTTAAGTTTAATTACTTAAATTTTAATTAAATTCCATTTTAATTTGATGGGTTGATTATGCTATAAATAATCATAATTATATGCATTACTCATTTATGAATTGGTGCTGATTTTTTTTATACAAAAAGTACAAGTTTTTTTCAGCTGAATTAATTCAGAACAAGGTGACATGTTTTCATTTCTCTATGAGTAGCCTCTTTCCTTTGGTAGCCGCATTAAGAAGTTTACGTTTGTTGTCTCAGGCAGCCCAAAATCTAGGCCAGTTTAAGTACATATATCATGTCAGTAGAAACCAAACAAGCACGTGCTGCTGGAAACAATGAATACAGTAAAACCTGTGTTGTGAGACCACTGCTATGAAAGATCATCAATTTTGAGAGACTAGGTTCTTCTTGCACATATTTATTGGTTGCATAGTGTTATGAGCTGTCATGAGACCACCTGTCTTGAGTGAGCATTATTTTTTTGGCAGAAGGGTTGGTCTTTCAAGACTGGTACTACTGAACTACAGTAAATTGTTTTAGTGACACATTCTGGTTGACAATGGATATACATTTTTTAAAAATATGTTTCTACACTGTATATATTGGCTAATGGGGTGTGACTGATAGGAATTTTCTAATTTGTGACCTATACCAATATTCATGGATTTTCATGTGCATGTACTGTACTTCATGCATTACTGATTGTGTAACACAATGTAAGATGTCAATACACAAGTACATTTCAAACTGGGTTTGTCTTCATTTAATCAAAATTTCCATTGTTTATTTTTTTCAATGTGCAAACCCCATACAAACAAATTTCACTTGTCTGCTAAATTCTGATTTTCCTCAGATTTTGTAAGTTTTCATATTTTCAATTTCTTAATTGCACTTTCATAATATAGTAATGCATACCTGAAAATTCAAGTACATTTCCCCAGAACACAGAAGCATTATTTTTCATCGGATGACTGCTTTGTACTTAATATTATTTTCCCAACAGTGATAAAAACTACATAATGATCCAGGTAGATGAAAGACATACAAATGTATGTTAACTTTTCTCTACATTGCTGGAGTTAAAGTCTTCCTCAGTGTCTGCAATAGTCCAAAACGCCAGAAAGAAGCCTAATGAGAAAGCCAACCTTTAAATGGAACACAACATCGTCATTATATGAATGAACATTACGTTTCATGAAGATCCTCTGAATGGTTCTGGAGTTAACAGCTGGACTAGTGTGACTATCATATGGACAGACACAATTTGTAATCAAAATGGGCATAACTCTTACGATGCTGACCTAACAGATTCTATTTTTTAATCAGCACTGTTTCCAGTCATATGAAAGGATATAAAGTTTCACAAAAAAGGTTTAATATATGTAAAGCAAACAGAAGTGTGATGGATGGACACGATACCAGTACATTTCATGTCCCCTCATTTTAAGGGGTAATTATATATCCAAACAATTTATTAATTTAGGCCAATGCGGCCGGAATAAATATATGCAAACAATATCCAGATTTATGGGAGCATATCAGAATTTTGAAGACCTTTCTTTACAAAATTAAAAATATTAATTCAAAATTGCAAAGGAAAACAAGTTTCTATTTGTCTTTCTTATCTATGGCAGTATTTTGTTGTATGTTGTTGTTGATGGTTTAATGTCATTTTTCAGCACACTATAGGCTATATATGGCAGCCAGTATAACTGGTGGAGGAAGAACCTGGGAAAACCCTGGAAAGTACCACCAACCCACAGGGCCGCCTAGGGTAATCTTTTCTTGTTTTAAATTATTATGAATACAAACATTTTCAAGGTAAGAATCAATTTCACCATCAGAAACTTGCAAGTCATGTTGAGTTAATTCTTTTTTAATATTCATCCCTGGGTATGCCTTTATAATTACTAAATCAGAAGCTGATATCTAATCAAGATTTAATAAAACACATCATGAATCAGATTGTGATATTTTATATTAACCTTCTTTTCCTGAGGATCTTCTCTTTCTCTCTTTAATTTCACCCTCATCTGTATCATCAATCCCTGGTGGAGGAGGTTCATTTTCCAGACCTACATAAACATCAAATTACTGAAAATACTGATGGATTGCAGGAATAAGATGATAAATTTAAAAGGATCAAATGAATGAACAATTATTATGAGATACTGACAATCATGTTCCTTTTTATGACTATAAGCAAATATCAACATCCCTCAAAATACAAATAATAAAGGTTCTAATAATTTTTCTAATCCAAGTCTCTTCTTTAAAAAAAAAGACATTACAGAAAAAAAAATTAAAAGTATTTTGTGTGAAAATCAACAATTACTTTTCAGAAGCATTTTCTGCTCAAATGATTTTGTATAGTTTTCACAATACTACAAATAAAGTCACACTATATCTAGGTAACCACTATGGGCATAATCCTTTCCTCGTATGCAGAAAACCAGAGTTATGTCCCTTTATAAAGTCAGATTGGCTTTTCAAGGCCAATACAGCTAAATACAGAAAGAGACTTACTGTTAGAAACATAAACTATTCATAAAATAGTAACAAAGGTTGAAATCCAAGCGAACAAATGGCGACAGATAAAAAAAAACAGCATTTAATGGAAAATGTATTTTGGTGGTCAGCAGATGTTTGATGAATGTATCAGAAAATGTTTTTTCTTTTCATGTGTCCCTTATTAAAAAAGTTAATATGTAAATGAATTTAGAAAAGGTGATTATTGTATCCTTAACATTGCTGCTAAGCAAGATGTTACTGAACAGTAAAAGCATTCATATATCTATATTGTGAAATTTATTGATAGCCATAAAAACATAAAAATCACCAACAAAAAAGAAAGGATCCTTAGTCTTCTGACTTGCATGGTACATGTTTTCAGGTCCATATGTTCCATATGGGCAGATGTTACTGCCGGTGTTTTGAAAACAAGGATCAAGTGTTAGCTGTAAAAGATGCATGATTTTATGCATCTTCAATAGGAAATTAAGAATGTCTGTAGTTCAGAGAATTGTTTTGTTACCCTACTAGCTTATATAATTAAATCTTTAAATGTGATCTTCTTGTGCAGTTGCACATTTGTATCAGCTTTCAAAAAATCTAGGTGAACAGCCAGTATTTACGACACATCTTTGGCTGATTATCATGGTGCACTACACATGTGTATGTCATTGAAACGGTGAAGGTTGATAGTTAAAGATTCATAGTCATTCCATAAAAGTAAACCTGGAAAATTGCACATAAAATAGTTCCCAAATTTAATTAAAAAATCCTCAACAATTTAAGAAGAAAAAAAACCAATGTTAATTTATATATACGAAAAGACTCCAAAGCACACAGTAGAACAATTATGACTACTCATCTGGTGTTGAACCCAATGTTATTTAATACATATAAAAACTCAAAAGAACAGTACAATGACTGCGACTAATTACCTGGTGGTGCTGGTTCTGGCTCAGATTCAGACCCACTCTCAGACTCAGATTCCTCACTCTCATAACTGTACTCTGTCTTATCCCTCTGACGTTTTTTCTTCTTCCCTTTCTTTTCCTAAAGATACGAAAAACATTTTTATTGCCATTCTTTTTCCCCCAACAGGTACACTAGCATTAACAATAAGCAGCCTTCAACTTAGCAAAATCATTTATACTTATAAACCATGACAATTTATCAAGTGGATGCATAGATATAGATCAGGCATGTTGCCCCCTCCATCTTGTTGTAAGAGGTGATTAACAGCGCCAGAAGCCGCAATCCAACCACTGAATCAGCCATGGTTAGCAAGCATTGTGCAAAGCATATTACTGCATTGCATTAGTACATGCCTTGTTGTATCATAGCATAACGTGCAGGATTATGGCACCGAAAGGAAAATATTCACTATAGTATAGTTCCATATAAAGAGTTGTTGGTGGTGGTGGTGGGTTCAACGCCATTTTTCAGCACACAATAGGCTATGCATGGCGACCAATATTAATGGTGGAGGAAGAACCCTGGAAAACCCCGGAAAGAACCACCAACCCACAAGAAAATACTGGCAAGCTGTCTCACATATCCATATTAGCCAAATCCTAGACTCGAACCCATGCAGACAGAGGTGAGATGGCAGTGATCCGTAACAAATAAGTAGACCACTCGGGGCCCCCATATAAAGAGTAAAAATATCAATAAAGAATTTATACATTGCATACATCTGCTTACAAGTCCAATGGCAAACAGCAATAAACACAGACATACCACTGAGTAATGTGTGGCCAAAGCAGGGTCTATACAGTCTGTCATGTAATCAGCAAAACAAACATCAACCCTATTTTTGCCTGTGCAGTATGCTACATCAGATCAGGGTCTATACTGTTTGCTGTAAGACTTGATTTATAAGCAGGTATACACAATTCTAGTAGGGCAGCAGAATAGTCTCCGCAAACAAAAGTTATAATGCATGTCCATAGTTGTTCCTCATTCTAAAGTAATCACAGACATAATCAGTATTAATTATAACGTTTTTTTGTCAAATGAGAGATCATGAAGCAAAGAAACATTACAGCTGATTATAATGGGTCAGAAATCATTTGTAAAATTTTGTACTGGATTCTCACTTTACACATATTTCAAGGAATCATATCCTAGTCAACCTGAAGAAGACATACTGAAGTTGTTCATCAATTAATGCTTCTAACCTCATCTTCATTTTGTTCCTGTTGTTGCTGTTTCTTTGTATACTCCTGGGCCTTGCGCATCAACTCTTTTTGTTCCCCTGTGATGGTTATTTCTAGAGGTTGCTGCAAACAGATGAAAAATGGACCTGATCACTGCACATATTACACTTTTTAGTGTACTCCTTTTGAAAGAAATCTGATACTTAGGTAATTTTTGTTAATTAGGTAACACACAGAAAAACTATAAAAGCAGAATCTATTTAAATAAAGCTTAACATGTGATCCTTCAGATATTTGTATTAAATATGTTAAAATTTCACCACCAAAAGTACACACTGAATGACTGCAGGCAGTCAAAGTAGGGTCCATTTGGCTTATTCTAGTCATTACTCCCATCCAATGGAATAAAACTGAAGCAAAGCAGAAATGGGTCTATGCAGTTTGCTTTTGGATCTGACATACATGGGAGTATATATGGTACATTACATCACTGATTTACAGGTAGTTTGTAGATTCTAGGCAGTTCAATAATTTCAGCAGCAGATAAGCTTGTCTAAAACCTACTTACACTTTATCCAGGAAGGCACTGCAATAATACATTTTTTTTCTTACTCCTATGCATGTCTGTACTTCAAGCAAGCCAGCTGGAAAGACCCACAAAGACCCACCCCAAATAGATGCTAGTATGATTAAAAAACATCAAGATGCCCATTTCTACCCTCTAAAAGGCAAACGTGCCAACCCTAACAAAACTGTCTTGTAATACACTCAATTTTTTCCTCTAGTTTGACCAGTTTTCAGTAAGGTGTACCAAAATGTTATGTACTGCTACTGTCAAGCTGGAAAACATGTATTTATAAATGTTTGTTATTCAAAACTACTGCAGTGACGATAAACATCATGTTCAACTGAAACGTTAGCAAAGTACACATAGACCTTATTTACATCTAGTACAGTTGCAAAAACTTCAGTTAAAAAACCTATGCAGCTCAATGGCTTGTTGCTATCTCTCAAAATGATGCAATGTTTGTAAAAGTTTTTTATTCCAAATGATGATCCCACCGTAAGACATACTCAACTCAACAAATGATGTCCAATTAAACATAACAGTGTCCTTTCTAACTTTTATTCACAGGAATCTGAATATTTTTTTTCTCTTCTGGACTGATTATTAATGCTGTTTAAGATGCTTATTTTCCTTTCGTCTCTAACATGTATTGCTCGCTAGATGCCATTTTTAAAAACTTATATAATCAACAGTTTCACCATGTAGATGCTTCACATGAAACAATATGGTTACCTCCTAACTCTACTAAATCTAATATTAAACCGGGATCCAACTCAAACAGTGATGAACCAATTATCAGGATTTTAATGTGACAACCATATTTCTGTAGCTATGCTTTTATTCCTTAAGTCCATATTTTGAGGGTCATTTTCGCAAGACAGCACAATCATAAGGGTTGGCAGGCCTGAAAGGGTTATAACTCTTATGCTAGTAAAATATGGTCTCAATCAAATCATCCAACTATTGCTGGAATGAAGTTTTATAGAAACTTTCTTTGCAATCAAAATGATAGACTGTCTGCAAGTTTGAGATGGATAAAATGCTTACATGGACTTTTGGCTATATGCTTGTGCTTTCTGCAAGCTTGTGTACTGATAGATGATATAGGCTAGAGTGTTTACAAACTTGCTTATTTACTGACACATAAATGTATAAATTGGTGTGAAACAATTTATATTTCCCCCATCATAAGTAGCTGGACTAAAAAAATTCATGACCTACATCTGGATTTTTCTCTTCTCTCGAGTCCTCCCTCTTTCGTTTTCTAGTTTTCTCCTCCGGGCTGCAAAAGGACACCAGAAAGAAGCTCAATATATGTATAATATTAAGAAAAAGCAAATTTTAATTTAAATACCTCCTCTGCAACACAGTAATTTTTTTTTATTATTCTGTAAATGTTCTTTGAAATAGTTACCTTGCAATGTTAGTAATGTTCCAAAAGTAAAATTCCTAAACAATTAAAGTAACTGCACATGCAATGTGACTTTTTATTATATAAAAAAATCATACTGTTAGTTCAGTATATTCATGGACATTCAATGAAATATAGACTATGTATGTATCTTTTATTTTAACTATGAGCTTGACTGATACCAGACTTTGTTAAAACTGTTTTCTGACGCATTATGCATGGAGTAGTTGAAGGACAGACAGAAAAAATAGTTACCGCACAATTATAATATAAATAACAGTAGTTTGAATCTGAATTTATTTTGTATTTCCAAGTAAAAAAGTTCTTTTAAAATCAACCTGTATTTCTAAACATTTTTACCAAATATAATTAAAGAAGACTGGTTATGAGCATAAAATTTATCACCTTTCTTTGCTCAATTAAATTTTCAAATTCACCCTGGACAATGCTGTATGTCAATAGGAGGACAAATTAACAGAAAGTGTTAGGCAGAATACTACGTTTGCTTCTGAATGGCACCAGTTCAAGAAAATATCTTCTAACACAGGTATGACCAGCAACCTAATCATGATGGTATAGCTTGTTCACATACTTTAACATGTCCTAGCTTTTAAAATTTTAGCTTAATGCATCCGTTGATGTATATGAAAAAAATGTTTTGCCAAATAATGGGAAGCCTGAATGTAACAAGATATGGAATGCACTGGCTTTACTGGGGAGCTTCTATTGATACAGTGTAAAACACACAACAAAAATGTTTGTCAGAATGCCATTGACTGTCCACTTTTTCTACATAGGAGGTACACTGAAGGAAAGCCTGCAAATACGACTTCATCTGGTAAGCATGATTTGGAGCTCAGTGCTTATCAACACAAGTTAAAAGACCTTGGTCTTATCTCCTTTGAATGTTAATTACACCAGTTTACAAGCCCAAGTAAATGCTTTAAATGCTTCATAAAGGACTTTCCACCCAAGTAATGGAACTATATTGCAGCAGAATAGCTAAATATGTAAAACCAGCACTAACTGATCAGCAGCCGTTTACTAACACATGGATCAAGCCCTGCATGGGTATGTGGGTCAAACTGGCACAACTCAGTCAGGGCACCTTGCCATAGATAAATCAAAGTGCATGTTACATCTCAAACATGCTTCAGCTGCTTTGGGAAATTCCCTACCCAGGTACATCATGTTAGGAAATGCCATTATAAGTGAAAGTATGTGAACTTCCCCTCCTTCTTCAGCAATCTTTAAAATGTCCTATACGTTGATTACATCAACACTGCCATAACCTGCAAAGACACATGACCCTCTGCAAAGTGTGGGCAATATATAAATCATAAAACTTGAGACAAAGTAATATCTCACCACATGGCAATGGATACTGACAGCATGGGACAAAATTTAACACAACATTTTTAAATTTCTGATGAAGATATCGACATCACAAACATGCAAGTGATACAGTCTAATGATTCACAGTAAGGACTAATCTGGGTAGCAACGACATACTTCTAATATGGACACTAACCTTTTATCCACAGGATGAGTTTCTGAATTGTTTCTACTCCTAGCCCCTTCCACTTCATCCTCTGGTTCATCTAGAACAGTCAAATCGAAGTCTGTACCTCCCTCCATTTTTATCACAGCTAAAATCAAACAAAAATTCCTTGAAAGAACTGATATCCTGCTGGTCAAAAGGATAGCAAATACTCAAGTACACTATATTCAGTGTATCCCCTAGGGGTGTAAAATTGAGGGTAAAAAAAAAACAACCTTGGGGGTCAAATATGTACTGACAAATTTTCATATGACTTTTTCATCGTGAAATTGGATATTGCAACTTGCACAACATACTCTCTCTCTCTCTCTTAACACAAATAAACCAACATGCACAACTAACAAACAAATGCACTGTCCATTCACAGAATAATTTTATTAGTTCATTTTTCTTTTATAATCGTTCTTTTAACAGTCTCCTTATAATCAATATGAAGCAATATTATAGCCCAACACAGTACATACAAGCCAATACAAAAAGCCAAATAAATATTTTTAACCAAATGGCAGTTAATTTACTGCCTTTCATAAAATGTGTACTATCATCGGTTTCACTGTACTTCGTCCTAGAACAAATTTATCCAAATATTATGGAGGATAATGATTCATCTTCTTTCTAATAAGTTACACTTGAACTTTAAGATCTTTCTTTTATTGCAGCAAAGTTAAAAACCAACAAAATCTGCAATGACCCACTGACTTTGTAATCCAAAGAACGCATTTGTCTCTGCAAGTTTACTGATTTCTTTGTTGTGAAAGAATGTCTTGGGTTATAACGTGTTCTCCAGATAACTTGTGGCCAATGCGGGCAGATTTTTAAAAATTCTAAATCCCTGTCAAAAAAGGATCATTTACGTTTGCAGTCACACCAGCAATCCTAATGGAAGTGCTGTATTCCTGTAAAGGGAATTATTTTCTCCATTTTTCATTAAGGTAAATCCACAGTTACTCTTTTGTGTTCTGCTTCTTTCACTTTCTTCGCTAATGATTTTTAGTGCACAACATTTTAATCTGGGGATCACTTTCTCGTGCATCAAGCATTGAGGTTAAACATCTAGATGACAGCTTACTGAGCTCGACAGAAATCACATGAGAGCTCGCGAGATATAGAGAAGCTATGTCATAACATTGCCTATGCTAGTCTGGTTCATTGTTTCGCATGTTCCCTGCAGTGCACTCTGCTATATGAATAGAGTGCAAGGCAGGGAGCAAACAAAGCAGGGACACAGTCAATGCCTATGACCGAAGTATTATGATACCATTATCGCCCAATGCATCGGGTATTAAATAAATCCTGATCACATTATGAAAATCCTTTGCGTCAAAAAAATGCACGGCAACAAAATGTGTGTGCCAATTTTCTCCAGCATGCGTCCCTGATGCACAAATGTGCGTAAAGGTAAACACTGTATATTTCTTTAAGAATACTTATAGATCACACTAATGTTTGGAATATAATTTTGCTACCTCAGTAGTCCATCCCTACTAAAAGGACAGAAATTTTGTATTTTCTTTCTTTTAAAAAGGACAACAACTCCTGCCCAAAAGCTCTCATTCTTGCAGTGTGTTGCAAGTTGTTCAGCACACCAATACGTCAGGCAGTGTGTTTAGGAGGGGTTTTAAGCAATGTATTTGGGTAAGTACTCTAAACATAATTTACTTTGCTTTCTCCTTCAAATGTTCATTGGTCACATTAACCTATTGAGAATAGTTAACAGGAGGCAGGAGCACTGAGCTTCAAAAATATATCTGGTAGGGTATCCTTCTATGTAATAATGGCTTAATTCCCTCCATGTATGCCATATTCTCCTAATCTGATATGCAACATCACCTCCAGTCATGTGATACAAACTTGAGAAGTTTGACTCTGCAGGCCAGCCAACAGCTTCTAATATGTCTCAGCTACAAATGTCAAGTTTTAACATGGGTTTCACAAAGATAGGTCTAATTTCATGATGCAATTTTTTTTTGTGGAAAAAAAATGAGATTATACCAATCATATCACTCACTCACCCATAAAGATAAGGCTTGAGAGTAGACGGACCAACTTGCCAATAATATCCCTGTAGTAGTATGGAGGTGGAGCCATAATTATGGCTGGTCACGCAGGACTATCAATAAAGTGCCCAAGCTGGGACTTATAGGCCCAAACATGAGTATGTGTGATTTGGAATTTTAATGTAGCTTTAACATTTTTCAGTCATATCGCTATGATGACTGCAGTGTGGCGGTTTATAGTGATGTCTAGCAGCGGGGCATCATGCCACAGACATATAGCATGATGTCCCACACATTCACATTATCCTGACTCCAGGCCAACCAGTCCTAACACGAACCTCTTAATGCTGAGTGCCAAGCGAGGCAAAAGTAAGTACCATTTTTATAAGTCTTTGGTATGACTTGGCAGGGGATCGAACCCACGACCTTACGCATCCAAGGCAGATGCTCTAATGCCCAAATATGAGGGGGCTGCCTTTAAAAAAAAAAAAGGGGGGGGGGGGGAAGAGAAAAAGAGAGAAAGACATTCCCAGAATCAGAAAACTCTGCTGAAACAAGAATAGAAACATGGGTAAAAAATAGTCTGTATTTAATAATATTGTCATCATCTCCTGATCAAGATGAAGCATCTGTTCAAAAACAGTAGATTGCAAAACCTCAACAAAAAAATTCTCCCACTGAGGTGTGGGCTGGACCCCAGCAACGTTCTACATAAGACTCACAAGATATGGTGACTTTAGATGTATGGTTAAGAGATATACATCATCTTTGTGAGAATGCTTTCTTTTATCGTCCCCTTTAGCTATTTTCTGTAAAACTGTAGCCCAGACTCCTTGCAACTATATAAGACACATAATACAGTGATGAGATGAAGTACATGCTAAACAAATGTTCATTGACATGATAAACCGTGAGTGACAACATGCAATAAACATTAGCATGTTGTACAACAAGGCTGAATAAATAGAGTTCAAGAAATTGGAAGGATTTGTAAAAAGATGTGCACAATCTGCAAAGGAATGATTAATAAAAGAAGGAAAGAAAAAAAATCCAAACTCCTGGTTGGATAGCTGATTCTGACAATGACTGTGGACTGTTGGGTGGCATCACATACAAAGTTTACAGTACGGAACCAAGGCTTACAAACTACCAACACCTTTGGGAGCAAGGGGAGGTTATATGCAAGAGTTATTGCCCTCTATCTAAAGAGATCAACATAAAAGATCAATTTTCATTTTATAATAAGGCTGGATTCTGGGGATATCTTTATATTCCTAATCTTAATGTGATTTGGGAATGTATTTGAAGGAGAAACTAAGGCAACTTGATTTCTTCAATTATCTGTTGGGTATTGAAACCATCTCTGATATTCTTGGGAAACTCTAACATACTAAACTGGATAACAAAACTATTTTCTTACGTTGCAGTTATCTTGTTCACAAGATACCAGTAACTGCTGTACTACATCCTTACCCATAGCTTTTGACACTGAACTTGACATCACGCACATAAAATCACCTAATCTGTCAAGATATAACTACATATTAAGGTTTGTTAAATCGATAGGTAATATGTTCTGACAAAAAAATATGAAAATACTGAAATATTATCACTTAAGATTTTATTCAGTTAAGTCCACATATTGGGGCAAATTGTTTTTAAAAATCAATGTCAAAATCAATATCACAGCATGGGCTATCATCATGTTCATTGGAGTGCAAATAAATAAAATAATCAAGTCAAAATTAATTTGTATTTGCATGAGACACTGTGTTAATAAACTCAGAGAAGTATACAGATACAAACAATAACTTTAACTTCATGACATACAAGAGCTGCGAAAGATTCATAGCACAAGGCACCAGTGATAGTGTGAAAACAAACTCAGTAGTGCAAATTGAGTGTTATTTCATCATAATGAATAACATTAAAATGAAAGCACATAAAATGAACTGGTGTATAGCGAGCTTCACTGGTAGTACAGATATGCTGGTAATCAGATCTACAACATTGTCATTAAGAACCAATTAAAATGTTGCAAAAACCCCATGATGATGTCACCATTTATTAACAAGAAGTGTCGTAAATAAAACACTATGCTGATGTCACCATTCATTCACAAGAATCAGATACAAGATTTGTTAAGACAGCTATGGATGGTGCAATGTTAGATGTCAGATGCATGCCCATTTTCACTCTGAATAAGCCACATAATTATGTTGTGTATAACTGAAAAAGTCAGTTTACATGACTTTTTTTCCTCATGGAATTAGCCATATAAATAGATTCAGGATGCAGATCAAGGAACCATGATTTAATTACAGGAACAACTGTGTACTGAGAAAAGCATTTCTTTTTTTAAATGTCAGTGTCAGTAAAGCCATCTGCTCTGGCAAAGTAGCTGTTATAAGCTCAATCAAATTTTTGGCCCGCACAGAGATTATTTTCCTTTCATAACAACTAAAGCAAATATAGTATTATAGTAGTATATGCTACAAGACCTAGACAATTCTTACAAATATTTAGATGGGAAGAAGTTAATATATAACGTTCCAAAATAAGACAATTCATACAAATATTATGTCAGAAGTTAATATGCAGTGATAAAAAGCGTCATTAGAGAAAAGTATATCATTCTGAACACATTTTTAAAAAATTTGAAGATATCAGTGATCAACTACAGAACATCTGGAATTTGACCATAATATGGAATGGGTTCTCAGCACAATGTGCAGAGCATAAAGACATTTGACAACAATCAGGACAGACTGCCTACAATAGTTTATAGATCACTGCATACCCATGAAAGCATTATTTATTTATTTTTCTGAACAAATATGTAATATAACTGGCCTCTGGGTCACAGAGCTCTAAGCTTGGGTTTAAGAATGAATTTCCTCTATCAGCAAGTATGAACTGACCATTCATTAGCAATGCAGTGTGTGATGGTTGAAATGAAATCTCAGGCTTGTTTCTGAGTTCAAATGTTTTACAAACCTGAAGCCAGAGCTGTCAACAACTACCATGTTCATTTTTACAGACCATGATATCAACAAATGCTGCATGCTTCATCTGGACCAAAATGGCTAGCAAATGCAATGTTCATTTTAGGCTGGACCATCAAGCAACCAATGCCTTTCATCTATGGCATAAGACATTTGCCTCTTTGGCAATCAAAAAGGATATCAGAAGAAAGCAATAGATAAATGATTATTACAGCTGATTTTAAACACAGTCAATCAAGTGCAACCCAAGCTGACAAAACAGAATGTGCTTCTTGCCACGAAGCACAAGACAATCAATTTCAATGGTTGACGTAAATGTCTAACTGATAATTTGTTAAACTGGGCACCAATCATGATCATGGACAGAAACTGTAAAGATGAAATCTTCAGCAAAATTAGCATACAGGGTGAACAAAATGTAAACTGAAAGAGAATTCTAGAAGTAAATGGTTACTAAGCATGAATTCCAATCCAGATATTCAAGACACATGGCCTGGTAGGCTGATGACACATATCTGAATTTTCTTGAATACATAAATAGATAAGGATACATGACCCTGTCAATGTTTAAATAACCTGTTTTTGGACCTGGTAGGGGCACAAAGGCCCAACTTTTTTTTTTAAATAAATGGTATAAACACTACAAAATAAAATCAGTTCCAGGCCTGGAAACCATAAAACACTGGAGTCAATTAATAAAATGCTTAAAAAGGAACATAATTTATGACAGGCAAACGTAAAATCAGAAATTCCTGAGTTGTATGATTTCAGGCCAAATCCTTGTTGATCAAAGTAGACCAATGATTAGCAATGTGCATGTCATGCCTGGGTCAATTCACAATCTTCATTCTCCTCTGATCTGGTCATGCCAAGGTAAAGACTAACACCAAGATATTTCTTTTCAATGTACTGTAATTCTCACTAATAAAACATGACCATGATTTGCCATCACATTAGGTGAAAGAAAATAAGGGTGTATACTATTTGCAGTCAGACGACTTTTGAGCAAATACAGATGACAATATTATCATATTCATATTATACTAACTTTGCAACTGTCTGACAGATTTTGACTAAATTCTATGCTTGTAATACACTGAATTCTTTATAGGCATGTTCTTGATGGCAAAAAAATAACACGTCATGTAGAAGAACAACGACCAGTATGTTAATTGTAAAGAAGTTATGATTTATGCACAAGGCTTTACCTGCATCAAGGAGCTTGACAAGCATTTCATGCTTCTCTGTATCCACAGATATGTTCTCAAAGTATGTCCCATCCAAAAGCTCCAAGAAAACATTGCATCGCTTTTTCAAAGCTGAAATCACTTCCTTCTGTCTTTTCTCACATTCTTCTGGGTGGTATTTGGACTTAAACCTGTAGAAAATATTGCATTATAACATAAGAATAGGAACATGGGTATATATATGTGATAGGTGGTCACCTTAAAACATGTGAATGGTATAGACCTAACTATGGTTATTTTTTATGAAGCCTCTGCTGGCTGTATCATATTTGATCAATTATGGTACATAGCATGCCATTTTTAATGATCACCAAGAACTGGTCAAATGCAGCTGTAGTATATTATTGGTTAAAGGTCATACAGTGTGTACATGTTTGTGTCACAAGTCAAATGTTATTATTTTGTTGATGCCTGAGTCAAATACAACTGCAAACTGTCATCTGCCCTGTCTATAGAAGTTTAAAGCTTTTGAGAAAAGACACTTTAAAAGCTATCTATTGTAGATAATCATTATAATGACAGAACCATGAAGCAATATACAATGAAACCTGCTCTAGTGTACACCTCCATAAGAATGACTTTTTTTTTGAATGCTGGATCCCTTCTACGATATTTATAACCATCAACAACATCTATATGTTAAACACCTGTCCAAAAAGGACATTTTATTGTTGTCTCTTTAACATCTTATATAAAGAGGTTTCACTGTACATAATGCGTTTCCCTCTACACAAAAGTATGAAACTTGAACATTATGGTACATCCTTTTGCATCATTTAAGCAAAAAACATAATGAGCTACCAATAAAAGACTAGACTCCATATTAAATTGTTAGGCCTATCCACTATATCATCAAAACATCATTCATACACAATTAAAACTAGAAAAGAAGTTTGTTACTCAAACTAAAGACATGGAGGACAAAAACTTATTAACACACAATATACAAATCATGATGGAAGAAGCTAATATTTTCATTGTCATACTGGCAAGCTACAACAATAAATTTGTTTTGATTATTGTAAAGGTAAGTCATATAGATAGTATGCAGATTTATAAAGCAATAGTTGAATAAATGACTGCATACAGATTATAAGCAATAAGAGCTTTAAAACAAAACCAGATGGAAACCTGCCCTTGGTCTTTGTTACCTGTTTGGTTGTCTCCCTTTTGGGTTTTATCCCATTGTTGTCCATGTTACGCGGATAAATACTTTGATTTGTAGCATATATTCATTATTGCATGCCTAACTATGCCCTAAAACTTGGAAAATATCTAGACTGCATTGTGCGCAGTCATCTAATCTAAGTCGCGGAAGTCTTGCGTTGTCAAACCTGGTGCTGTGAGTAGCAACTCACACACAAAGCTTGGAGAAAAGAATGTACATGTTAAAATCAGTCATAAAAATATTGATTAGGAAGACATACATACATATCACAAATGCTAGTTCAAATGTGCTTAAAAACAAGATCAAATTAAATACAAAAGTATCACCAGAAGGCAAATTCTATTCTTGAAAACAAAAGACATACTTCGTCTGAAATACAATTTCCATATCGCAGATACCAACCTTTTCAGTATTACTTTATATAAACTATAGTAACAACAATTTTATTCATTTAGCCAAATGTTTTAGTTGCAGATGATTAACAGTTTTTTTTTATAACCCTAAGTTAAAATCTCTATTGTCTGGCTTCAAGTATGAATCCAGAATGAATCCGTTTTCCTGTATATTTGTTATTACTTATCATGCTTTATAGATTCTTTATTACTGCACTGACCCGACAACTGTAAGCTGTAATAGCAGTCAAGACATTTATTTTTTGGCAAGATTTTACCATGACAATGAACAGCATG
The DNA here is from genome assembly GCA_028554795.2 of Sinohyriopsis cumingii. NCBI lineage: Eukaryota > Metazoa > Mollusca > Bivalvia > Unionida > Unionidae > Sinohyriopsis > Sinohyriopsis cumingii. The sequence goes on from CM068837.1 coordinate 23,146,721, forward strand.
TTGATCCACTAGCATTATTCCAGATTTAAAGAGGATTGGATAAAAGGGTATTGAAAGCTGAAGACTTAAATTTCAATGCTTTTCTAGCTTATTGATAACATGGACAGATGCCAAATTGATTATATCCAGTCTGTGCCATGGCAAGCTCAAGTAAAATATGACTTCTTTGTAACATATAACACAAATTATTGCAAAATGAGGCTATTTTGTTGGAAAATTTATCAGTGTATGAAATAATTTATAATGATAAATTGTAGTCAACCTGTGCAAAGCTATGATTGGTATTGAACCTATCAACTTAAATAAGATTTTCTCTTCTTCCAGAGACTAAATGTGCTAATTCACAAACAAAACTAATTTAAAAAACCCACAATAAACCATATCTCCTCCACAAATCAAGCACACAATATTAAATTTCTACAAATAAACTTTTCGCAGAAGTCTTACCCATGAAAAGTTAAAAAATATACTGAACCCCCAGAAACTATTACACACTATTTCAACTATATTACTTCCAATGTCATCAGAGTTAGAAAAAAAAAAGAGATTCAATGCAGAAAGTGCCAATGTCAGACTAAAAATGGGTTTATGGAGATCAGTGCAATTGTTGTCAAGAAACAATTAGGTTAGGCACAATGGACATCCCAAGTATATATGGGCACAAATTTTAGACCATTGGTAACATAATAGCGAAATTTGTAGAGGAAATATGACTTTCAAAGCCTTATGTAATAGAAAATCAGGGTCTATTGCTGTTTTGTAGCTCGACTCTGCTTAAAAGCAAATACAGATAATATCTCATAATATCTTATCATTCACCGGTGATATAAAACTGATACCTATATCTCACACATCTGCCTAAAAAATAAGGAAAAAAGTGGCCAAGTCTGCAGGTGGGCCACACATACCACTCCTCCTCTTTGTGTGCCAAAAAGAATTCGCTAATCTGTTGTTTTTGGAATTCCAACTTGTACTCATTGTACTTCTTAATAGCATCCTGATCACTGATGTTATCCTCCTGCTGTCCCAAGAACTGTTTAAATGTCATCATAGGAGGCTGCGTCGGATAATCTGGGTCAATTCTGGAAATAAAATGAAAACAAATAATAGTGTTGACTAAGTGAAGATTCAGTTGTAATTTAGAACCCCAGCCCATCTCCATATTGAAACAATATTTTATCAAAATACAATCTGAGGCAGGTTATGTTTTAACTGCATAGCCTAATTTGTTATATTAAGCTACAAAAGCTGTCAAAAAACATGCCAACCACTGAAACCCCACATTCATTTCAATTTCTTGTAAAAACAATCCTTCATGACAATATCCTTTTTAAACTTTCTGGTCAAAATACAGATTCAGCATCAGAAATCCATGCTGAAATCTCAGCTTTTTCAATGGGTCACAATTAACTAGGCAATGAGTCTGAATTTAGTCAAATACTAGAAGTAGGCGAATATAAAGAAAGCACTTTTATCTGAAAATGCACTGTGAGCAATGGAACAAGCATATAAATTTACAAGCAAAATCAATAGGACGCAACGCACAAATCACAAACTAAATTTTGAGATTGAAGCATAAAATATGTCACAGTGATCCGATTTTGGAATAATGAAGTCATCAGAGCTGCTAACTCTCCAGCAATTAGTGAAAAGAGGGATACAAATTAGTGAATTTTGAACAGTTAATGAAAACTTATACCATGACACTAGCTCCATCCATTTTGATGGTCAGAATTGCATTATATGAAAACCACATAATAAAACTAAAAAATATTTACACTGATTACAAGTACACATTTATATGCAGCAAAATTTACTGATATTTACAAAATTCATGCTATTTATCATCATATGATGCTTTGGCGGTCTTGAACTTCCTCAACTGGGCTATGGTAAATTTGTTTTCAAAACAGTTCAGCCTTCTTACCTTCTGTTTAATCTTGGTGACTAAAATTGTTGCAAATATTCAGCACCTAAGGAGGCACCAAAGTTTGTCTTATTTTTCATTATAATGGGATATACTCCTTCACTGTTACTGTTGCTGATCTCCAACTGAGAAAAGCAGGTTATGTTCAACAAGAAAATTCACAAACAATGCTTCAGCAATGATAAGCTTACGGAACTTGAGTAGGTCACTTAAAGTACTACAAAGCTGAAATATCTGGGTATTCTTCATTTTTCCAATAGCTATGTGCTTTTTACAAGCTGTGTGCCTTTTCACATTGTTTTGCCACATGCCCACATGGGGCTTGTATTGTTCCTTACACATTATATGTCATACATGTATTATATAATATCATTATACAGTACATGTATGACAGGTCAATTGTAAGCAACGATATCAGCCTCTGTGCACATTCCCAGTTCTAAAATTTGCGGCATACTATTGTACGAAAAGGATAATGTTCACCGATGTTTAATGTCTAAATGCAAGGCCAATTTTGGTGTAATCCAATCTACATTTCACTTTTTGTGGAATACCTATCCTTTCCTGTGGAGATGAAAGCATTTTTTTTAACTGTAACAATTGAATCTAGTTTTACTAACACTGCAACTAGCAATACAAGACCGTTATGGATAGGAGTGATCACTGCTGCATTTTGACTTGCACTTAATAGAATATAATGTATTTTATTAAGATTTAAGCCAATTGAGAATTCGGGAATTTGTGATTTTTTTTCCACGAGGCATGAATCCATGAATCATTAACTCGAACTTAATGCCAAAATCATGAGGGTTGGCAGGGTCCGAGTCATACATATATCATAACCTATCCACATAATGTGTATACATTCAGAAAACAAATCAAACAGTTGGCTCAAGGTAACAAAAAAGAGGGTTAAAAACTTAACTGATGGAGCAAAGTAAAAATATTATTAAAAACTAATGATAAAAAAGAATTTCTGCTACCTATATGATACATTACAAAACAACATTTTAATGTTTCATGGTGAATGTTTTTTTTGCATTCTGTACTGCTCATTATTATACATGCGATGTTGATCAGGAACACACTTTTCACAAGTGACCACATTATCTTTGGAGGAACGATTATAATGGAATTATTCAACGATTTTTGTTTCAGAGTGAATGCATTGTTATTTTGCATCATTGTACCTCACATTATTGTCTAAGCGAGATTAATTATTAACATATAATTGTGTTTTATCGCTTTCTTTACAAAGAAGGCATTTTGTCCACCTGAAAAAAGTTTCGTCTGCATAATTAAATCGCGTACAGGTAATGGACACCTGATTCTTATGGCCAGAATCCCATGGCACAGACAAGTTTGTATTCAAAAGTACCCCTCAAGAACAGCCACCTCTCTAACCCAACCAGCGACCAGCATATTAGTACAAAAAATGTAAAATGTTCCCCTCACGAGCGGCCACTTTTTCCCAAATGTATCCAGAACCAATTATTTATTCATATTGTGAAGTAACGTAAGTAATCGGATTATCTCTATCGTCGATTTTTTTGGTTTAAGTTCGTAATGTACTTCATAGGTCATCTTGTTAAATGCAAGCTCAACTATTAACACAATTTTTTGTATTGTGCAATGCTTGTTTTCCCTTCTCTTTTCATTGTGGACGTACACAAAGTAACATTTTAAAGCCATGCCTGTATTTAATACTAAGCTGGAAAATTCCTTATTAAACAAGACTTGCATCCTGATAGCACTAGCTTCAGCTTCCAGGGTGAGTGAACTGCATGTGATGCATTTCAGACTTCTCTTACCTTATGTTAATGTGATTGGGTAATGTGTTTAATTTAGAATGTACCTTTTACACCATCATTAGCATACATGCCAAACCTAGTGAGGAAAAAGTGTAATCCAAGTGGACAAAAAGAGTATTCAAAGCATAAAAAGAGTAATCCACATATAACATGATACAAATTCAATGAGCATATGTACAAAATGATTTATTTATCCCTCTCGACTTTTAACATCAATCTGCTTCAAGTTTTCGTATATAACGCTTTGAGCTTTAAAAAGCAACAGACTCTCATATTGCACTTCAAAACACTCTGTACCAGCTGAGATTAGGAATGTTTTGCAACCAGTAAAGCACTAAGTGCTGGGTCACAGAACCTGGATCTGAATTCAGTTTTATTTTTGGTAACAATACTGAACAATCTCTCACAGCATTGGAATGGTAACGAACCAATATTCCTGTCATAACCTGACAAAGAGGAAATGTATATCTTCCAGTTACTGGATCTTTTAGCTGGGAAATAAGATGAAAAAAAATCAACTCTGTCCGCATTTAGTATATTGTCAGGTAGAGTGCCAACTTGATACTTCAAGAGTTCTCCTTCTAATTTATCAGCAGCACAGTTCATCATATGACAGAGACAATCTCATATGTACAATGATGGAGACATTTTTCAAAATATAAAATACAAATCTTTTATGAATTCCAGTCATCAGTGTCAGCTGAGAACCACACAGAGTTCTGCAAACTTATGTTTATTCAAAGCATTATCAAGCAAATAAAATAAAAAAATGTTTACTCAAGTGGAATCTACGGTAAATTCTGGTAATGAAAGAAGAGCACTCTGACTTTGCCCTTTTCATTGTCAAAGTCTCTTACACAGACTGGGTAGAACTTTTTGTCATAATCACTAGTCGTGTCTGTTGCAATACCAAACAGCCCAATTTTCATGGCTTCTGCAATTTTAAGTGAATTATCTTCTGCTAAACACCAAACAATACTAGATGATTTTGCTCTTGCACATGCATATTTTCTGCAATTTTGGAATCAGGAAACATTCATTTGAACAAAGGACCAATGTAGTCTTCTACTCCTAGGGGTAGTCTGTGTTCTATTAAGAACTTGGTAGATAACACCTCTGCATTATAAAATTCATGTCCACAATGAAGTTTTGCTGTAAAAACAGAAGATACCTTTGTAACGGGGTTAGTAAAACAAGCTAATTCAAGGTTTCTTTGTTTTACCACCATGACCAATATTAAAATCCACTCCACGTAGCCTGCAAGGGGCATGAAGCTGCCCAAGAATGGAACGCTGTATTGTGCAATTCATGTATTCATCTCTGAATCAGTTTCTATCTGTTCCTAACCCATCTGTGAAATTATCTGAAAATTTTTTTTGCTCATACAAACGTATTGGCTAGAATATATCTGATGACTTTTAGCACCAAATACCTACAAACTGATCCTTTACAGATATGAATTAGAACAAAGAATCTGCAAGCAAAGATCACAAGTTAGAAAACCAGTCTGTTCTCTCCTAACTAAGCCATACAGCTGCTATAAATAGAAACCGATGTCAAAAGTAGAAACCAGAATGTTTCCTGCAAATAGGGTAACTGCTATAAATAGAGAAAACAATAATAGGAAAATGCACGCAAGTCTTCATACAAGCGTGCTCTTATGTTGTACTTACATAGAAGCCGTCTTTTCTAGAATACAGTCTGGGGATTAATGGGATGTTAATAAAAATGAGAAAACAAATTATTAATGTTTTTGGGAGGGGGATATTGCGAAAATGCTTAATCCGAATACAGTTAAGCGTAAGGCATAAGTTAGTGAAAAAACGTAATGATAACGCCAAAAGCGTAATGGTTGGCATGTATGCATTTGCAAAAATAGAAGCAAATACTTTTTAAACACACCTTCTTTTCAGCATAAGTTAACACAAAGCACCTGATTCAAAGTCAATCTGCCATGAGATTTGTCAATTGTTACTGAAAGTAGATAAACCCCGACTTCTTATCTAAAGCCTCATTGTGACCAAAGTTTGATGGAAAGCATCCTGGCATGATGCATTTTCATATCACTTCAAATGATGCTTTTGCGATATAAAATATGACTGCCATTACTTACAACAGCAGGTCTTTAAATTTATAAGCCACCCTACCCCAAATCTGTGTGTTTCCTATTGCACTGGTTTTAAAATTAGGGTTGAAGGTTGGCTATATTTTTTAGCATTAGAAATATTATAATGATTAGTGTATAAAATGTACTAAGCACTTCAAGTACTGGGGCTAAACCAGATCCATTAGATACTCAAATCAATTAATGGAATGTTACTGTGAAAGGGTACTGTATTCAAAACCAATATAGATCACAATGACCTTATGTTACCTGAACAGTACAGTACACTTCATGGCACATGCATATATTGAGTAACATGGATCTACAGAGAAAATAACCTGAACACAAACTATAAGGCAAACATTTTGTGGTTTCTAACCTGTTTTGGCCTGGTCCTCCACCACCATATGGCCCACCAGGAGGAGGTCCCATCTCTGGCCCTGGACCCCAGTTTGGGGGTGGTCCGTTATTGTGCATTGGTCCTCCACCATAAGGAGGCATGTCATACATAGGGTAACCTCCATCATCCCTTCGAAAAGAACAGAAAAAGAAACAAAATTCATTAAATTCATCGTCAAGATTAATAAAGGGTATGGTTGCACTAACAAATAGGCACACCAAAGTAATGCCAAATTCCTAATATTGTAGGCTGAACAAGAACGGACTAAAAATCATGCAACTTTCATGACATTTCATGTCTCTAGTCCTTCTCCCAGACTATTAAACATCATTTACTGGGATTATTTCTCATAAACACATTGGATCTTGATCTATAAGGTCTAGTCTCTAATCTTGGTCAAGCAGCATTCCATAGATTGATGTGTTTTGTATATTTTATTTACATTGTGTGTTTTATCTTTTTTTTTAATAAATTTTATTACATGCTATGGTAATGTAACATTGTATGTTGGACTTGACCATGTCCAATACCTGCCTGATAACTTCAATCTTTAGTTATTTTTCATACTGAAATCAAAGTTTGGCACCTGTACACTAGGATTTTTCCATGTGTATGAAGACTTGTTTTTACAATACTAGCCCTAATTTAATTGATGCCTGGAATAACACCTGTCCATTTCCACCATGGGTGTTTATTGCCAGTAGCTATTCAATTAGCACAACAAACAGACCAATTAGCTATGAAAAAGAATGGTGTCTCACATTTAATGTGCTTGGTCTTACACAAGCCCACTAGTTAGTTGTTACGAAAGTAACTGATACAAATTTTCACTGCTCCAAAATACTGATAACATGGCAATTTTAGTGAATTCAATGACATCAGGTTAGCCAATTCACATAACTTCAAGCCCTGCATTTCACCTAGATTTGCTGAAAGTATCATATCGGATATGGGAGTATTCAACTTGAGTTTCATGCACAAATTTGATTGTTATTTTTGGTAAGATTTATCAATCACTTGTCACTGTACCTTGGTAATTCTAACTACATGTATTGATTTTCTTATTTATTAGTTTGATGTGTTATAGCAAATCAACATAAGTAGGCTTGTTTGTACAGAGACACCAGGTGTAAAGTGTCATGCCCATTGATGAACCATAGCAGCCATCCTTGGCTGATCTAGTGGTACAATTTTAACACACACACTTTTGGGGATTTCTAACGTGAACTACCATGATTCCTGCATCCATTAGTCACATCTCAGGACACACAGAAGGGTGCATCAGGAAACATCCCCAAATCTGCAAAGGAGTTACTTCAAATTACATAGAATCTTCTCTAATGACAAATCCTCTGATAAATATTCTACCAGCTACCAAGATGTGTATGGAATTAGAACTGAACCCACTCAATCTTGGACACCATTTATGGATGCAACTTCAAGCCTTATGTATGTCACGAATGAAAAATGTCACACAAAGGTATAAATGACAAACATCTTTTACACATGCAAATTGACGTCTTTAATGTCATTAATGGAAAAGAAACACCAATGTATAAAATTTATTCCGACATCTAAATTTAACTGTCTTTTAAATATCCTATAAATACTTGCTTATAAGTTGAGTCAAACTGTAAACAGTAAAGATCCTGATCTGATATAGCAAAATGCACCTGCAGACCTGGGTACATGTTGTTTGTTCTACTGATTGCTCCTAATAAAGTGCACAGACCATGATCTGTTGGTGCAGTATGCAAGGGCATATCTGGGTTTATGCAGTTTACAGTTGGTTAAGACTTATAAGCGTGTTCATGCGGTATGTCTCTAACCATTTTTTAAAGTCATATCACTATGATATATGCAGAGTGGCAGTTTATAGTGATGTCTAGCACTGGGGCATCATGCCACAGACCTGTAGCATGATGTCCCACCAAGACCTAACACTAACCTCTTAAAGCTGAGCACCAAGCAAGGTAGATGTTAGTACCATTTTTTAAGTCTTCAGTATGACTCAACAGGGGATCAAACCGACAACTTCCCGCATCCAAGGCAGAGGCTCTAACCACTAGGCCACAGGCGTGGTTCAAAGCAAAATAGGAAACATGTTTGTGATGAAAATACACATTTTACTGCGACATAATCTAACAAAAGTGCAAGTGTAATGCACTTAATGATTGGTTGAATGCCAAAACTGATGGCAGAAAAATGTGTAATAGTGTCCTAAATTTTGATCTCAGTGTGATGTCATTACCTTCTCTGAGGCACAGTAATATGAAAAATTAAATGTTTCATCAATTTTGACAAAGGTTTCAAAGTATTTTTCAATGGGGATAACAGCCTTGTGTAAGAACGAGAAAACAGGCATGTGTCATAATGGGGGCAACTGTCTTGTGTTAGAATTGGGACAATTATTGTTTCAGAATGGGGATAAAAGCACCGTGTTAGAATGAGGACAATAGTCTTGTGTTCTAGAATTTTAGGACATTAATTAGTTCTGTTTATCGAGCAATATGTCTTCATCACAAGTAAAACTCCATGTGTCGAACAACCAATAACAATCCCTAAATACAACACTGTTATCCTCCAATTCCAGTTCAAAGCACTGTAACTTGGGTTCACATTCAGAATGCACTAAGAACAAAACACTGCACATGCAATGTTCAGTTTCTCAAATCTTATGCAAACATGATTTTGTCAGATGTACACAAAATAAAAATTATGATTAGACAACCAGACTCACAATTACTAAAATGAAGAATAAAAATTTGTGAAATTTGAACACAATTACTAAAACTATACCATGACACTAGCTCCATCAACTTTAATGGTCGGTACTGCATTATATGAAAATCCCAAAATAAAAATAAAACACATTATTTACACTAATTACATGTACAAATTTATCTGCAGCCAAACTGACTGATATACACAAACTTAACGACATGATGCTGTGGCAGTCTTGAACTTCCTCAACTGCACTATGGTAAATTTGTATTCAAAACAGTTTAGGTTTCTTGCCTGAATGATGAATTTGGCAACTAATTTTTTTGCGAAATTTCTCCTCTGATAGGCTAGCAGTTAGACCATCCACCTCAGATGCACGAGGTCGTGGGTTCAAACCCCGGCAGAGTCATACCAAAGACTTATAAAATAGCAGCTTGCTTGCTAGATGCTCAGCATTATGAGGTAGTGTCAGGACTGGCTGGCCTGGTGTCAAGATATTGTGATTGGATGGGACATGATGCCACATGTCTGCAACATGATGCCTGAGTGCTAGACATCACCATAAATGCCACACTGCAGACATTGTAGCAATATATGACTGAAAAATTGATAAAGCTACATTAAAAATCCAAATCACACACGCAAATTTTCAGCACCTGAGGAAGCCAAAAACCCCCATCTTATTTTACCTCATGATAGAAAATTCACTTTCACTGTCGCTGTTCTCCAACAAAGGCAGGTTATGTTAAACAGGAAAAATCATGCTTCCACAATGGTAGCTTGCAGGTCTTCAGGCAAAGGCCTGAAGTATTCCAGAGCTGAAATTTGCTGGGTGTTCTTAATTTTCCCAACATCTGTTCTTGTTGCTAGCAGTATGCATTTTACATCTCTGCCACATGCCCACAGGAGCTTATATCATTGCTTACAATATATGTCATACAAGTACAAGGATTCAGCCAATGTGGGTATGTGAGAAATCTTGCTAGTAGCTTCTTGTGGGTCATGGTTATTTCCGGGGTTTTCCCGGGTTCTTCCTCCACCATTAATACTGGCCGCCATGTATAGCTATCATGTGCTGAAAAATGGCGTTAAACCCCACAACAACAGTACTATATAATAATATTTATATTATATAGTACATGTATGACAAGTAAATCGTAAGCAGCGATACGAGCCCACATGCATATTCCCAAATCTAAAATTTGCAGAACAATGTGCAATGTTGGTGGCTGAACGCAATGCCAATTTTTGGTGTATTCCAATCTATAATTGACTCTTTTGTGGAATACATTTCTTTTTCATTGGAGGTCAAAACATTTTAATGGTAGTGTAGCTTAATTTCGAAATGGTATTAATCCAGATGAGACGTCAAACTATTAATGATTAGGTGTTGGCGCATGTGTGGAAAAATATGAACTCCAGCAAATTATGATATATGCTAATATTTTGATATCTCAGAAATTCCTACACTAAAAAACGCTTTCTTCATTCAATGTTTGTTTGAATAGATTCAATTGGACCCCATTTTCTTCATAATTATTTGTTTTAGTTTTGTTCTAAATAGATGAAATACTATGAATGCTTGCTACATGGCACAATTTTAACAAATGGATATAGTTTTAATAAAATCACCACTAGCAGTACAGGACTGTTATTTGCATCAGTGACCACTGCTGATATCATGAATTTCACTTAACACATTAACCCCTAGCGACAACTTTACGGGGCAGGAGTTAGTAGCCTACTGCCAAGCTCTGTAGCGTCATGGTCATACATGATACACTAAAGTGGGTGGTATTATAGAAAGGTAGACAGATGTAGCGCTACAATGATACCAAATAATCTGGAATATCTAGTTGCACTACAAAATACAGATAGAAAAACCACATTTTTTGGACCAGACTTTTTTTTTTACCAAAAAATTTACCCATGGTCGGAATCCGATTTTGTGTCTGGATTTTAGACTTTTTCGTCTCAGATCTAAGGCAAACTGGTATGAACTGCAAACAGACAGATGAGCCTTTGCAAAAAGTAGGATAAGATGGGCAATTTGGAATAAAGAGTGGTCTCCATACAAAAATAATGGCTAGTTTAGCAACAAAAAAGAAAAGTCCAACTTTTACCCTTCTGCTCATGCACGAGTCAAACAGTCAACGAAAAACGATGTTTCTAACACAACTAGCCAGAATGTTATTGAAAGATGACCGGGAATTTTATGTTTTCGAGTCTATTCAGAAATAGCTTTCAAAATGTGTTTCCTACTTGATTTTCAGGCAAAAATGACAAAATGCTCCAGAGGTTAATGTGTTAACAGGAGAAAAGTTTATCCTTGATCTAAGCAGATTGAGAATGGGGAATTCATGATTCTTGTTTGTATGAAGCGTGAATATTGAGTCGTAAAACTCTTGTAAAAATCTGGTGAGTTGACAGGTCTGGACTACACACACCCAGGTGTCGAATACAGAATGAGACCATTAACAGTCCCCACTCTGCCACATTGGCTATTATAAGGAATTTATAAAAAAAAAATTCTTCCAGCAAGATTTACCCCCCATCAGCTACTTTTCTTACAAAACTGGAACCACTTTCTTATTAAAGAAGTAATTGTAAAAAATATTTTTTTTTGCATTACCAAGGAAGAATTTTGTGGTTAGTTCAAATTTACAGCAAACGATGACCTCTGTATGCTGTTGTTTGTCAAGTTGAATGCATAATGTAACAAAAAATATTATAATGCAACAAATTAAAATATTTCTGCAATCATCCAATTCAAACAACAGTTAAAGATACATAATGGGTCATTCCAGTTGTTCATATGTAAACCATGAAAAGGAGGGATATAAGCAATGGTTCAGTTAAGTAGTTTTATCTTCAGCTTGGCCATAAATAATTTTTTCACCTTCCATACCAATTTCTTCTCATTCTCTTGGGATGTGGAGGACTGATATCTCGTCGCGGGCTATACCCACGATTATCTCTGCGTCCTCTGTCGTATTCTCTCCCATAATTGTCAGCCCTGTTGTCACGTCCTCGACCACTCCAGACATCACGATTCCTGCTTGAGCTGCAAGAATGAAGTTTATTACTGTTACTAATAACACTACAGTCAAACCCGGTTATCTCGATTACGTCGGGGGTGTAAAAAAATCGTCGACATAACCGGGTCCCGAGATATCCGGGTTCATAAAAACCGGTAATTTTAAAAATGTCCTTGAGCATTACTCCTGTCTCTTGCTGGTGTTTACTGGAATCCCCTCCCACTGCATGTTACAATAAAATAAACAAAACGCTTAATTGATAATAAAATGAAATGAACTAACCTGGTGTTGTTATCATTTATTCCTTTTTTATCATCATAAGTAATTTATTAAAGAAAAAATATATCTATGAACTCCTTATATCACATGTAGCGTATGCATCCATTACTGTAGTGTGCATCACTTATGTCAGATAACACACGACGCATTTTTATAATTGATGTGAATATTGAAAAACAAATCATGTTTGGTTGTACTCAGAGGTTTGAATATGTTATCAGATTGAAAAATGGATCAAAGAAAATCACAAACGAGAGAGTGAGAGAGAAACATCCACCGATTGCTTTCAGGCACCCGCCATTCACGCATAACGCGGTGTTAGGTGCAAAATAACCAAGATTGTATTATATCCAGGTTAATATATGACAGTAATCCAATCGGTGACAACGAAGCAGATACAATCATGCAAGCAAGATGATGATGATGATGATGATGATCAGCCTGTCACTATCCCAAGCTACAGTGAAATGGCTGAATGCATTAAAAAAATGAAATTGTTTGTGGCAAGTGTCGACGGTGCCGAGCATATGTATGAAAACGTAAGTGCTTTTGAATCGTTCGTTACAGATCAGCACCGGAGTAAACAAAAGCAGACTGATATTACTTCATATTTTCTACAAATCGATCGCTTTTGCTGACTATTTCTTGTACAATTTCTGTGAGATTGACGTTAAAAAGTTGCATTTCGTCGAATTAAGCGGGTCCACATGTTACTTCGGACCGAAACTTATGCCCGACATAACCGGGTTATCGACTTAACAGAGGTCGAGATAAGCGGGTAAAAAATAGCATAACAAAGAAGAATTTTTTCGGGACCGGACCAAAACGCTCGACATAAGCGGGTTGTCGAGATAACCGAGGTCGAGATAAGTGGGTTTGACTGTATTATAATTATTACTATTATTACAGGCACTATTTTGCAAGTGCACCTCACTATGTTCTCTTCTGTCAAATATAGGTGCAAACAACTTGTTTTACTGAAAAACAAAAACAAGGTCAAAAAATAGTTTCTGCACCCTGACACTAACTTGCTCAGTACAGGCCACTTTAATACTCAAATATATTAGTTTCAATTTTATATCCTACAAAGGAAGGAAGGTAAACCTGAAAATCCTGCAGACTGCAGGTAAATAACATGGCCACGCCCAGAACTCTGAAGAAAATTTGATGTTCAAAATTTTGGAGCATGACATTTTTAGGTATATGCAGAGATTTAGTAGGTATATGCAGAGATTTAGTTAGTGCCAATGGAGGCCATATTTTCCAGAGACAAATGAGTCACTAACTCTTGCTGGCCTCGTTTAATAAAAGTTTCCAAAGTTACCGTTCATGTTCCCAGGGATCTCTTCTTCTTTCATCACGTCCTCGGTGGTCATAATCATTTCTTTCTCTTCTGAACTTATCTCTGCCTTTCCTCCGATCATATTCTTCCTCACTGTCACCCATTTTGTTACTCTAAATGATAAAAAGAAAGGTAGCTACTTTCTAAAGTATATAAGCAGTTGCTATGAATTAGCAGGTATTAGTTTATTCTGCTTTACAGTGAAACTGACATTTTCTTACTGTCGCAACAATAAATGTAATGTTTCAATCAATATGTGCAATGGCTGTCTGTCAGACAAGTGCAAGAGAAAATTATATTCAAAAAATAAATTTTCCTTTTTATTGTTCAATGTGGAACCTGATAAAGGAATAACAGAATCTACAATGTCATTCCATGATTTAGGCATATCTCAAAAATTCTTCAGTATAAATCACATTTATTCCCAGTTAGCCATCTAATACCAGGGCTTGCAGGGAGCCAAAATTCCAGGTCAAACACTTGTGAAATTCTCAAAGGACACCCAGTCCAAATGACAGGCCTCATTTCCCTCCCATTTTAATATTTTTATCACCTGTGGCCTATCTACGGAACAGGTAAAGCCTTGACATAGGCAAACAAACATGAAGTCAGTGCAACTATTTAACAGTTAATCCTTATCACTGTAATTATCTTGATAAAAGAGCTTGACTACTGAAGGCTGATCTGACATCATAACTTTAAACAGAGTTATATTCATTGTTTGTAAACCAAAAGATATGCAATGCCCCTTTTGTTGCACTGGTCAGAGCTCTCAGGGAACGAAGCATCTGAGTCAAATATGTGAAATTCTCAAATAATGTACCAATTCTCTCTGCACAGCAATAATGTGATGTTCCTCATTTTACCGCAGGAAGATCCCTCTTTACATATTTTAGTCAGCTGTGGGAAATTGGCAGAATAGCTGAAGGATAGACTTAAACAAATACTCATAACGCCAGTGTTACTAATTATCATATACCCACAGGCCAAGGTCTAGAAAGTTGTTTGGAGTATTTTTTTTACTACAATAATGGCTGTAAATTTTGGGACATAAAAACATAATTATTGGTGAACACTTACTAAAGTGTTATAAACTAATACAGTATGACCCCGCTATAGCGCGATCCGCTATAACATGAATTTGGATATAACACGGTCGTGATGTGGCTCCCGAAATTTTATATACATGCATTTTTCTTTTACACAAAAGATGGGGAAGAGTTTGCGTATGAATAATACAAGACGACTGTGGCATGGCTCCAGAAATTTTGTATGTATTTTTCTAGTGCATGAAAAAGTCTTTTTCTTCTTAAAAGTACGAAAAATAAAGCATAAAAAGTTTATTCTGGGATCGCATAGGTCTTCGCCAATGTCACAAATTTGAATTGTTTTTCCTTATTGGCAACAAAACATACCATATGGCAATTTTTTTTATATTGGCGACGCTGTTGGCTATTTAAACTTTTATATACAACCATTGGTATGGAGTGCAGAAATTCAGAGGCCCTATGAAAGGAATCTACAAACTGGATATAAAATGCACTGAAATTTATCTATTGTTACATAAACAAATTCTTTGTCCATATTGACAAACCATTTAAACAGTGCATTTTATATTATAATCCACTTATCATGACATCTAGATGAGTACTGTATGTTGTGAATATCCGGTTTTTTGTTGTTGACATTACTGGTAATGGCTATCAACCAAACATGGTATTATCTCGAAATCTATCTTTCATCGGATTTTCAGCCACTCGCTAGTAATTAATATATTTACAAAGACTGGCATTTGTTTGTGGATGGTAAGTAAAATTCCTCTTCTTTTCACTCAGAATTAAATCCTTCAGAGCACTCACATTATCTGTAATAACCCCTGTCATCAAACAAGAACATCTCTGTATCTATCGTCTGTTGACCCTTTGTTAATTTTCAGACACTAGCGTGAACGGATTATTCAGTAGGCATAGAGGGACAGTAACTAGAATATTACAAACAAAGGCCAATTACTTTTTAAAAATGTACCCAGATAAAATAGTTTGCTGAAATTTCAAAGGAAGCAGATTACCTTTGAAGCACAAATTGTTATGAAAACATACTCGGCAAAAATATCGGTCTCAATCATGCAATACAGTTATTTGATGTTGCCGCCGCAATAAGAAATTGGCATTTGTTTGGCTCTCAACAGCTGTCCTTTAGCGGTGACTTCAATAATGCATGTACCCTTCATCAAAGAAAGCAGACTACAATCTTTCAATAAAACAAAGAACTTTTCATCAAAGGAAGTCAGTACCAGACATAAATGAAAGTGATGGAATCTAATGGATTTTTTGCATTTTCCAATGTTACTGGAACACGTTAACTGTGCCCTGAAAGATTTCTTTTTGCAGGGAAAAAGTTTATGCTTATGAACACTACCAACAGCGGCTTAAAACGCAAAGTAACTTTTACTGACTTGAGACGTACTGAAAAGTAATTGTGATTCGTCATTCGTTACGTGATTGTGCTACATTTTCCCAATGAATTCAGATCAATATGACTTGTGACAAAATTACTGAATATTTAAAAGCTGTGTGTGTGCATATTTTTGATAGAATCACTTGTATTGTGGATTCAAGGTATATGATGAGGTTCGAGGGTGAGTACACGGTGTTGATACTATTCATGTTATACATTAGACTTGTGTATATATAAACAGTATTCATGTATATGCACCAATTCGTGGTTCTCTAAAATAAAGTAAACTATTATATATCTCTTCTCGGTTTTCACTACAGGTGTATATCTTATTTAATATGCATCGATTTAAGATGGTATCTGTGTCGATGAAGCATGTATTTTACCACCCGCATTTATTACCTACAACCCTTCCCTGCATTTTTGTGGTACATGCATAATTTTCTTCAGGTAACTGACCTGGTTGCTTATAACACGGTTCGGTCTATAGCACGGTTGGGTTCTATGGCTCTCAACTACCGTGTTATAGCGGGGTCACACTGTATCATTGCTTTTGCTATTGTTGTTAATAAAGACTTCATAATTCACGGGGCCAGTTCAAGTTTACCTGGGATACCAATGTACAGTACTTACACAGTGCATATCGTGCCTAGCATCACTTTAATCCTTGTGTCTTCTCAAACATATTAGACACATTTTTCCAACCAAATCTCATTCTTCCAGATAACACTTCACCTAGTCAGTAATAGCTGTTTCATTTATGTTGATCAATGCACTCATGAGTTACTCTTTTTCAATGACAAAAGCAATGCTACATATTGAGGTAATCTTTATGAAAAGGTACACATGTTCGACTGTGCAAGGTACAGCTACTATAACTGTTATATGTTCATAAAACAGGTAATAATAGAGGCTAAAATTCTGAACATAGAACAGGTAAGATCATCAACAATCTATTTTACTTTTGCGTTTTGGCTGAACAAAATCATTATTTTCCACACAATGAAAAGCCAAATGTTTTGGCATCTCCTTTGTTTATAATTAGCAGATTTATCTTTTACTTTCTGACATCAATACAGGCCAGTTATTCATTAAGGGGCCCCATTTAGCATGAACGCAAAAATAAGACAAAGCTTGACCCTTCCCCCGGCCCTATATATATGCATAGTTTTTTTTTATACCTCCCACCTGCATATGTATGCTTGATGCACACACCCCCAAATTCTATATGTATTCCATGCAGAAACAATCAAGGATTAATAATATTAATGTGTTAAATAAAACAAATAGTCCACCGACATTGACTGTATGGCTACATCAAAGAAATAAGCTGCTTTAAAAAGTTTGCCTACTGCCCACTAAAATTAAGTCACCAACTGAACCCAGTCGAACAGGTCACATATCAGACAAATTATTATGTGTCAGTAGACCCCCCATATGCAAGCGTAAGCATTTGGGTTACCCCCCCCATCATGCAGGTAATGTACCTTTTAGTATTTATACCTATCCAGTTTGTCAGGTCAACTTAACCCTTTACCTCATAGGGCTTAGTGACAAAGTGCAGCACGCTATAAATAGAACACCTGTTACCTAGCAGACCGCATCCGCATAGGCATGCCTGTGAATTGTTAAGCAATGTAGTGGTGTTACGTTTAACAGCAGTTTTAACCATTTTACGTTTCAGGCAGACATTTATTATATGTGGAAAAATTGAAGAGTAAAGTCCGATTGTTATAGCTGTGTAATTATTTTTCACAGAAGAATATTTTATGTGCTATAAAATCGAGAGAGAACTCGTTCACCGTCATGTCAGTGAGGCCGCGTGACCGACCGTAGCTGCCATTTCCCATACTCGAAATTTATATGTTTTTCGTCTGCGTCTACATCACTAAGTCATCTGAATTTGATAATCAATAAAAAAACTAACTGCTGCTTGCATAAATATCATAGCCTTTACCAAGGTTATTGAATCTTTCATGTTTGTGATTCTACTCGTGAAAACTTCGTAAGTACTGAATGAAATCCTGCCTGTGAACTGTTAAGCAATTTAGTGTATGTTACATTTAACAACAATTTTAACCATTTTACATTTTTGGTACACATATATTATATGTGGAAAAATTTAAGAGTAATGTCCGATTGTTATAGCTGTGTAATTATTTTCCACAGAAGAATTTTTTTATGTGCTTCAAAATCTTGAGAGAACTCGTTCACCGTCATGTCCGTGAGGCCGCGTGACCAACCGTAGCTGCTATTTCCGATACTCGAAATTTACAAGGTTTTCGTGTGCGTCTATATCACTAAGTCATCTGAATTTGATAATTTATAAAAACTAATTGCTGCCTACATCAATATCAGAGACTTTACCTAATTTATTGAATCTTTCGTGGTTGTTATTCTAATCGTGAAAACTTCGTACGTACTGAATGAAATCCGCGGTTGCCATTTTGGAGAGTGGAGATTACAACCCAGTTACTTTAAATAGCAGATATCGACCAGTGCATGAATAGCGACCACGTGATCTGACGTAATTGTCATTCGTAGAAATGAATGTAGTATGTAATAGAGGGGTTTTCCCCGAAGGTGGCGCTACGAAAACTAGCTCAAAATGGCTGATGTTTACCGCAGGCGTCAAAAGGCGCTTCTATGCGAATCTTGTAGAGGCGTCAAAAGGCGCTTCCATGCGAATGGAGTAGAGGCGTCCAAAGACGCTTGTATGAGGTAAAGGGCTATACACAAACGAGTTTATACGAAAGTATATACAGCAACACTAAACAACAGTTGATTCTTATGACTAATTATGCTGTAAAACTTGCTGCACCCTCCCAATTGCCCTGATACTCTGAAATTCTTGAAAGAAACTGTTGATTATGTGTGACTGATTACAACCTTCGGTCTTAATATAGATGCCCACAATTTAGAAAAAGTCACCCTGGTAATCATTGATCATAATGGTCAGTTACCTGGCTACCTGATCAAAGAGAAATTCATAATAAATGTGAACCTGAACTGGTTTGGTGTAAGTTCATTCATGTCATACACCCCCCACCGTGGTATAAGCATAATTATTATAAATTTAAGTGACAAAAGAAACAATCTCAGCATAAATACTTCTTGATTGTAGAATAATTTCAATGGTGCTTATTTATTTATTTTAAAATTGCAAACTGGATATCTACAACCCTTTTTGTTTTCTTGAATAGATAGTAAACCAACTTCAAGATCACATTAATCCACAGAAACTTTAAAAAGCTGAAATTTTCTGGACCAATATAACTTTTGTTGTCTTTAACAAATTGGTCAGGGGTTCAGCACTTATGGAAAACCTGGAGCAAGATTTCTTCATGTGAAAATATTAGATTACCAATCATGCAATGCATTGCTAGAGTGTGTGTTACCACAAGAGTAAGACCTGCAGCAACAAAAAGAAGTACTTTGTGAGCTAGAATAACAACAAACAGCCTTATATTATAGACATGGAAATTGATCTTTGATGAAGAAATCTGACTAGAAACCATTTGCATCTATTTCCCCTTATTCCCTGACAGGAATGTCAAACCCACTGTGATGTACTGCTAAAATCAGATTTGCAATGTTCTCAGAGAGGGTCAAATAGTACAAAAAATGTAATTTACTGTTATAGATTAGGTTAACCGTAACCTTCCATTTTTTTACGTCAAATATATTTATATGATCAGGCTATGAAAGTGAGGTGAGTTTACAAAAAATGTGGGGGCCCAGAGTGACCGAGTGGTCTAAAGCACTCACCTTTACGGATCATTACCATCTCACCTCTGTCGGCATGGGTTCAAGTCTCAGATTCGACCAATGTGGGTATGTGAGAAAGCTTGCCGGTAGCTTCTCATGGGTCGGTGATTCCTTCCGGGGTTTTCCCGGGTTCTTCCTCCACCATTTATACTGGCTGACATGTATAGCCTATCTTATGCTGAAAATGGCACTGAACCCTACAACAAAAAAGGAGTGCTGTGTCGAAGAGTGAGCTTCATCTTCCATTTTTGACTTGGAACTTCTGGATTCTATCAAAATCTTCTGCGCAGTATGGATTCCAGAGAATACAACTCCAACATGGATAAGTGCTAGATAGAAAGTTCATCAACATATCTGTGGTCAAATATCCAAGTTGCTTGCAGTATATCTCTCACCCTCAGTAAGAACCATAAGTTGTAGGTGAGTGTAACTTTGCTCCGGAAGGCAAAATTTGGGTGATTCTTACATTTTGGAGGCAGTAATATCAGGTAAAACAAGTCAGATTACAGTTGAGTGCCTTCTTGGGTACAAATGGCAGCAGTTACTAGGTGCTGTCGGAAATCCTAGTCTTTAAGTACTAGTACAGATTTGGTACAAATTACAAAATATCAAAATTCAGTAAAGCAGAGGTCTCGCTAGGATTTTAAAACTAGGAGTCCAGCACTCCCATTTTGGTAAAATTAGGAGTCCCACCATCAAAAGTTGCAGTCCCTTCTTTCCTACAAAATCAATACAGACATGAGTTCATCTATTTTTAGAAGTTTCCGTAATGTAATCACTCATTAAAGATTCATTACAACAGTCCACTGACAGGATCGCAAATTTATGGTTTATTTGTTTGTATACATACTTGTAGTAATTTTAGGTAATGGTTAAATAGTATCTGATAGCTGTTTTCCCCCATATTTTTGCAAAAACGTGTCTAGTCAGAAAATAGCTAGACCTTAAAGCGCATCTCGCAAATTTCACAACATAGCACTGTCCCATACGTTTCTGACCTACATAATTTGCATTTTAAAGTTAAATCTTTAATAAAATAATACATAGGCTTTGGTTTCAATGATTTTTATATTTTTCCTGAATATATCTGCCCAATGATTTAAGAAAACAGACAATTTAATAAACTAGTACATCCCAGACTTAGCAAAGTCCGCCATTAGTTCCAGTTGGTCATACTGGTTCATTTAAAGTTTCAAACTCATTTTATAACGAAATATTGTATAAAAGGCAGTTATTATAAAACCAGATCACCGATTCTGATCTTAAAACACATGTTTGTATGTTTTATCATCAAAGGATAGCATGCAGGAAATTGATGGTTGCTACCTTAATCGGAAAAGTGTTAATGGTCAATCAGCTATCAAAACATAACGCTTGTGAATGGGCAAGAGTTTGTTTGTCAATATAATTGATATAAAAACTAGGCCTAGCTACTGATGCCTTGATGAATCATTTCGCTACAACACTAGAACTAACCGTGCTAAGGCGAGGGGCATTTTTAAAAAATATGGAATGGTCAGTCAATGTACACCTCTCCCTCAATAATTCGTGCACAACAGGTCCTATCTACTGTTTTCAATGATAAAACGATACAAAAATAGTTCTGTTTCCAATTTTGATAGTGCTTTTTCTTCAAGATTAAACAAATAGGGATACATTTTTGGGGTATTTTCGGGTGTAAAAAATGGGATCCACGCCTGACACAGCATTATAAGCGGGTTCGCAAGGAAGTGGTGTACCTTTTAAATAATCACAGGGCGAAATCATTTTTGCTTTCCTAACAGAAGAAGGCAAAGTTTACATTCGGAAATGAACACAATAACGAAAGCTGAAGTTGTTTATTTGATGTACTTTTATAAATGACCAAATGTACATCTCTGGGTCTTTCGACCTCTGGATTCAATCACTGTAAATATCAGTACATTTCACCACCCGGCCGCCAGTCAAAGCCTTTGAACTTGCTGCCAAGCTATTGCATCATGTTCTTTACTTATGTACTCTTATAAAATATAAACATGTATGTACATCAAGGGGTCTTTCAGTTATTGAATTCTGTCATTGTAAATATCAGCACAGCTAACTGATCAGCACATTTTCTGGCAAATTAGGCGGCTGAAGCAGGACTGGCAAGTCTTTGAACTTTGCCGCACACCTATTACATGCATACGGAGGACTCCCACCTCTGTGATTTTCTGTGTCCCAGATCAAAAATTGGCATCCATGTACGCGTAATTAAGCGTTTCGGAGATCTCTGGTAAAGGAAACAATGTGAGTGAGACTTAAAATCCAGTTATCACGATTTTGTTGCACCAAATACACAGATAAACAGTTTCAAAGTGCACATGCATACACTACAGAGTTATGCAAGAGTTGTTGTTCTTGAATAGTGAGTAAAATAATATGGCATTAACGTGTGCTGTGAAGCTTTAACTGTAGGAAGTCGTCATATTTGATTGGGCAAATATAGAATAATAATAAAATGTGTTACCAGTTGACAGAATGTCCCTATTTCTCAATGCCGAACCTCTACTTTTTCCCAAACGGTATAAAATTTATTTTAAAAAAAATACCCATGCCGACATTGATTTGTGCATTTATAGTACAACTATAGTTTTGTACACCCCTATACATTTCAATAACTAAAATGTTTAATGTTCTAAACTGCACAGAACTAAGTCAACTGAATCACTGATTTATAATTTCTAACCTGACTGTGACCATAATGGCAACCCTTGCACCTTCAATGCTTAACCGACTTTCCAAACAAATGGGTTGGTATAGTCAGACTATAATTGAGCTGGTTTTGCCCAGTACTTTGAAGTGCTGGAAATATCTTTTGATTTATAAACAATGTTTATAAGAAAATGATAATAAAAAACGCATTACCTAATTTTAAAATCAGTGAATCAGGACACACAAATCACAGCCTTTTTCAGTCAAAAACAATATTTCAAAAGACATACTATAATACGAATTTGTGTCTAAATAGTTTTTCTTGCTAGTATTTAAAACTGAATTAAAATTACTTTCGTACATCATGAAGTTGTTTGTTTTGATTTAGAACGAACTGCAGGATCACAAGTTAACTTTATGTTTACTGGCATTTAATACAGAGCCTGGAAAGGCTACTAATACATCCGGGCTCTACTAAGCAAAGGCGGCGCTGATGAAACTGTTTCTAGGTGTATTTCGACGTTGCATTGAAACTGCTAAGATCTCATAATCAAATATTAATGCACGTTCATCATGTTTGTAAAATTATACTGAATCATGTCAAAATCGATAGTAATTAGTTCAATAAATATTTACTCTTATATGTGCATTGAACTGCAAGCATACGTCTTTCTTACCTCAAACCGGAAACACGCTTAACAGCGCTACCTATCACAATATTCAAACCTAAGGTCAATTAGATAGTGTTATGGATCGAGCCAATGCTGCGATACAGTAAGGTACAATGCAGTAACATTATAATGTGATTCTTTTTCACCTCAGTTTAACATCTGGACTTTATTTCGCAAAATAATCGTGGTTGTTGTTGTGAAAAAAATATATGTTGCTCTGATCATTTAAAGTATGTTCTTTTTCTCCACCTTTTGTAAGTGGTTAATGGGGACGATATAGGGACAATTGAAAATCCACTCAAAAAGGTCGTGGGACGATATAGGAACAAGGGGAATTTTAACATGGGTGGGACTATAGAGGGACACAAAAGTATTGGGACTGTATATGGACAATATGAATGGAACAGAGATAACACAGACAACATACAAACACAAACAACTATACAACATATTTTTTACAACAATTAGGCAAAAAAGCAAATCCTTTTGAGGCAAATAAGTGACCCTGAAAAGGGCCTGTGGGTTCTTCTTCTATTTTTTCAAGGTCGTCCAACATTTCCACACTTTTTCAATGATTCCTTTCTTCTTCTTCTTTTCTGTCTCTGGCATCCAGTCAGGATGTTCCATGTATCTAAATTTCTCCTGCACTTTCATCCAGTTTTCATTCAGTCTGTCAAGGGCATCTTTTTTCTTTCTATTTTCTTGGTCCTTTGTGTTTTCTTTGTCCTTTCTCTCCTTTGACCAGGTATCTTATATTTTTTTTACCCTCACTTACATCACCTTTCTCATCATTTCTTCTGCTTTCTCCAGCTGGTTTATTCCCCACTTCACAAAAGACCATTCAGTCCAATGCAACGTTTCTTCTAGAAAGCACCTGACTTTGATCACATTATCAAGCGTTTCCATCAAACTACATACGCTCACATATTTTGGTCTAATCAATCTTCTTAATTTCTTGACTTCTCCCTCTATCGTACCTTCTACCAGATCTCTCGCTACTTGTAGACTGTTCAAAAAGTCTAGGCTACCTGGAAACTTCAATTCTTTCTCAAATTTTTTCAACACATAGGCGACATCCATCATCCAATACCAGCTGTCCTTCAGTTGGTTGAAGAAATCGATTGCCATCTTCGTTTATTATGTGTGGAATGGGGCGAACGATGATGATGATGACGATATTTGATTAGCGTCGCTTGCCACATAGTGCATGCACGACAATTTAAATACCACAATAGCGAACTAATTATTTGTTCGAAGGGGACGAAAAATGAGCCTCTACCCCCAACGCTTTAATGAACACAAAGTGTGCTACTTAGTTGTGTCCGATTTCTGGATATTGTAATCCCACGGGACAAACGATGAGCGGGAATAGGATCACTCAAGATCATCTGTATCAATTGCTTCCCTTTTTGGGGAATTACACCCCACTTATAGCGCTACCCCAGTACCATGATGACACGTTCATCGGGATAGGAGGTTTATTATGACTGAGTGTCTGGTTGAGGGTAGGAAGGTAGGGGTATAAATAGGAAGGAAGCTGTTTCTGACATCCAGATTTAATTTTGTTCCCAATTTCCAGAGTAAATAGCGTCTTGTGAATTTTTAAAGACTGTATATGTAAGTAGTGAATAGGGATACCCTAGCGACAATGGGAATTAGCATTACAGACCCCCCCCCCCCGGACTGTTTAGCGACTACGTAAATTTAACATGGAGAAAAATCGTGGGACTGTTTAGCGACAAGGGAAATTAACATGGGAAATAGATTTTGGGACTGTTGAGCGACAAGGGGAATTGAACATGGGAATATGGGACTGTATAGCGTCAAGGGAATTTAAACAGGGTGGGACTATATAGCGACAATGGGAAATGAACATGGGATTTTTTTAAAAAAAAAAAATAAAAATAAAAAAAAGGGTAGGCAATGGAAAGTCATTCTCTTTTCGAGACCTATGAGTGGCCCTGAAAAGGGCCTTTGGGTTTCTTCTTCTTCTTCTAATTTCTTCTATTTCTCCACCAACTTCTTATTTTCTGTTCTACACTCTTTCTCTTCTTTTCTTTCTTTTCTTCCTTTTTTTTCCTCTTCTTTCTTCTTCTCCTCCTCTTCTTTCTTCCTCTTCTCATTTTCTTCTTCTTTTTCAATTTTTTCATTCCATGCTCTTATCCTTATCCTTTCCTCTTCATCCTCCTTCTCCTCCTTTATTTCTTTCATTACAGCACTTAACATTTCCTTTACGTTTCTTAAATTGTTAATCTCCATCTTCACTCGATGGGGGCTATAAGAATAGTGATCTCGTTTAACCTCACTAACATTTGCTCCATCATACCCAAATTGTCCAGGACGTCTTGCAATGTTTTCATTTTATCAAGCTGGTTCGAAGCCATCTTCTTTTTTATTCTTTGTAGAATGGTTTGAACGACGAATACTGTGAGTTCTTATAGTGAAAGCGCGGACGTGATGGAAAACATCCCCCTAAAACGAAATTGATCTCACCTAGATCATGACCAAACAACGCGCGGACGTGAAGGAAAACATCCCCCCCCACTTTCCTCATTTCATATAATATACTATTCACATAAGTGAATCAGCAATAAACAAACCCCTAATCTACTATTTACACACGCAAAGCATTAAAATGAAACCCAAATCTACTATCTACACAAACCTACGTCAGCGCTTACAAACACAAACACAAACACTATAAAAAAAGAGTCAGGGTTTATATTCACACTACTCTACCTACACACATTGGCAAATCGATTGTTATTTCTTTTCTAAGGTTTGGGTAGCCCTTAAAAGGGCTGTTTGTTTTTTTTTTTTTTTGAACTCCATGACACCTGGTTAATGATGGCACCTTCCAGGCCTAGCACCACACACACATCTTCTTCCCCAGCCTCTTTTCACTTTTTTGGGGGAAAGAGCAGAGGCGGGATAAGTGGCTTCAGAATCCCAATTTTCTATCTCTGGGATTCTGAAATTTCCTCTCTCCTCTTCTTTGTTTCTTCTCTCCTCCTCTTCTTTGTTTCTTCTCTCCTCCTCTTTCATCCTTCCCTCTTCTACTAGGGCCTCTGCAGCCAGCTCATTCACTATACGCCTGGCATATTCCAAGTGTACATGAAGTTCAAGCAGTTTTGCTAGTCTGGTGTTCATTCTCTTGATCAATCAACAAGGGTAGCTAGACTGCCGAACGAGTTTCAATTTATACTAAAAGCGCGGACGTGATGGAAAACATCCCTCTAAAACAAAATTGATCTTACCTAGATCATAACCGAACAAACGCGCCGACCTAAAAGAAACACTCACTTTTTTTATACTGCCCATCACTATTCTAAAAACATTTATTAAACTAATAATATACTATTCACATACGCAAAGCAAAGCAATCAAACCCCAAATCTACTCTCCCCACACGTCAAACAGCAAAAAAACATGATCTTAATCTACTATCCACACCAACGTACGTGAGCACTTACAAACACACAATCCTATACACAAACACATAGCCTCACACTATAAAAAAAGAGTTAGTGTTTATATTCACACTACTCTACATACACACATTGGCAAATAGATTGTTATTTCTTTTCTAGAGTATTGGGTAGCCCTGAAAAGGGCTGGGTTTTTTTTTTTTTTTTTTTTGTTTGCTATGGCAATCTTTTAGTTTCTAAGAATGCGACGTCCTCTGAGGATAGACTTTCTGACGATAGGTCTGCTTCTTCGGAAAGAGAAGAAGAACTCTTTGGTGTCGATACGACAATCGACAAAGCCTCTCTCAGGTTCAGGTTCCTGCTGCTGCTGCTGTTGTTGTTGTTGCTGTTGCTGCGGTCTCTGAAGTCTGTACTTCTTGTCCATTCTTCTTTCTCCCTGTTCACTTCTTCTCTGAAGAGCTCTTCTATCAGGTCTTCAGTGACTTTTAACATTCTCACATTCTCTATCTCTTCTGGCTTCGGTATCAGACTGTGTCTAACCCTATGCAAATTCACGTTGGCTTCGTTTAGCTTAGCTAGTTTGGAGCACATCTTCGTAGGAGGATGAGTCGACAATGGATGGTTTGACTGGAAACAACCCGGTTCTTAAAGTCAAAGCGCGGACGTGAAGGAAAACATCCCTCCACGGTTTTCGAACCGCAACGATCAATGAGTGTCATGAGAGAGATAGAGAGAATTCTTATTGCCAAACAAAAGACAAAGGCATTTTTTTCAAAACACTACATTTTTTATTCAAAATCACTTAACACTAACAAACAACTCTAACATTTTTAACAATAATCCAACAATATAACATCAAACATTTTTTTCAAATGGCAAACATTTTTTTCAATTCACACTCTACTTCAAACAGGGCTGACAACGTTGTGAATGAAATTGTGATTTCCACTGTTGGAAATCATTAGGCCATTGATGGACACTACGTTTCCTAGCTTGAGACAAAAGATAAGCATAATGGTCACAAAACCATCGATCTACTTTCACATCGTTTCTAGAAGAAGAACGAGGATCAAAATGAGTCACTAAATATTCTAACGAATAGCCCAGGCTGCGATGATGCAGAAAATACACACAGTACTGTCCACACACCAAGGAATCTGTGCCTTGTAATTTCACATTATTGAATCGGGTGGTCTGAGCATTTCTTCTCATAAAGTCAATGATATCGTCTTCCAAAGGGGGCAATCCGTACGAATCGAAATATTCCACACATCCTTCTTGAGGAAAGTAAACGGCTACCCAGTGGGTTCCTGGGAGATGACTGTCGTCCGTGTTGATCACATAAGCTAGATGGTCTTGAGGTTTACGATGAGGGAGTTCATCTTTAGCACAGACGACAGGATTCCAAGAAGCCGTATACGAACTGTGGTTCAAAAGGTAATAAAGTTCCCAGGTATCCATGTTTTGGTTTTTTTTTTCTTCTTCACAGGTAATAATAAGTCATCAATTCGATCCTGACTTTTTGCTTGAAAATGTCTGACAAATAACCGTTTCTTCGTTTCGTCTCCTCACTCTGATTCAGGAGAGCTTCGATACGATGGATCTCTTGAGTGGTTAATGGTGGACAAGAATGTTCACGCAAGTCTTTATACCACTGATGCAACACGACTTCGTCCGAGATGAGACTCTAAGCTTCCTCCAGATACTCGTCCAATTTTTCTTCTTGACTCAGCATCAGGCATTTATCGTGTTGAATTTGACTGGGATGATCGTTTTGACATCCATAGCAATATTTCTTGATCAGTTCCGTCATTTTGTCGACCAAGTGTTTGGCAAAACAGGAGACTAAATGGGCTTCTTGTTCTGGCCATCTCGACTTCATCATGACAGCTTCTTCGTCTTTGTCTTGGGATTCTCCTTCCACGGTCTCCTCACATTCCATGTCCAAAGTTTCTCCACTAGGTAAAGAGGGATAACAGTCTTCCATAGCTTCTAATAGTCTAGAATGACTTCTCTCAAACTGTTGATTTCTATCGTATTATCGAATTCTGCATACAGGATAACGTTCACTGTCTCTTTCACTTCTTCTGCAAACTGAAGTTCCACACGAATCTGGCCGGCTTTTATAGGGTGAAAATGTCCCTCGTCACTGCCTTGGTCTGGAGTGAAATCGAAATCCCACAAAGCATAGCCTCCTGCGTAATCTTCGTACGTAATACCGTGACTGGTGTTGGTCCCTAACTGTCCAGTGGCTTCGTACAGGGACAAGTACGATCTCAAGTAATTCATCTTTGTGGGATCAAAGTCAGGTTCGAAAGGTCTGGTACACAAGGTCTTGCCATCGCGACTGACTTCGATTTTCTTAACGTTGAAGTGTTTAAACTTAAAAGGATTTTTAGTGAAGTCTCCGTTGAAGGCTGAATTCTTGACCATACCAAGGATTAAACGTTTGGGTAACTGTCCTTGGAACAGATGATCTTCGATCATGGAATGATGTCCAGTGGGAATGGTGAAGGTTTTCACTTCCACGCGTCGCATGGGATATTTGGCGGTCGTTCTGCTCAATGTCTGACTAATGTCGTTTCCCACTTTGGGTAACACTTCCACGCGTCGTACGTACAGTTTGACGTCCTCGATTTTGCTTTTAGGTTTGCCAGCAGCAGTATCAGCCAACAAATGGAAAGCGGCACTGCTGCGATTCAGTCTCAAGCGAACATTTACCCCGTTCAGCAAATATTTCTCTTGCAACCACATGTCCAAATGCAAACGATCCATCAGTTCTAAACTGTGTCCATCTTTGATTTTGTTTCTTCTTTCCTCAAAGCCGTCATTGTCTTTATTCAATGTGTCAAACTTGCCCGCTTCGTCAGGTTCCCATAGCACACAAGCATTGAGATGAGTATTCTTGGCATCTATTCCGTACGTCAAGAGATTTTCCAGGTAGGCACGGTAAGGGTAAGTATCCATGCTGCTGCTGACCAGTTTGTTATTCAAGTACAAGTCCACTGAGCTGAACAAGGAATGCATGAAATTGTTGACGGGAGCTATATTCTCAGTGTCTTCTACTGCACCATCATCCTTATCTAGAACTTTGACTTTCAGGTACAAGTAACTGCTATTCAGATCGATGTAATCTTCGGGCTGTCCGTTGATTTCAAACTCGATGGGAGCGGAATCTGTCAAAGAGGAGACGGGGTGAAATTCCACCCATTGGGATTCTTGCATCGTCATCATGGTGGGGGGGGGGGGCATGGCAAACAGATCCAGTTCCGACTTGGAACAGGCGCATGACTCTCGGTGCACGATTTTTTTTTGTTGCTGTTTCTCAATCATCGAAAACGTCTAAGTCTCGAACAGTTCTTCTTTTCTTTGCCTTTCTAGCTTTAGACGTGTGAAGTCTGGTGAAAGGGTGTTTTCTTCGTCGTCTCTTTCTGCCTTGTCCTTGCTGAATGCCTGACTCGGTAGCGTGCAGGGCATTTATAGGTGTGTCTCGTCGGTCCAAAAGGTCTTTACCCGTTTGTAGCAAGACATTTTTGCCTGCCCTCATGAAGGCTTCTTTGGGGTTTTGTTTGTCGATGATGACATTTTGGAGAAATTCTTTGCCTTTGTCAAATGCTGCATAGAATTTGTCAGCGATGGCCTCCACCAGATGTTGACCACTAAAATAATGGCCTGAGTTAATTTTAAAGTGATAAATGTAAAAAGGAGGAGAAGTGTCACTGCTGCTGCGGGGTATTGGGGTCTTGGGAAGTGATTTATGTTGAGAAGTGGTCGTCATGGTTTGCTGCACTGTTGGGCCCAGAATTTCGACGTCAAAAGTGTTCTGAGTTTCAGTGATGTTTTTGATTTGTGTTGGGTAAATCATTTCTACCAAAGCCACTTCCCAATGGGCTTCGTGATCTAATGGGATGGCCTGAGGTAATTTGGCCGTGTAACAGCACAACGTGTTGTGGGGAAACATCTCCATGGAACTGTCACTGGGTAAGGTTAAGTAAAACTGGTTTTGGTGACTCATAATTCCAGAGTTCTGTGGCTGTCCGTGGGGTTACTGGACGTCAGAGGCGTGTCTTCGCCTAAAATGGGGATGTTGTTGTGGTTGTTGTTGGAGTGGTGACTGGCACTGGCACTGGACACAAGGTTCCCGTGGTTCCCGTTCGAAGAGAATTTCAGGGAGGGATTGGGAAGCAGGTAACCGATGCAACTGCTCAATAAAATGGTCCACAATTGTTTGTCTCCTTGTTGCAAACTCAAATTGGCAATGGCTGCCCCGATGACACAAGACACCACGAAGATTTGGCAGAAAAAGACGATTTGCGTTTTAGGCACACGTTCTCCACACCACACCCACAAGGGTTGTTTTTGTAAATCTTGCGCAGAAGAACTGGGTGAAGGAGTGGTCGACGTAGCTGCGTCTGTGTGAAAGGGCATGATGGTCACTTCTTTTTATAGTCGATGACATGCGAAGCGTCGATCCAAGAATCAAAACTGGGTGGATATCCTTTCCAACGTACTTTGACTTCTTTGACACGTCGTTTGCCCACTTTACGGGTTCTGCATTCGAGAATGCTTTCGATGTCGTACAAGTCGTCTTCTTTTTTGGTGACACGTTGTAACACGGGCAAATAAAACGTTCCTTTGAGCACTTCTCCGTTCATGTCTTCCATTTTATAGACGGCAGGATGACGGCCATGCACTCGTCCAGTGACACGAAACAATTCGGTCGTCCAGTTAGGTAAGTAACATTTGTCGAAAGTGCGTTTGGTTTTGCCAATGCGCACCCAATCTCCTACGGTCAACTCTCCACTTTTTCTTGGGGACAGCCCTCGTCAGGGACGTACCAAACAGGCGCTCAAACGGCAACACTTCGTTGTCGGGAGTCACTTCTTGCACGGCACGTCCGATGCTTCGATGGTACGATTGGTTGTACGCTTGCACCAGGTGCGGTAAGATGTCGATGTACTTCAGAGTGTGGTGATGCGTAAAATATTTCCACATGCGTTCTTTCAAAGTGCGTTGAAAACGTTCCACGATGCTGGCTTGGTTTCGGGATTCTCGGTGGTAAAAAAATGAATGTCACGTTTCTTTAATTCTTTTTGGAAAGCTTGGTTCAGAAATTCGATACCTTTGTCCGTTTGCCATCGAGGAGGGTGACGACCGCTTTGTTTCAACACTCGTTGCAGGGCTCGCACTAACTCGCTGCTCGATTTGGAAGTCAAGGGCACGACCCAGGCAAATTTGGAAAAGACGTCGATGACACAAAACAAATATTTGTAGCCACGATTGTAGCTGGCCAAATGAGAGACATCGGCTAAATCGGCTTGCCATTGATGATCGATGCCTTCCACTCGGGTGTGACTTCTGGCAAACTTGCGTCGAATGGGTTTGTGTAAAGTGTAGGTAGCTTGTTCTTGTAACCATCGTTGCACTTGAGGTAAACGGAGACTTTTCAGTCGCATTTTGGCAGCACGATACAATTTTTGAACTCCTGCGTAACCTGCAGGATGCGAGGGATCGTAGTAAATGCTGGCTAAGACTTTTTCCATTTTTTTGTGTTTGTGTGTTAATAAGACACCCACTCTTGGAGGATGCTACTCTTTTTCTTTTGGGGTATTTTCTTGGATTGCAATGCTTTGCGTGTGCGACCGGCAATAGGTGTCGAGGACGAGGATGTGTGAACAGGGGATATCGGTTCTTGTTTCACTTCTGTCTTAACTTCTGTCTTCACTTTCTTTTTCTCTTGTGATGAAGAAGGGGTGGCCATCATCTTTTTAATCCATCCAATTCTGGAGGTAGGTGGTGTTGTTAACTTGCGTACTTTTTCTAGTGGAGTTTGAAACCCTTATTCTTCTTCTTCTTCTTCTTCTTCTTCTTCTTCTTCTTCTTCTTCTTCTTCTCCTTTTTCTGTCTTGGTCACTGGTAGTGGTGGTACTGGTACTGGTGATGGTGCTGGACTTTTCATCAAGGTCTTAAAATCTTTCATAGTGGGTAGAGCTGTTTCGTCTAAAGCTTTCTGGTGAAAGAGTTGCAGTCGTTGCAAGAGTTGACCGTACTTTTGCGATTTTTCTGTTTCGGACAAATTTTGGAGATCCATCAAGGACTGCAATTCGTGTTGTAACTGGGGCATCTCGCTCAAATTGGGATTGGGAGGTAAATGCGGGGTGCGTTGTTCTTGCCAACGATGGTATTCCATCCATCGTTTGTAAGGCACTAAAGCTAGTTTTCGTCCTTCCATGGGGTTGTCAGGGGTCGATTCTGAGATCTTGCGACTTCCGAGGACCTTTTAATCTTGCTCCCAATAGTCCTTCCAACATGGTTCCCAAGACTCCTTTCAGCAAGGGACCTAACAAGAGGGGTAAAATGCCTCCACGTTGGACCAACATCTTCTTCTTTTGACGAATGGGAATTTTTTTTTGAACCATTTGGCGAAGAACGTGACGATGTTTGCCTAAACATTGTTTCTAGTGTTTGGACAAAGGGATCGTGCCTTTCAAGACGTTCAAACAACATTCGCACACGGTATCGATGACCTCTTTGGAGGCCGTTTGAATGAGTTGTTTTCGTAGAGGTGGAGAAGCTTTGGACAGGACAGATAACATGTCCCCATGTTTGACTAAACGAGGAGGCAGCCCTTTTCTTTTCTTTCCTTGGGTTTTTTTAGAAGAGGGATGTTTTCTGGAGGGTGACATCTTTGAGTCTTCAGGAGCACCAAAAACACTGATACCCCGACTTGGTCACAGGCCTTTTAAATACTGGAACGCGTCGCCACTGATTGTCTTTACGTCGTATCAATTTGAGGACAGGCATGACACGTCGTGTAGGGGTACGCAACGGACTAAATCGAGCTAGTTCTTGCTTGGACAAATCCAGTAAACTTTGTAACATGCCCGATCTTTCTTGGACTTTGATTTTGGGAGCAGGTACTTTGTGAGCAGCAGCCACTGACACTAAATTGGAGGGTCCTTCCACTGCGGAAGTTCTTGGGGTCATCAACAGAGAAGTTCTTGGTGTGATCAACGTCTCC
The DNA here is from genome assembly GCA_028554795.2 of Sinohyriopsis cumingii. Classification (NCBI taxonomy): domain Eukaryota; kingdom Metazoa; phylum Mollusca; class Bivalvia; order Unionida; family Unionidae; genus Sinohyriopsis; species Sinohyriopsis cumingii. The sequence goes on from CM068837.1 coordinate 23,180,364, forward strand.
AAGTACTCTTCAGTTCTTGGTGTCATCAACGGAGAAGTGGATGAACGTGAGGCTGCCGGAGACGCGGTCACCGCCGTGGCAGATCGTGGTTTGCGAGTGTAAGGTTGCGTCCTGGCCGAAGTGCCTCTCTTGCGACTAGTTTTCTTCTGTGGGCTTTTCTTTTTCTGGGGACTTTTTCTCTGTTTCTTTTTCTGGGGGCTTCTTTTCTTTTTCCGGGGTGGTGTCTGGTAAGAGGAGGGTCCCGCCACTGGAGAAGTTCTCCTTGGGGACCTGGTCTTTTTCTTCTTCTTGGAGCTTCGTTTGACTTTTTTCTTGGGGAGAAGTTTGGGGGCATTAGGATCCCATCTTAAGAGAGAGAGAATGATGACCCCTCCTAGAGTACCGCTCCCTCCAGGTTTCAAAATGATTTGTTTTTTGGTTTGAGTGTCGATGCGTGGATCGGCCAGTTGGGTCAAAGCGACTTTGTTTCGATCAAAAAAGCGTTTGGTTTGATGAGGAATCTGAATGATTCCTTGGAGTAATTGACGTGCCGTCACCGTGAACCATGGTAAGACCTCTTTGAGACTAGCTTCTAAGACACGAGCTCGTATTTGTGGATTTTGTTCTCGACTGATGCCATACAAGGCACTAATCAATTTGACGGGAAGATGCGACTGAAGGGACGTCATGTTCAAAATGTGTGTGAGACAGACAAAAAGGGTCTGAGGTTTTTATAGATTTTTTTGTGGAGTGAAATTAAGTCGAGGACGGAGACGCGTACAGGACAGGCCCTCTGTCTTGGCACCAGTGGTGAAACAAGTGGGTACGAAATCGCAAATCATCGGGGGTCGTAGGTTTCAAATCGACGAGTAAATAGGCGTGTGGAGTTTGAGTGGCATCGTACGCCTGTGTCAGCCAAGGCGTTCCTAACTGTTTGGCTAAGACTTGCACTTGCGATTTATCTCGAGGTCTTTTAAACAAGACCACGTAATGCGCATTGAGACTGATGGTGCGATGGGCTTTACTTTGTTGAAACAAATTTTGGGTGATGTAAACGACACTGGCATTACGGTGATGCCCTTTGCGCGTGAACCACAGTTTAATTTCTTCTTCGTCTTCTCCTAACATGTCGTCAAAAATGACCAAATGGGTTAGACGGGAGTCAGAGACGATGCCGTCGTCTTCTTTAGGAATGCCTTCCACAAACACGATGGAATCGCCTTGACTTTCTCGCAAGAGGCTGTACGCCGATTGCCACTCTTTGTAACATCACACGATCCGCCGAGGTGGCCGATCGATCAAATGATGTTTACGTTCGATCAAACGTTTGACGAATTCGGTTTTGCCTGAACCGCTAGGTACAGCAATGAGCATGTTAAAGGGATGGCGAAGATACAAAGCCTCCCAACTGGCACGATCTAAGTGTTCGTCGATGACTTTGACAGTAGAGGAAGAGGGAGCAGAGACAACAGAGGTAGCCATAGTGTTAGGAATGTCACTTGTGACACGAAAACAAACAAGACAAGAGTTTATATACTTTTTCCAGAACACGTTTATTGAATGTTTTAAACATGAATACGAAAGAGAAAAATACATAAAAGCCAAAGGCTTAAGTACAAGGATAAAAGGCACATGATAACCATTAACGTGGAATAAAAATAAGTGTCTGTACAACATGTTTTGGGTAAAGTTCTGACCAGTTCTATAGGGGGTAAGGTCACACAAGTGTCCTCCCGAAAGGGTCTTTCAGGCCTGTCCACGACAGTCCTGTCCTGGGTGACGGGTTCGTCTGGCACCGTCACTAGCACAGGTTGAAAAGTAACTTTTTTCCTTGAACAACTCTCGTGCATACTGGGCCACTTCTTGGGTCCAACCCTCAAAATCCCATTCTATCCAGGCACGGACATCTGTCCAATGGGGGTGTAAGTCACAAGCTGCACACACATCGTCATACACGTCTTGGGTAGCTAAAAGTTGACGAATCTTTTTTCCCCGTAGAGGTCGAGAAGTATCCAGATGAAACCGCAAAGCTTTGAGCAAAAGGAGTCTTTCGTGACCATTTAAAGGCACCACTTTCATGTTGAATGGGGTGGTAAGTATTGATCGTAAAGAGTCCACAAGGAATCGGCTGGTAAACGAAATCCTAGAAAACAAGTCACTAAGACACACACCACTTGTCGACCCAAATTGAATGGATACAGTTCTTGTAATAATCGATGGTAATGATCCACGGTTTGAATATGGTCATTGAGTTCCTTCCAAGGAATCTGTTGGATTACATGCGATAAAAGTCGTGGCATGGCAGCTTGTTTTTATAGTCTCTTTGTTTCGGAAACAATACACGAACTTTCTAGCCAGAGATCTTCGTTCTCCAGTGGGGAATTTAAATATTGCATACTGGAACCGAAACGTCAGACTTCGTTTAGAAGTTTCCTCTTCCGCTAAGTAGATTCCACGTAAAATATGTCGGTAATCCTTTACCTTGTCTTTCTCAATGTGTTGTACTAGGTGAATCTCGAAGTAACCAAAATGATCAACACGTGGATCATCGGGGGCCTGGAAGTATTGAACAAGGTCTGACCACTGAAACAATTTATGACGAATCAGTTCTCTTATACCATTCAGGTACCAGCGGTTAAAGATCTGGTGACGTAACGGATGCAACTGTTCTTTACGTTTGACTTGTATTTTGACCAGCTCTCGGTAAATGCGTTCTCTCAATTCCACAGGCAAAGCACGAATGTTCTCTTGTAAAGTATCCATGAATAGGTCAGTCCGTACAATTTACAATCTTCTCCTAGAGCAAAAAGTAATCCACATAGTGAGTAATTTCTGACCACTGCCATTCAGGGTAACGTCCAAGAATGTCACTGAACTCTGTTGATGTAAACGGTCTAAAGTAATACAATAGGATGAATGCACCCTTGACCCAAAGAAATCTAACACACTGGTTGACTTTTTTCACTTTCCTTTTATGAATTTCTCGACACAAAGGTTCTACAGTGACCCATTGAGATTTCACTCTGGCAAACCCCTGCCAAACTTCTTTGTAAATCTTCTCTTGCAGTTCTTTAGGTAATGATTCAATATCGTTTTTGAAATGAAGTTTAAATACTGGTCTCGGTGATGTCCAACATTTGACTCCTAACCAATCTGGTTTCTTCTTCGTCAACGACATGGTAAGTTACTTCAATGTCTCGGTCCCACTAAGGGTAAGTAATGACAATTTGGTGACCATCGAGCATGTTCTACGTAGGCCGAATCTTGTGGTTCCCAGTGGTGAAGTGACACACCGCAACTGAAGCGCTTGACTTTATCTCCTTCGCCCAAGTAGAACAATCCGGCTCTGGCTAATTCTTCGGGGGTCGGGCCTCCCAGATACTTAGGCCATTTTCCTTTGAACGATTGAAGACGATTTTCAAAGTCGCAGTATTCCGACAAACGCACAGGAAACGAATATACGTCTTTCACAGGTTCGTTTCGATGAGGGTTTTGTGACATGGACAGGAGTTTGCTCAGAGCTGGATGACATTCGTAGGGGGGTAGACGTGAAGGTGAACATCCACCTTTAAAACGAAGCCCAGTAAAATGTCCAAGAGGACGAGTGACATCGCTTTCGCATCCCTCAGTTTTGACATGCACAGCATCACTTTCCATGATAGGGGTAGTGAAAACAGAGTTCCCATGATGCTTTACGGCATCGCTAAGGTCACAACGTACAGCATCGTACCCATCGCAAGGCTCACAATCGCATTCCACTTCAGAAGCCCCACAATTGAATTGTGCCTGTCTAAACTTGTTTTGTGTTTCTCTGAAAGTATTCATCTTGTTCGCTTGGTCTTGGTAGTCCCAATGAACTATCGATCTTGACCATAGCCCCTTTTTATACTAGTCGCAATGCAGTCAAGCTTGTACATCGTTCCTTTTTTATGTTTTTTTATGTCTTGTTTTGGAATGTACCGTCTCTAAGGTAACGTCATCAATGTACCGTAATGTCATGGGTGGAAAGGCCATAGAAAGGTAAGGGCAGTGCGGAGACCATCGAGTATGTTCCAGAATAGCTGAATCTGTATAGATACATAAATCCATTCGTAACTTCAGGCCACAAGCGAAACACTGTACTTCATATACCAATCCTGACTCAGGTCCCAAGTAGACAAATTCGTTGGGTTGAGAAATTCCTATCCGTAGGCCATGCTTGAAACGTGTCCAATCGACGGGCACAATAACAATAGTCAGGCAAGAAAACCGGAAAATGGTAGGGTTTGAACTTGGAGTTCTCATCGGGTTTCTCACTCGATTCTTGCTGTGGCGAAGTCATCCTTCTGGTGGGTGGCTATCCTCTTACAACCAATGTTTTATACCAACGTGTCCATACGGCAAAGTAAAGTTGTTGGGCAGTTGCACTCGCTTCTGGTACACGATTTGATAGACTTTTTCCAAGGGTCGACTGACGATGTGGTGAGTGGGTAAACGTACAATCTTGTTGGGTTGATAGGTGGTCATTTTAAAGTGTTCATCCTCTCCGGATTGCAAGGCTTCTTTCAATACCCCAAAGTTGACCACACGACTGGTACGATAATTCAGAGTCAGTCCTTTCACTTTGCACGTCGTGTGCACTTCTCCTTGTGGGTCCCGGTATTCGTAGCCGTAATTTTTGGGACCGCCACTGACGAAACTTAGAATCTTGTCGTCGGGATGCTCGTCTGTCCAGGCTCCAAAACGGTCTCCTTCGATGTCAGGGTGCTGTTGACTCGGGTGATGGATGTAAATGCAACTGTCCGTGTCAAAGTACAGGACGCGTTCCCCTAACAGTTCTAAAGCTTCGTACAATTTTAAGCGAGCATGGGCTGTCACGTAAACCGCAATGATGACATTTCCAAAAGGGTCGTCTTGTACAAAGTCCAGATCTTCTTCGTAATTGACCAAGATCAAATCCTCACGAACGACGTCCACGTGTCTCATGTATTTGGTTTTGTCGTGAATCATCTGGAAGTAGCGGGAAGGTTCGGTCAAATATTCCGTCTTGGGTAAACACGGTCGTTGTGCCATTTTACCCCACAAGCAATTTAACATCACTTTGGCAAACGATCGCCTGCCTTCGTTTTTCTCGATGTGATCTAAAAGGATGCCTTCTTGTTCATAGTATTTCTCTTTGAAAGTCTTTTCGTCTTCGGGAGTGTGACACCAGGAAGGATAGCCGCTGGCTTCTTGTTTCAGTTTCAAAAAGGCATCCACGTAGTCGGCGAAAATGCCTTTCTGACTGGGGTCACCCTTGTGATATTGTTGTGTCTTGGGAAAGTGGCAAATTTCGTACACTTCTAACAGTTGATATCCCATGTCCAGAGCTTTGAACAATTCTACGCTGATCCAGGTTCCCGTCAAGGCACGTTCTTCCTGGGTGTGCTGACAAGGCTGATCATGGTTGCACGTTTCGGCACAAGTATGGCACAAAGGAAACATCAGTTTGCCTTGGCAATGGTGAGGTAACAAGGGGTGGTACAAGTCCGTGGGCGGCTAAACTTTACACTTGATCAGACCTTCGTATTGTCGAATGTTTTTCAGGTCGATGTGTTCCGTCAACAATTGTGGGTGCCCTGTAGGAAAGCGACAATATTTGCACACGTAGGGATACAGCGAACACACGTCCAAGTATTTGATTTCTTCTCCTTTCTCTTCGTCGGCTTGGTACAGCAAACAGGTGGCATTGGTCCTTCCTCAGTACAAACTATCCCTCGGGTTCAGCGGGTCCATGAAGTGGCAACTTTCCACGAGGCGTTTAAACTCGGGATCGGTTTTCAAACGGTGATCGTATTCGTGTTCCCACATTTCCACCACTTGGTATCCTTCCTGTTCTAACTTTAGGCGTCGCTGACAAGTGTCTTGGTACAAATCTTCCATGGTTCGTTGTAAAAACTGATTTTTAGTGCCACGGTCAGGGTAACAGACGGGACATCCGTGAAATAAGCAACCGTTAAACTCGTACACAATCTTGAGGTTTTCTAAGCCCCAGCCATCGACCGAATGCGTTCCGATGGTCTTTTCGCCCCCTCCATTGCGGGCATGCTGAATCCATTTGTCTTCCTTGTCGCACAAGTAATGTAACCAACGTAGGGCTTTGACCGGGTATTGACGTTTGACATAGTTGGTCGTCTGAGGACTGATGACAGCTACGGTGTTTTCAGGCATGAATCGTTCTCGATACACTAAGGAACACGCTTTGGCAATGGTGCTAGCTTCTTTCAAAGGATCGACCCCTCTGTGTTCCATGAACAGTTCTCGAAATTTTCCACAGCAACGTCGTAAAATGTCCACGTCGGAACGATAATGCTTTAACATTTCTTCCTGAAAGTCGAAAGGGTCGGAGGCGTGAGCCTGGTACCAAGCGTAGAAAGCTTCTCGTTGTTCGGTACGCATGTTGTCGGGGTCGTAATAGTGAGCCTCAGGTAAATGGGGTAGAACGGCATGTTGATTGACTTCCGTATTGAAAAAGTGTGGAAAGTACCCTTTAGCCATTTCTGTCATTCCAAACGTTTTAGGCATTCGGCTCAAAGGCATGGCCAAGTAACTCATCGAATCTTTAAACTATACTTGTCCCACTTGCATGGAAATGATTTTGGCTCCGTTCAAAGTGACTTTAGGACGCTCGGTGCCTTGTTCCATATAGTATCTCAAAAGAAACTGTCCATCGTATCCGGAGAAACTGTGAGCCATCACCGTGGCATGACGATGACAATCTCCGTAACGTTCGATGTCCTCTTGGCTCCACGTCTTGTCGATGGGGTCTAAGACCCATTGTGCAAAATCGGCTAACGTGTTCGGTCTTCGAAAGATTTTTTCACGCCCTCTGGGAATCTTCCTGCAGTGAGGGCAATGACTGAAAATAGGTTCCTGAATGCACTTCTCGCACGCTCGATGAGCCACGCAGAATTTAGGAATGTGAATGCCGGTCTCTTGGATGCATTCGAAATCAAAAAAGATGAAATTGCCTTTCTTCTTGTGACCGTCCTCTTTCTCTGGTGGGGGTTGGTATTTTTGCATGTAGCACTGGTGTTCCAAGTCCACGATGTGATGACAAATGTGACATTTTTTTTTTCTCGACATACGTGTTATTTGATAGTATTGGTACATAGGGCTTGTCCTTAGGTAGGGCACAATCTCAGGAGTTGACAAGCACATTTCTGCTGTGAACCTTGCGTCTTCATATGTTGTTGGTAACATGCAGGGCTGACAAAGATGCGCAGACAAGCAGGACAATGTACTCTTTCTTGTCCTTCGCTCAGACAGGGTGGAGAGGCCAAACATCCTGAGCATTTCAATCCGCAATGTTTGTGTTGCTCTCGATTATTATAACCATGGTCACATTTCTCACAGTAATAACCGTATCCCAGGAATGCAGTGATACTGGTAATGGTATCGAAATGTTCATCGTGATAATAGACATGAATGTATTTTCCGTCCTTAAAGTCTTTCCCTCGAAACAACAGAGGCCCACGCACTTCTTGAGGGTGCACTTTCAAGGTGTAGCGTGGAGCTAGGACATCTTGCAATTTTTGCATTTCAGGAATTCCGCAGGGTGTGTCTTTGGATAGGTCAGCTTGTTGCAACAGGAGTTCTGCTTCGTTTCGTTGTTTGGCTCGGTCCGATCGTTGAATAGTTTTCCAGGCTCTTTTCCATTCTGCCGTGTCGTTCTTGTTGGCATAGGTTCGTCCCACCACGATGGTTTGGGCTAAACACATCTGGTCTTGAGAATTGTGAATTTGGACGAGACTCTTTTTGGTGCTGCGAAGGTCGTTCACCAGTAACACCTTATTGCGTCCAGTCCCTTGAGGAGGAGAGACGTGGGTCATGTCCAGTGTGGCTTTTCCATCGGTGATGTCAAACTGGTCATTAGATTGTTGCACGTGTTGAATCTTGTCCATGACTTTGGAAGCAGTTAGTTCTGCGGGTCTGCTAAACTCGATCCAAACAGGGGATTTCAAACCGTCGTGTTGTATGGAAAGTCTCAAGCGATCGTCTTCTTTGGGTTGACATTGTCGCTTGAGTGTGGTGAGCAAAGAATGCCACACCCCAGTGATGAACCCTTCTGCTTTCTCTAACGGTACGTCGGACTTGAAATCTTTAAACTTCACTGTGTATTTGTAAGCCGTGGTTCTAAATTTTCTAGAGGAGCGCTTTTCCGTCTCTCGAATGGAATAGTACTTTTCAGGGTTGACTAATGGTGGTGAACTTTGTTTAGAGGGTTCGTATGCTGGTTCACTCATGTCCTCTTCAAAATCACTGGCATGAATTTGTGCCAAGACTTCAGCCCTGGTACGAGGCGATAGATCACGTTTCTGCCTCTTACTTTCTTCTTCTTTCTTCTCGAATGAATAGGATCGTTTCATCTTGAGTGAAAAACGTCAAATTACTCAAGTTTAAACACCATGGGCTAATTTATAGTCATAGCAAACCAACGTATATAAAAGGGTGTGTGTCTTGTCCTTTCACTATTCATTTCACTCTCTAACCGAGCACAACGATGGAAGAGACTACCCAAATCGAACGTTTCATCAGAGCTTTGCGAGGGGTCATTAGAAAATTCTCTTCAGACCAGCTGACGGACTACTCTCCTTCCTTTCGAGATAAAAGTCAAGATACTTGCTATATCTGTCAGAAGAAAGGCATTGGTCTTCAGAGTGTCCAGACCGTCAAAAAAGAAAAAAAGGGGTTAGAAAAGACAAAAGTCAAGATACCTGTTATTATTGTCAAGAAAAAGGACATTGGTCTCCAGACTGCCCAAAAAAGAAACAAGAGGAGTCAGAAGAAAAAAGGGATTCTTCAGAAGAAGAGAGGGATTCTTCAGAGGAAGAAAGCAGCCGGGTAAAGAAACAGAAACAGGAGAAGAAAAGAAGAAGGGAAGAAAGTGAAGAGGAAGAGGAGGAAAAGACAGTGAGGGTGAAGAAATTTAAAAAAAAAACAGAGAGAGAGTAAACAATGAGATAGAAGAAGTCAATGAACTTTTTAAAGTGTTCTGTTGTGAATTGTGAATTGGATTGTAACTATAGAGAAAAGAATAAATTAATTATATAAGGTAAGTGTCTTTGAGTTTTGATTTTAAAATAAGAACCTACACTCACACACTCATACACAGACACGTACTATAAGGGTAAAATGGTCATCTTTTTTTTTTTTGAGTTATTGGCAATTGAAAGTGTATCTCTTTTCGAGAGACGTGGGTAGTCTTGAAAATGGCCTTTTTTGGTGTAGGGGTGAGTTTAAGCAATCAACTTTAACTGCCTTAAGCCTTTGCCACGGCCAAGGCCTACTTCTGGAATGCGTACTGTTGACGATGTTGATTTGGTTGAAATCACTAAGGGTGGTACGGTAGGCTTAGTCACAGGGTTGACGTGTTTGGCTCGGGAAGGTCGTATTCTCTTCGGTCGTAATAAAGAAGTCTGATACATTTGTTTCAGACTTCTTAACTCCGCTAAAATGTCCAACAGTACCGTGACCGTTTGATTTTCACCCTCTTGTTTCTTTGCTGCTACTTCTTGTTGTTGTTGTTTTTTTCTTACCTCTTCTTCTTGCTGCTGTTGCTGTAGGAGAAAAGCTTGTTCCGCTTCCTTTTGTCGTTGTATAAATTTCTCCAATTCTTCTTTCTGTCTCTGTCTAAAAATTTTTCTCCAACTGCGGTAATGAAGGTGACGAAGGTTCCGGAACAAATTCTTGCGAGGAAAGAAAATCCACAAAATCCCAATTTACCTCTTCTGAAAGTAAGTCCGGGTTCCCTTGGGCGGTCTCCACTGCTGGTGCACCCCAATGGATCGTTTTCTGAGTTTCCGTCATGTTGAATCACTGTCTCATAGATTAACTGCATACAGGCGCTAGCGAATCTATATAGACCACGTGACGTCACAGACTGCTCTCTTCGGATTGGATGCGGGCTGACTGAATTTTGTAACGCGTGTTTGGATTGGTCAACAAACTCAATCCGTTTCAATCCTACCTCTACCTATAAATAAGCGCAGTTCACTGCATTGATTCACCTGTTCTTGGTGCCTCAAGATGTGGACCGATGTGCAATCTTCTACGCTTGTGTCTTCAGTGATGTTCCGGACGGACATACCCATGTATGTCCGATCCAAGTGACAGTTGTCCACAGGACAGACACCAGTCTGTGGACACGTAGGATCTACGTAGAAAGACAAGGATGCCTCAAAAAGTCCTGATTTACGGTCCTATAGTGAGACGCAGCCTAAGGACAAGAAGAAGACCAATACGGTGCCCTTTATGTTAATGGATACATTAACATAAACCCAAAGGCCCTTTTCAGGGCCACTCATAGGTCTCGAAAAGAGAATGACTTTCCATTGCCTACCTTTTTTTTATTTTTATTTAAAAAAAAAAAAATAAAAATCCCATGTTCATTTCCCATTGTCGCTATATAGTCCCACCCTGTTTAAATTCCCTTGACGCTATACAGTCCCATATTCCCATGTTCAATTCCCCTTGTCGCTCAACAGTCCCAAAATCTATTTCCCATGTTAATTTCCCTTGTCGCTAAACAGTCCCACGATTTTTCTCCATGTTAAATTTACGTAGTCGCTAAACAGTCCCGGGGGGGGGGGGGTCTGTAATGCTAATTCCCATTGTCGCTAGAGTATCCCTATTCACTAATTATGTGCTGTTGGATATAGTGAGAAAAAAAGGAAAGGAATAATAATTTTTTAAAATATATTTTATTTTTATTTTTTATTTATTTTTTTAATTATTTTATTAAATAATATATATTGTTTTGTTTGTGATTAAGTTCTACTTTATTTTCATAGGGATTTTATTGCATGATAGGTTCTGGTTCTAAGTGGAGTGGAGTGAGGGGGTGATCATAAAAGGATAAAGTTTTCCTTTTTTGCCAATTTCTTTCTGGAAAAATAGGATATTATTATATGTAGAATCGATGTTAGGGTTACTGGAGGACAGGATTTCTGAGTAGGATGTTAAGAACCCTATGTGTTTTTCATTTTTCTTAAAGCTGCTCCTTTGCGCTTGATATTTGTTGCACTCATTAAATACATGGTGTAAATCTTCTGGGGTGGGACAATACGGGCAATTCACGCCTCTAACGTTGTTACTATGGATGTATTTTCCGAAACTGCTGGCCAACAATGTATTTCCAGTTTTGATTTTATTGATAACTTTCTGGTTTTGATTGTTGACCAGATTCGGCGCTTTTATATTCCTGGATACTTCCCTTTGTATGAGGTAAAGTGTGCACCTTTTGTACTGTTGATCCATTCCCGCTGACATTTCCCTAGAATTTTATTCCTGACTATGCTAGAGTATTCTTTGCAGCTGTAATAGAGTATGATATGGTTGCTTTCTTGAAGTTTGTTTTTAGCTGCTTGGTCAGCTTTTACGTTTCCTGTGATGTTGATGTGGGATGGTACCAACATTAATTCGATTATCCTGTTCTTGTTTTCCATTTGTCTCAGTAACAAAATGACGAAATTGTCACGGCAGATGGATTTTTCTGGCTTCAATGATTTTAAGACATTTAGCGAGTCACTGATAATTAGTGCTTTGCGAATGTTCGTCGATTTCACCCATTTAATGGCTTCAATTATGGCCCATAATTCTGTTGTGTAAATAGAGCAGTTTTCTGGGTTGTCTAGCTCCATGCTTTATGTTTTTTTCCGGTATTACTGTAGCGGATGCTGTTCTGATAGGATTATTTGTTATTTATCCATCGGTGTAAATCTTAATATAAACCTGATATTACTTTTCTATATTAGAGAGTATTGTACATCTTATCTCTACAGGTATGTCATTTTTAGACCCAGTCCTGGTTGCACTGAAATTGATATGCACTGTGATGCAAGTCCATGGTTTGGGATCAGGGTATGCTATTTGTTCAGCTGGTATGTTTGGAATTTCAAGAATTTTGGTTAATTTGTGAATCTTCTTTCCTCCTGGTGTCTCCGGAACTAACTTACGTCTGAAGGTGATGTTACATTTTGCTACACAGATCTTGGTTGGGTGTGAATCTTCATGGATCGATAATCTGGACGCATATCCTAGACAGCCATGGGTTTTGATTTTGTCACCTTGTGTAGCGGTCCCTGATGGTCTTGGGTATTTGAGACCACCTTGGTTGGTATTGGTTTCAGGGTCTTAGTATTCTAATAGTGCTGTTTTGCGTTGCAGCTATGTGCTGCTGGATCCGATGGTCTTTGGGTTTTAGACCACCTTACGCGTGTTAATTTGGGGTTATACTTCCTAATGCATTTTTTTTTGTTTTGCAGCCTTGTGCTACTGGATCTGATAGTCTTTGGAGTTTAGACCACCTTATATATTGTTAATTTGGGGTCATTTTTTCCTAAATCTGCTTGAGTGTGGACGATCTTGATGGTCTGAGTTCAAGACCACCTTATACGATCTGTTTTTGGGTCCTGTCGGTAATTCTAGGTATTTGTTTATGGCTGTCACCTGGGTTTGAGTGAGCGAATTCGTAGAGGTATTAATTTTCATGCCAAATGCTGCTTAAGAGACAAGGAAATGGAGATATATAAAGTTAAAGAGTAAGGCAGGAGAAAAGTATATATATATATATATATATATATATATATATATATATATATATATATATATATATATATATATATATATATATAATTTAATTTGTAATTATTTTTTTAAAAGTAGTTTTAATTTTAAGTCTTGCAGTTTATGTTTTCCAGGCCATTTGTTTTATCATAGGTGGTTGTCGTTGTCGATTTGATCGAGAGCCTGAGTGAGGCATCAAGGTCACCTATTCTGGGTGGTCCTTATTTAATTGGCCTGGTTACCTATGTTGCGTTGTGGGATTAATAGTTTTGTATTTTAGTCCTTATTTATTTGGATTCCTTATCTTATTGATTTGGAGTATAAAACTTGTTTTATAAGTTTTTAAATCTTTGTATATAATCCTGTTTCTTTTAGGTATGATATTATGTTTTCGAATGTTAGGTTAATATTGGACTTTGTGTTAATCAACAATTCTGTGTTAGTGGCTGGGGATCCAATCTTACTTTCTTTGACTTTAAACTTAGCCCTTTCCTTTTTACGTGTGTGACAGTTGTTAAAAATATGTTCTAAGTCTTCTGGGACCCGGTAGTGATAACAGCTGTGTTGTGTAGTTGTGGTCCTATGTACTGTCCGAAGTTGCTAGCCAGCTTGGGTCTGCCATTGAGTAATCTATTTATGATTTTTTGGTCAATGCCTTTTGTTTTGGGTGGTTTCCTGTTTCTACAGACTTCTTTAAGGATGGTTTTTAGTTTCCTGCCCTGATTGTTTGCGTTCCATTGTTCCTGCCATTTGTTATCAATGTGGGTTTTAGATATGCTATAGAGTTCACTTATGCTATAATCTAGGTTGATTTGGGTGGCTTCGTTTAATTTTTGTTTAGCTGTAATATCTGTCATATCGTTACCTGGTATGTTAATGTAGGATGGTATCCACATAAATTATACTTCTAAGTTATTATTGTTTAGTTTTTTTTTGACAATAAATTGGTTTGCATAAGATAGCTTTCTCTTGATTTAGTGTTGTTATTAAGTATAGAGTTTATGACGCTTAGCGAGTCACTTAGTGTTACCGCTTGGGGTAATTTGTTTTCGTCAATCCATTTGAGGGCTTCGAGGATGGCCCATAATTCCGCTGTGTATATAGAGCATAGGTTAGGTTATCTTGGTCCTACATTAATGTTAAGTACTGGGATTACGTAAGCTGCTGCTGTTCTGGGTGAATCTGTTATTTATGGTCCATCAGTGTATATCTTAATAAAGTTACAGTATTTAGTGTTGATTTCTTCTATACTGATTATTTTTAATTTGTGTTATTGATCATTTTTGTTGCCGTATTTCGCAATGATGGTGATAATTGAAGGGTTGATATTGTTCCATGGCAATGTATCAGAGTGATTTGTAATTTCTGCTTGAAGATGGTTAGACTGGAGACTGCTCCGCTTTATATTGTTCAAGCGTGGACGCGATAGAAAACATTCCAACACTATTTAGAGTCAGAACACTAGCTTGTTATTTTTTATTTGAGGGATATAGATAATCAAAGAGCATGGTTCATTATAAAACGGAAAACAAACGACACATACATCTTTTCAAAACACAACATTTTTATTCAAATAACTAACAACCAACAATTAACAATTTTTGTTTTTAAAATTACCAATTCAATAAACTATCAAACATTTTTTCTAATAACAAACTATTTTGGACAAAGATGACAACGTTGTGAACTGAAGTTAGACTTCCACAGTTGGAATTCGTTGGGCCATTGGTTAACACTAGGTTTTCTAGCTAAAGACAAAAGATAACAGTAATGTTCACAAAACCATCAATCTACTTTCTCATAGTTTCTGGATAGGTGACGATCAAAATAAGTCACTAAATGTTTTAAAGAATATCCACGACTGCGTTGATGACAAAAATACACACAATATAGTACACACACATGGAATCTTTGCCTTGTAATTTCACATGATTGAATCGTGTTGTCTGAGCATTTCGTTTCATAAAGTCAATGATGTCGTCTTCCAAAAGGGGCCCGCGATACGAATCAAAATACTCCACACAACCTTCTTTAGGAAAGTAGATGGCTACCCAGTGGGTTCATGGGAGATGACTGTAGTCCGTGTTGATGATATAAGCTTGATGGTCTTGAGGTTTGGGATGAGGCAGTTCATCTTTTCCACACACGACAGGATTCCAAGAAGCGGTGTACGAACTACAGTTGAAAAGGTGTTACAGTTCCCAGGTATCCATTTTTGTTAATTTTTGTATTGTTATTTTTCTTCACAGGTAATGGTAAGTGATCGATTCAATCCTGACGTTTTGCTTGAAAATGTCTAACAAGTAACCATTTCTTCGTTTAGTTTATGCAGTCTGAGCCAAGAAAACTTCGATGTGATGGATCTCCGAAGTCACCGGTGGAGTAGAGGAATGATCACGCAGGTCTTTATGCCACGGATGCAACACAGTTTCTTCTGAGATGAGACTCCAAGCTTCGTCCAGATATTCGTCCAAACTTTAATCTTGACTCAGCATCAGAGATTTATCGTGTTGAATTTGACTGGGATGATCGTTTTGACATCCATAGCAATGTTTCTTGATTAATTCTTTATTTTATTCTGCAGGTGTTTTTGAAAACTGGAGACTAAATGTTGTTCTTGTTCAGGCCATCTGGACGTCATGACTATATCCTTTCCGTCTTTGTCTTGGGGTTCTATTTCCACGGTATCCTCCCATGCCATTTACATAGATTCTCCAACATTCAAAGAGGGACTAGTCTTCCATTGCTTCTAATAGTCTAAAATAACTTAGCTCAAACTGTTGATTTATATGGTATTGTTGAATTCAGCATAAAGGATGACGTTCATCGTATTGTCTGCGGGTAGATGTGTAGCAAACTGAATTTCCACACGAATCTGGCGGTATTTTATTGGGTGGAAATGTCCCTCGTCGATGCCTTGGTCTGAAGTAAAATCAAACGCCCACAAAGCATAGCCTGCGCATAATCCTCGTACGTAATCCCGTGACTGGTGTTGGCTCCTAACTGTCTGGTGGCTTCGTACAGACAAGTACGATCTGAAGTAATTCTTCTCCAAGCTAATTTCGAAGGGTTTAGTACACAAAGTCTTGCCATCGCGACTGACTTCGATCTTGGACACATTGTAATGTTTAATCTCGAAATGAGTTTCACCGGAGACTCCGTTAAAGGCTGTATGTTTGAGGCTGCCAAATATTAAACGTTTGAACAATTGCCCTTGGAAAAGATAATCTTCGATCAGATATCGATTGATGTTCAACGGGAATGGTAACAGTTTCACTTCCACGCGTCGTATCGGATACTTGGCGGTCGTTCTGCTCAAAGTGTGACTGTTGTCGTTTCCCACTTTAGGTAACACTTCAACACGTAGCAAGTACAATCCGTCTTCTTGGATGACGGTTTTGTACTCGTTGGTATCAGCCATCAAATGGAAAGCAGCACTGCTACGATTCAGTCTCTGGTGGACATCTACCACGTTCAGCAAATACTTGCCTTGGAACCACATGTCCAACTGCAAACGATCCATCAGTTCTAAACTACGTCCTTGCTTGATTTTTTCTTGGCGTGCGGCATATCCCGTATTGTAAGGATTGTCATTATCTGGTTTTTTTTTATTGTGTCGTTAAACGTCTTCTCATCCGCTGTGTCAGGTATCCATACCACGCAAGCATCCAAATGAGCGTTCTTAGTCTCATTTCGGTACGTCAAGACATTTTACAGCTACGCTCGCTGTTGACTAGTTTGTTATTCAAGTATAAATCCACTTTACTGAACAAGGAATGCGCCAGTTTCGATCGCATTGACTTTCAAGTATACGTAACTGCTATTCACATCAATGTAATCTTCGGGATGTCCTTGGACTTCAAACTTGATGAAATTTGAATCCGTCAAAGATGCGACGGGGTGAAATTCTACCCATTGGGATTCGTCATCACGGTGGGTAGCATTTCAAACAGATTTAGTTCCGACTTGGAACAGGCATATGACTCTCGGTGCATCATTTTGTTTTCTTTCTCTCTCTCTCTCGCTCTCTCTCTCTCTCTCAGATTTAATAATCAAACACGTCTATATCTCGTACGGTTTTCTGAGTCTTTCTAGCTTTATGAGCATGAAAACTTCTGATGGGGTGTTTTCTTCTTCGTCTCTTTCTGCATTGTCCTTGCAGTGGTGTCAAGGAAGCAGGATTGACTGAATCAGAGCGTTCAGAGCATTTATAGGCCTTTCTCGTCGACCCGAAATGTATTTGCCCGTTTTCAGCAAAACATTTGTGCATACTCTCAAGAATGCTTCTTAAGGGTTTTGTTTGTCGATGATGAGATCTTGGAGAAATTCTTTGCAGTGCGTCAATGCGGAATCTTAAAAAACATGCAATCTTCGTGTCACCATCAGCTTCAACACCGGAGCCACCGAACGAAAGGCCGATTTCATCACATTTCCTAAACCATGTCCTCAGCTTGGTATACTGGATACATGACTAACCTGTAGTTAGAGAATCGTTATTCGAAAATGGAGTTTCACCGTGACTTTCCCTTTGCTGACTTGTAAATAGTGAGCATGTACAAATTCGCGGTGAACGTGATAGGTGTTTCCACATTCCCCGTCAACGTTCGTGACAGAATCCACTTTGAAATGAAAGTCACGCAGTAACGGCACGTATATGTGTCCCACCACGTTGTACTCCACCACATCGGAGTACACAAAGATAAAATTCAGTCCTTGCTTCAGTTCTACTGGGGAATTAAATTTCTTCGCAAAGCTCACTTTGTCGTAAATAGGTGGTATGGTTGTGCCACTGAGCGTTTTTAAGTTCCCACCCAAAATGTCAAACAATTCAGGACAAAATGTAATGCTCAACATTTTACCCTCCAAAAATTTCATTTTCATTCGCCGAGTGAACTTATGGTACTCAATCTTAACAAGTTTTTTACTCTGTTCGGGGCTTTTTCAAATACTGTATTGAACCTGTCAGCAATCGTGTTCGCCAGATGTTGACCGCTAAAATAATAGCCTGGCAAATTTTCATATTATAGATGTACAGAGTATTACTACCGGCCGCTAGTTGTTTATTAGAATTAATCTACATTTTGGATTTTATTCAAGTGCTGTTGCAATTGCAAGTCATGAACTTCGACTTGAAAAGCGTTTTGCTTTTCAGTGATGTTTAGGATTTGTGTCTGGTGAATCATTTCACCAACGGCACATACGAATAGGCTTCGTGATTTAACTTGATGGCCATGTAACAACACAAAGTAATGTGGGGAAACACCTCCATGGAACTGTCACTGGGTAGAGTTAAGTAAATTTGGTTGTTGTTGTTCACAATTCCAGAGTTTTGCTGCTGTTCGAGGGGTCACTCGAAGTTAGAGGAGTGTCTCCGCCCAAAATGTTGTTTTTGTTGTTGTGGTGGTGGCTCCATTGTACCCGTTCGAGGAGTATATCAGGGAAGGATTGGGAAGAAGGTAACCGATGCGAATGCACAATAAAATAATCAACAATTGTTTGTCTCCTTGTTGCAAACGTAAATTGGCAATGGCTGCACCGATGACACAATATACCACAAAGATTTGGCAGAAAAAGACGGTTTGCGTTTTAGGTACACGTTCGCCAGACTACACACACAAGGGTTGCTTTTATAGATCTTGCAGAGAAGAACTGGGTGAAGGAGTGGTCACTATAGTAGTAGCGGTAGCTGAGGCTGTGTGGAAGGGCATGGTGATCACTTCTTTTTATAGTCGATGACTTGAGAAGGGTCCATTCAAGAATCCAAACTGGGAGGATATCCTTTCCAACGTACTTTGACTTCTTTGGCACGGTGTTTTCCACTTTACGGGTTCTGCATTCGAGAATGCTTTCTATGTCGTACACTTCGTCTTCTCAGGTAAAATGTTCTTTTTAACTCTTCCCCGTTCATGTTTTCCAATTGTAGATGGTAGGAAGACGGCCAAGCACTCGACCAGTGACACGAAACAATTCGGTGGTCCAGTTGGGTAAGTAACCTTTGTCCAATATGCGTTTGGGTTTGCCAATGCGCACCCAATCTCCTACTGCCAGGACTCCACTTTTCTTGGTGACAGCCACTGTCGGAGACGTACCAAACAGGTGCTCAAAGACGGTCACTTCGTTGTCGGGAGTCACTTCTTGGGGGACACGTCCGATGTTCCGATGGTAAGATTGTTTGTACGCTTGAATCACGTGCCGTAAGATGCTGATGTACTTGAGAATGCGGTGATGTGCAAAATATTTCCAGATTCGTTCGTTCAAGGTGCGTTGAAAGCGTTCCACGATGCTGCTTTTGGTTTGGGGATTCTCGGTTGTAAAAAATGTGTATGAATTTTCTTTAATTCTTTTTGGAAAGCTTGGTTCAGAAAATCGGTGCCTTTGTCTGTTTTTCATCGAAGAGGGTGCTGACCACTTTTTTTGACCACTAGTTGGAGGGCTCGCATTAATTCATTACTCAATTTGGAAGTCAATGACATGACCCAGGCAAATTTGGAAAAGACGTCGATGACACAAAACAAATATTTGTGGGCACGATTGTAGGTGGCCAGATGAGAGACATCGGCTAAATCGACTTCTGGATAATTTTATAACGAATGGCTTGTATAAAGTGTAGGTGACTTGTTCTTGTAACCATCGTTGCACTTGAGGTAAACGAGACTTTTAAGACGGGTTTTGGCAGCATGATACAATTTCTGAACTCGTTCGTAACCTCTTTGCTGATTCTTCTTTGAATGGGACGAGATAATGGCTTGGATACGGCTTTACGTGCCCGATGGGCACGAGGGTAGAAGTCGAAGTTACTGGTGGTGGTGGTAATGAAATGTCTTTGGTCTTCTTTTCTTTGTTCACTTCTTGTTTCCCTTCTTTCTTTATCACTTCTGTCGAAGGAGAAGTGGACATAGTCTTTTTAACCGAAGCTTTCAGTTCTTCTCATTGTGGTGTGGTGAAGGGGTCAACAAGGACGCTACAATATAACTAGGAATGGGAGTTGCTGACGGTGGATGAAAGACTTATCGTACCTCTTCATCCTCAGGCTTTCGAGGGCTTGCGTCTGTCTTGGCCGATGGGGGTTGGTGGTGTTGGTAGGGATAGCGGTGATAGTGATGGACGTTTCAGCTTGGTCTTAAAATCTTTCAGAGTGGGTAGAGCATTTTAGTTTATAGCTTTTTGGTGGAAGAGTTGCAGTCGTTGCAAGAGTTGACCTTAATTTTGCGATTATCTGTTTCGGACAGATCGTGGCGGTCGATTAACGACTGCACTTCGTGTTGTAACTAGGGGTTGGATTGGGAGGCAAATGAGGGGTCCGTTGTTCTTGTGAACGATGGTTTTCCAGCCATCGTTTGTAAGGCACTAAAGCCAGTTTTCGTCTTTCCATTCGATTTCAAGGGTCACGTCTGATATATTTGGATTCCAGAGTCCCTTTTATCTTCTTGGTCCTTTTTATCTTGCTTCCACGAGTACTCCAATCATCTTTCCCAATACTCCTTCAACAAGGGTCCTAACAACAGAGACAAAATTCCTCCGCGTTGTGCCAACATCTTTTTCTTTTGACGAATGGGTATTTTATTTTGAATCATTTGGCGAAGAACCTGACAATGTTTGGCTAAGCATTTTTTCTGGTGTTTAGACAAAGATATCGTGCCTTTCAAAACGTTTAAACAATATTCGCACACGGTATCGGTGACATCATTGGAAGCAGTTTGAATGATTTTTTTGCACGGGTGGAGAAGGTTTGGACAGGACGGGCAACATATCCCCATGTTTGACTAAACAAGGCGGCAGTCCATTCTTTCTTTCCTTTGGGTTTAGAAGAGGGATGCTTTCTGGGAGTGACATCTTTGGGTGTTAAGGAGCACAAAAACACTGATTCCCATTTTTTGCCTCATGCCTTTTGTATACTGGAACGTGTCTTCTCTGATTGTATTTAAGGCGTGTCAACTCGATAACAGACATCATGCGTCGCAGAGGGGTTCGCAACGGACTAAGTTGAGACAGTTCTTTCTGTAACATGCCCGATCTCTCTTGGACTTTGATTTTTGGAGCAGGTACTTTGTGAGCATATGTTAATGCATTGAAGACGTTTTTGGAAACGCGGGTTTCCTTTGTTTCATCAAATGAGGTTAGGTGTCAAATTGCGTTTGGATCGCATCAAAGAGAAGTGGACGAATGTGAGACTACTGGAGACGCGGTCACTGTCGTTGCAGGTCGTGGATTCCGAATGTAAGGTTGCGTCCTAGCCGAAAGTGTCTCTTTTGCAGGTAGAAGCTTTTTTTCTGAGGGCATTTCTTTTTCTGGGAACATTTCATTTTCTTTTTCTGGGGACTTCTCTTTTTTCTTGGGCTGTGATCTGTTCTTGACACCGTTGCTCTTTTTCTTCTTTGCGCTTCGTTTGGCATTTTGGGGAGTGTCTTTTTTGTTGGGGAGGTCTTTGGGGGCATTAGGATCCTATATTAAGAGAGAAAGAATGATGGCACCTTGTAGAGATCCGCTCCCTCCAGGTTTCAAAATAGTTTGCTGTTTGTTTTGAGTGTCGATGAGGGGATCAGCCAGTTATGTCTAAGCCACTTTGTTTCTGTCAAAAAAGCTTTTTGTTTAATGAGGAATCTGATGCCCTGCAGTAATTGACGTTTCTGTCACCGTGAACCATCGTAAGACTTCTCTGAGGCTGGACACTAAGACACGAGCACGCATCTGTGGATTTGTTTGCGAATTATGCCGTTCAAAACACGAAATCAATTTGATGGGAAGATGAGACTGAAAGGACATCCTGTTGACGCTGTGTGAGACGGACCCAACGTTTCCGAGGTTATTACAGATTTCTTTTTGTTAAGTCGACGACGGGAACGTGTACAGGACAGGCCTCCCGTCTTGACACCAGTGGTGAAACAAATGGGTACGAAATCGCAAATAATCAAGGGTGGTTGGTTTTAAATCGACGAGTAGATATGCGTGTTTGGGTAACATCGTCGCACGCATGAATCAGCCAAGGTGTTCCTAACTGTTTGGGTGAGACTTGCACTGCAGATTTGTTTCTAGGGCTTTTGAACAATACCACGTATTGAGCAATGAGACTAATGGTGCTGTACACAAACAAATATTACGTAACGTAATGACACTGGCATTACGTTGATGCCCGTTGTGCTTAAACCAAAGTTTAATTCCTTCTTCGTCTTCTCCTAACATGTCATCGAATATGGTCAGATGGGTTTGAATTAGGTCAGACACGATTTCGTCGTCGAGGAATGCCTTCTACAAACACGATGGAATCGCCTTGACTTTATTGCAAGATGCTGTACGCAGATTGCCACTCTTTGTAACACCATACGAGCCGTTGATGTGGACGATCGATCAAATTATGTTTATGTTAGATCAAACGTTTGACAAATTCCATTTTGCCTGAACCGCTAGCTCTGGCAATCAACATGTTAAAGGGATGGCGAAGATACACGGCCTCCAAACTGGCACGTTGACTTTGAAAGTGGAGGAAGAGAGAGCAAAGACAGCATAGTGCAAAGAATGTCACCTTTGACACGAAGACAGACAAGACAAGAAATTTTTAAATACTTTTTCAGGACAAGTTTATTGCAAGTAAAAATGGAACAACACGAAATACAAAAATACATAAAAGCCAAATGGTGAAGTACAGCAATAAGGAACACTTCAAAACGATCAAATTCGAATATCAACAAGTCACTGACCAACATTTTTCTGGTAACCAAGATGTCATAGAGACAGTATGTAATGTTCTTACAGTCCTTTCATGGGGTAATGTCACACAGGTATCCTCCCAGAATGGTTTTTCGGAAATGTCCATGACAGTCCTATCCTGAAAGGAGTGGTTGTCCTCGGTGACGGGTTCTTCTAGCACTGTCACTAACACAGGTTTAAAAGTGACTTTTTTCCTTGGACATTTAAATTGAGGATCACAACTCTTGGGCATAATGGGCCACTTCTTTGGTCCAAACCATAAAGCCCCATTTTTCCAATCACGTGCATCTGTCCAATGAGGGTGTAAGTCACAAGTTGCACACATATTGTCATACACATCATCGGTACCTATAAGTTGACCAATCTTCTTTTTCTTCCCGTAGAGGACGAGAAGTATCCAGATGAAACGCAAGCTTTGAACAAAATGAGTTTCTGGTGCTCATTTAAAGGGAGCACTTTCTTGTCTTATATAGTGTTAAGTACTGAAAGGTTAAGTACTGAAAGGTATTCACTAAGACTCGCAACACACGTCGACCCCAATTCAATGGACACAGTTCTTGTAATCTGTGTTGGTAATCCTCCACCCATGAATAGTGGCATTGATTTCCACGGAATCTGTTGTATCGCTTCTGATAAAGGCTGCGGCATAGTAGTCTGTTTTTATACGTCTTTTTGTCGAAGGTAATACGTGTACTTTCTGACGAGAGATGCTTTTAATCCAGTGGCGAATCTAAATGGTTTAGTCACTAACTTGCACATCATAAGACTTCGTTCAGAAGTTTCCTCATCAACTATGTTTACGTTTTGTAAAAGATGTTGGTAATCCTTTAATTTTTCTTCTTGAATTCTTCGCCGTATTTCTACCTTGTAGTAAAAATAAATCACATCCTTCCCGCCCACGTCCAGTTTAAAAATGTCTGACCACTGCAACCCTTTCATCTGAATAAGTCCTCTTTTAGCATTCAGGTACTGTTGGTTTATACACCGGTGACGCAACGGATGCAATTGTTCTTTGAGTTGTACTTGTATTTTGACCAGATCTCGGTAAATGAGTTCTCTCAACTCCACAGGCAAACCACGAATTTTCTCTTGTAAAGCATCCATGATCATGTCAGTCAGCATTATTTTATTTAAAAGCTTCTCCTAGAGTGAAATGAATGAACATAGTTAATAATTTCTGACCACTACCACTCAAGGTAACGCTCAAGTATGTCAATAACATCTTCTGATGTAAACGGTCTAACACGTTTGTTGAATTTATTTCACTTTCCTCTTGTGAATTTGTCGACACAAAAGTTCTAGTCAGCAACTGAGATTTTGATCTGGCAAGTCCCTGCCAAACTTCCTTGTAGATCTTCGTTTGCACTTCGTTTGGTAATGCTTCATTATTACTTTTTAAATGGGGTTTAAATACTAGTTTCGGTGGTGTCCAACGTTTGCCTGCTAACCAGTCAATTTCTTAAACGAGATGGTATGTCACTTAAATGACTAGGTCCCACCAACGGTAGGTAGTGAAAATTTGGAGAACATCGAGCATGTTCCAGGTATGCCGAATTGTTCTGTTCCCACTGGCGAAATGACACACCGCAACTGAAGCACTTGACTTTATCCCCTTCGCCCAAGTATAAAAATCCGGCTCTGGATAATTGTTCAAGGGTAGGTAATCCCATAAATTTATTCCATTTTCAAAGTAGCAGTATTTAGGCAAACGCACCGTGAACGAATATTCGTCTTTCAAAAGTTCGTTGGCAGGGTGAAATTGACAGGATTTTGTTCAGCTTTTGCTGGATGTACTATGGTAGACGCATGAACGTGAAGGTTGATATTGACACTGAAAACCAGTAAAGAGTTCACAATAACGAGATGTATGGCTTTAACATCCGTCAGGTTTGATCATTACAGAATCAGTTTCCGTGGTAGGTGTAGTGGTAGTTGTAGTTATAACAAAGTACGTTACTGCATCACTGAGGCAACAGCGTACGGCATCGCTCTCATCACACTCTGCTTGAGAGTCCCAAAACTTGAATGCTGTCTGTTTGAAAGAATTCATCTTTCTCTCATGAAGGTTCTGTCAAATACCCTGTCTTAGGTAAACACAGCCGTTGTGTCATTTTGCTCCAAAGACAATTTAGCATCATTTTGGCAAACGATCACCTTCCCTCGTTTTTCTCCACGTGATCTAATGTGATGCATTCCTGCTCCCAGTATTTCTCTTTGAATTTCTTTTGGTGTTCGGAGTGTGGCACTAGGAAGGATAGCTTGCTTCTTGTTTCAGTTTTAAAAAGCCTTTCTTAGTCTCGTCACCCTTGTAGTACTGTTCTATCTTGGGAAAGTGTTACATTTCGTACACTTCTAACAGTTAAAATCCCAGGTCCAGAAGCTTGAACAGTTCCACACTGACCCACGTTTCCAT
Organism: Sinohyriopsis cumingii; assembly: GCA_028554795.2. Classification (NCBI taxonomy): domain Eukaryota; kingdom Metazoa; phylum Mollusca; class Bivalvia; order Unionida; family Unionidae; genus Sinohyriopsis; species Sinohyriopsis cumingii. The sequence goes on from CM068837.1 coordinate 23,205,046, forward strand.
TACGCGTTCTTCTTGTGTGTGCTGTCAAGGCTGGTCTTTCGGCACAAGTATGGTACAAGGGAAACATCAGTTTTCCTTGGCAATGATGAGGTAAAACGGGGTGGTACAAGTCCGTGGGAGGCAAGACTTTGCACATGATCAATTATTCGTATTGTGAAAGTTGTCCAGGTCGACTTATTCCGTTAGCACTTGCGAGTGTCCGCGGAAAAGCGACACTATTTGCACGCTTAAGGATGCAGCGAACACACGTCCAAGTATTTGGTTTCTTCTCCTTTCTCATCGTCGGCTTGTTACAGCAAACATATGGCATTTGTCCGTCCTCCATACAAACTGTCTCGTGGGTTCAGTGGGTCCACCAACTAGTAACTTTCCACTATGTGTTTAAACTCGGAATCAATTTTCAAACTGTGATCGTACTCGTGTTTCCACATTTCAACCACATGATATCCTTACTGTTCCAACTTCAGTCGCCGCTGACAAATGGCCTGGTACAAGTCTTCCATGGTGTCACGTTCAGGTTACCAGAAGGGGACATCCGTGAAATAAACAACCGTTAAACTCGTTCACGATCTTGGAGTTTTCTAAGTCCCAACCATCCACTGAACACGTTCGATGATCTTTTCGCCTCGTCCATTGCGGACGTGCTGGATCAATTTGTCTTCTTGTCGCACAAGTAATGTAGCCAGCATTGGCTTTGACCGAGTACTGATGTTTGAAAAAGTTCATCGTTTGAGGGCTGATGACAGCCGGAGTGTTTTTGGGCATAAATCGTTGGCGGTACACTAAGGAACACGCTTTGGCAATGGTGCATGATTTTTTCAAAGGATCGATCGGAGTGTTCCATGAATAATACTCGAAATATTTCACAGCAGCGCCGTAAAATTTCCACGTCGGAACTACAATACTTTGACATTTCTTCCTGAAAGTGGAAGGTGTCCGAGGCGTGAGTCTGGTACCAAGCGTAGAAATCTTCTCGTTGTTCGGTAAGCATGTTGTCAGGGCCGTAGTAGTGAGCCTCAGGCAAATGGGGTAGAACGGCGTTTCGATTACTTCGGTATTGAAAGAGTGCGAAAAAATAAACTTTGGCCATTTCTGTCGTTCAAAACCTTTTAGGCATCCTACTCAATGGCATGGCCAAGTAATTCTTTGAATCTTTAAAATGTACTTCTCCCACCTGCATGGAAATGATTTTGGCTCCGTTCAAAGTCACTTCGGGACGTTCGGTACTTTGTTCTTTATAGTATCTAAAAGAAATTGTCCATTCTGTCCCAAGAAATTGCGAGCCATCATCGTGGCATGGAGATGACCATCTCCGTAACGATCGATGTCATTTTGGCTCCACGTCTCATCGATGGTGTCTAAGATCCATTGGTCGAAATCGGCTAGCGTGTTCGGTTCCCGAAATATTTTTTTCACGTCCTCTAGGAATCTTGCTGCAGTGAGGGCAATGACTAAAGATATGCTCTTGGATGCACTTCTCGCACACTTGATGAGCCACACAGAAATTAGGAATGCGAATGCCGGTCTCTTGCCTGCATTCGAAATCGAAAAATTCCCTTTATTCTGGTCATCTTCCTCCTCCTGTTTGGAATAGTATCTTTGAATGCAGCACTCGTGTTCCAAGTCCACGATTTGGTGACAAATGTGAAATGGTTTCTTCCTCGACATACGTGAATTACGTAGCACTATTTTTATATATGTCTTATCCACAAGTAGGGGACACAATCTCAGGAGTTGACAAGCACTTTTCGGCTGTGAACCATGCATCTTTTAAATGTTGTTTGTAACAGTCACGGATGATAAAAGTGCGCTGACAAGCAGGGCAGTGCACTCGTGGTTGTCCTTCGTCCAAACAGGGCTGAGATGCCAAACATCCCTCACATTTTGATCAACAATGAATGTGTTGCTCTCGATTGTTATAGCCATAGTCACATTTCCCTCAGTAATAAACTTATCCCAAGAATGCAGTGATACTGGTGATGGCTCGAAATGTGTATCGTGATAATAGACGTGAATGTATTTCCGTCTTTGAAATCTTTGCCTCGAAACAAGAAAGGTCCGCAAACTTCTTGAGGGTGCACTTGCAAGCTGTAGCGTGAAGCTAGGACATCTTGCAATTTTTGCATTTCAGGAATGCCACAGGGTGTCTCTTTGGATAGCCCCCGCTTACCGTAAGATGCGTTTTGCTTTTCTTTGTTGTTTGGCTCGGTTTGATTTTTGAATGTTCTCCCAGGCTGTTTTCCATTCTACCATGTCGTTCTTGTCGGCTGCTAAACTCGATGCAAACGAGGGAATTTCAGACTGTCGTGATGAATATAGAGTCTAAAGCGATTGTCTTTTTTTGGCTTCACATTGTCGTTTCATTGTGGTTAACAAAGATTCCCACACCTCGGTAATGAAGCCATTTGATGTCTGCAGCGGCACGTTAGACGTGGAATCTTTAAACTTCACCGTGTACGTGTAAGCCGTCGTTCTGAATTTTATAGAGGAGCACTTTTCCGTCTCTCAAATGTGATAGTACATTGCGGGGTTTACTAATGGTGGTGAACTTTGGTTGCGTGTAGTTTCTGCCTCTTACTTTCTTCTCCTCTCTCCACGATATGATGCGATCGTTTTATCTTATTTGCAAAAACAAAACAACAAATTACATTTTAAACGACATGGGTCACCTTATATTCATGACAGATCATCGTATATATATATATATATATATATATATATATATATATATATATATATATATATATATATATATATATATATATATTCATATATATATAAAGGGTGTGTGTGTGTCTCAAACCGATCTGAAGGATAGAAGAGCCCACACAGATCGAACTTCTGATCAGAGTTTTGCTAGGTGTCGTAAAAACGTTGTATTCAGACACGCCCCCTCCTTTAGAGATAATAGTCAAGATACTTGCTATATCTGTAAGAACAGATGCCATTGGTCTCCAGAGTGTCCAGACCGTCAAAAAAGCAAAACAGGTGCTAGAAGAGACAAAAGTCAAGATACATGTTATCATTGTCAAGAGAAATGACATTGGTCTTCATAATGCTCTAAGACACAACAGGAGCAAGACGAAGAGAGAGGTTCAGAACAGGATGAAGAGGTAGCCTCCCCGAAGGAGGAAATCAGAAACGTGCAGAAAGAAACAAAAGAGAAGAAAAGAAGACGAGGCGAAGAGGAAGAAAAACCTGTGAAAGTGAATAAATTCGAAACACATAATGAACAAGCAGACATAAGTCAATGTTCTTTATAAATTGTTGTGTTGTGTTGTGAATTGGATTGTAAAATGTGTACCAGAGTCCTTTGGCTACGATTTTTTAGAATAAGGACCTACACTCACGCACTCACTCACTCTCACACGAACATCATGGATGAAAAGGTCTTTGAGTTTTAATTGATTTTGGCGATTGAAATACTATCTCTTTTCGAGAGAAGTATGTGCCCTAAGAGAAGTGAAGAGAGTTCGTATATATGGTAAAGAAGTCAGAAGAAGTTTGAGGAAGAGAAGAAGTTATTTTCGATTCTCTATATGTTAACAAAATGATGTTGACATAACCGCAAAGGTCCTTTTCAGGGCCACTCATTTGCCTCAAAAACGATTGCTTTCTTGCCTAAAAAAATTTGCTTTTAGTATATTGTATATTTGTGTTTGTATGTTGTCCGTTGTCTGTGTTATCTCTGTTCTTTTCCTATTATCCCTATACAGTACCAATACTTGTTTTGTCCCTCTATAGTCCCATCCATGTTAGAATTCCCCATGCTAAATTCCCCTTGTCCCTATATCGTCCCACGACCTTTTTGTTTGGATTTTCCATGGTCCCTATACCGTCCCGATTAACTACTTCTGTATATCGGAGCGCTGTGGTAGATCGGGTTTAAAAGTTTACGATCGGCAAATAAGTAAATAAAAACACTGACCTTCAAGAAATCATAAAGTCTATTTTTGTTGGTGTTTGTTCTGTATTAAAATGCATTTAATTTCTAGTTCAAATCAAATGACTACGGGAAACGACCGATAAACAGACTCCCTGTAGATTCTTGGCTATGTAAAGGGAGTTACCATAATATCGCAGAAATACCGAACAAGTATATATTTACGATGGCGTATACTGATCCAATGGTTGGGAACTTGACTTATATCTTGCACAAAGAGAAAATTATCTTGAATATATGAATGATGCCTCCGTGTCACTTGTTTCTGCCACCCGTGCCCCCCCAGCGACAGAAACTGATCAAGAATTAAAGAACTGCATCAGTAACCATCTTTGACCTTGCGTAGCAAAGGAATTGTCGCTAAGAATTGACCACCAACATGCGCATGAAAGTCTACAATCAATATCTTCTTGAACTCTATATCACTAAATTGGTTATCCATTTTGTTGTCTGATAATGATCAAAGATGCTATGCCATAATCACATGATTGCCGTACATGCCAAGAACCATGAGATCGACACTATAGTAGCAAATAAGTGTCAAAAATGTAACATATGGACGGTTGTTTCTTTATGGTGGCTTTTGCAATCGACAGGCGTTGATTTTAAAACTTTGTTGTACACTATTTATTACTTTTCATTAGAATACCGGGAGTTGTTCAGACAGTTTGAGGTCGACATATACTTTCATGTCTTGTTAGGAAACATGGATATTCATTGGGGAATTTTACAACAACTTTGCTCGCCAGCAATCCCGACATTTTCCAGAAATCATCTGGTGATGCAGAAGTAATAACTTATGGTGGTATCGTATATATACAATAAATACACGATAGGTGACATTATGCAGAAAAACTCCGGAAAATGTCGTGATTCCGTATAATCCCCGATATCGAAGGAAGGTACTATACATGTTGGCACATAAAGCATCGTACTGATAAATAATGTTTAGAAACATTCTATTTGAACTTTCCGTAATTCTATTCATGTATTCGTCTTGTCCGATAAATAAATACACCCCCGCACCCACCCACCCCACACACAGATTATGCCCTGAAAACACAAGCGTACAGCTTAGACATGTAACGGGATTTGGCAAGAACCATATCTACCACAAAATTCAAAATGGCCACAAGGTCTTGTATTGCGTTATTCCAAGTAGAATTACATGTCATAAGAAAATATGATTCCATTGGAAATAATCTGTACATATCGCCAAAGGACCCCTAAGCTAGTGGCAGTTCAAGCGACTGGAGAAATATAGGTATTTCATTTTTGGCTTGGAAAGTTTTACTGATGAACCATACAAACGATGAACAATAAAATCATGTCGGTGTGAAATTAATATTTCTTGATGTCTGGTAACTAATTAATTGATTAGAAACTAATTTTTGTACTTAAGCGTTTATGATCCTTTCAATTGACAGTGACTGTGGTCCATGGATTTAGAGCGTACCATGGTCCTTGGATATAGGGCAAATAACACCTATAGCTACATTCACTTGGGTATGAGACTTCTTCCGTGTACGAATATTGATAAATTTACCAGCATATTTATTTAATATCAATCAACTATTTTCTTCATTCCGTCTTGTTTCAACGTTTTATACTTGTGTTCGCTGTTAATTATATTTATTCGTAGATTTTTTTGTATTCCTTCATTTTACATTCATTCACTAATTTATTCCGTAGTTCATTCACTGTATGTCACATTCCTTACTCCTGCAAATTCACGGATGTAAAATTGACCCTATATGCCAATTTGCTTCTCTGTGGGTGGTATTTTGTTCTCGTGATCGTATGGGTGCCGGTTCGAATCCTGCTTTTGGATCTGCCCTAAGAGACTAACATGATGCGTCCCTTTTCGAGGCACTTTAACCTGACTGACTCGTTGTAAAATAGCATTCTCTTATTCCTGTGCCGCTGAATGCAATTTGATTCAAAAGCAAACCCATTTCTTTCATTCTCTCGGACTTGTAATGTGCGATACATGCATATTGACTTACTTTATTCCTTTGTTATAATTCAGGTCCTTTTACCTCACATACAGGCAAAGTTCCACAGCAAAATATATCAATACAGATTCTTAACCACTAGGAAATTTGTGAATTATATGTTTGTCAAAAAAGTCAATAGGAGCTACGGAGAGAAACTGTCGACGGACAAAATCGCGGTGATACTATAAAATCGCGTATGGATGGTGTAAGGTCAGACACTTTGAACAATGTTTGTCGTTTCTAGAACGTGCTTATGTATCTTGCAGCACTATCTTCCTACTAATAGTATTTGTTAATACATAGACCAAACTATACATGATTGAAAAGACCAAACCCTGGATGCATTAAACATTTGTCAAGTTTCAAAGAAGAACAACTTACAGTTTGTGTATGTGTTTCGCGTATCTTAATGTACGGGTTTTATTTACGCCGAGTCTTCTTTATCTTGGTAAATGGGAAAAGGTTTCACTTTTTTGATGGAATGTTTTTCGCTCTCGTAAAGATCAAAATTCTGAAGGAAAAGCTATTGCCCCTCAAAAACTTAATTTTGTCGTGCATGAACCATGCCAGCTTAATTGAAAATTAAATAAAAGGACAAAATTCATGTCTCCTGCTGATTCCAGATAAATGAGATTCCATACGACTTTAGTGGACAGGCGATGTCGACTGCCTCGGTAAGGTTTATATGAGTTCAGTGTTATGCATTTCGGGCTCTGTAATGCACCATAGACCTTTGAAAGACTGATAGAAGCAGTTTTGGCGGGGCTACAGTGGAATATATGTTTGGTGTAACTCGACGACACCATAATCTTTGGACACACATTCGAGAAAGAAGTGGAACATTTTTGATAGGTCTTTGACATTTTGCCTGAAACTGGTCTGAAACGCAAGCAGAAGAAATGTCGTTTGTTCGCAAAACTGTCAAGTACTTGTGACATATTATGTCGAAGGAAGGGACACCCGTTGATCCCGATAAGTGTCCACCTTTGCCGACTAGAGAAATCCGACGTCGCAGACAGTACGTTGCATCTTCCTAGGACAATGTTCATACTATCTACACTCATAAAGGCTTTTGCCGATATTGCGTCTAGACTATACGAGCTGACATAAAATGTGAGAGCTTTTGTCTGGACTGAAAATTGACAGTCTTCTTTCGATGAGTTGGTGAGGCGATTGACAAGAGGACCTGTGTTAGGGCTGCCAGACCCTTGACAACCGTTGATTCTTGATAAAGAGGCGAGCGACAGTGGAATTGGAACCGTCCTGTCACGAGTTCACTACGGATTTGAGAGGGTTCTGACATATGCTAGCCGATCACTAACAAAAGCCGGAAGAAGACAAAAGAAAAGAGTCATTGGTGTTGTATTGTTTGTGCAGTAGTTTGAAAATTACCTATATGGATGGTGTTTCGTGATGACGGCTGATAATAGCTCTTTGAGGTGATTACTGAATTTCAATAATCAGGAAGGACAACTCGCAAGATGTACAGAAGTCCTGTCACGGTCTCCGTTTGAGAATCAACATCTTCCCGGGAGACTGTATCGTACCTCTGATACCGTTTCTAGGGGCCCGTAAAGTAATGCAGTTTTCAAGTAGAGAATCCAGCCGAAAAAGAAGAAACGAAAATAAGCAGCGATTGTCCGGCGATATACGAGGAACGGAGTATTAAGAATGACATGCCAGTAGCTGCGATATAGACATCCAGTTGTAACGGAGAGTTCGCCAATGCTCCGAAATCTAACACGGATGTCGCAATTGTATTCAAAGCTGGGTTGAAAGCAAGCAGCGACTATCAATGTATGGGGTGATGGTGACAAACCTCTGGAGTCAGTGGGACTGTTGGAGATCAAAGACGTCATACTGTGTTACAGATGGTAATCGGATGATGTTGGAGAAATTAACGGTTCAGCTATTGTTCTACGAGAATAGAGAAATGATGTTCTGCGCATCGCTCATAATTCGAGCATTATCGGACACATTGGGATCACGAAAACTCTAGAGAAGATCAGAAGAGGGTATTACTGGGTTGGCTTTCAGAAAAATGTGTATCAGTGGTGCCAGCGATATGAGGCCTTTGCGAAGCGAAGGTCACAAGGACCGTAAAGATGAGTTCCAATGCAGCTGACTGCATCACGGATTCCGATAGGACGTATGGGTGCTGACTTCTCAGGATTACTATCAAAAACTAAAAATGGAAACGTTTACATTATCATGGTGGTTGACTAATTTATAAAATGGACAGAGATAATCCCTATCCCTTGCCAGGAAGCTACAGTCGTTGAAAACCTGATAGTAGAGGATGTCGCTAAGAGGTTTGGTTTGCCAAGACTGAACTCTGTCGATAAATATGTCGACTCCATCGAGTCGAGAAAATAAGGTCAAGGCCGTACCGTATGCAGGGCGACGGAATGTAAGGAAGGATGAAAGGAACGCTAGAAACCATGCTCATCATTTCGTCCTTTTCGTCTTTCTGTCCGTCTCGAATGAGTGACGACCCACGAACACAACTCAGACGACGCCACAGACTACAATTAAATTTTGACAACGACCCAGATTAACGACCACAGTAGACCACTCAGTCAGTGATTTATTTGGCGACCGAGACGACTACCCTTTTGACGACTCAGCGACTCAGTCGACGACCGAGACACACGATCAAGTCGATAACACTGTTGGTGTCCCAGAGCATTATCCAGTTGCTGACTCAGCGACCTAGCCAACTACACAGAATAACGAACTAGTGGAGGGCACTGCGCTTCAGAGGACTACTCGGTCGATGACCCAATCTGCGACACAGAAGGCGACTATTCCATGACTCAGTCGACGAAACAGAATACAACATAGTCAATGGCCCAGTGGGCAACTCAGTAAACTACCAGTTGGTGACCAAGATGATGGTCCAGTAGACGATTGAGTGGGCAACCAGGCGGCGACAGTAAGCCAGAAATACGACGGTATCCCGCTGCGTAGAAATTTGTTATATTATGGGATGCCAAAGAAGTTACAGCGGGGTAACACTCCAATATAAAGACCAGTCCGAAATAACCCGATATAGCAGGACTCGGGGTAATGTAGACGAGCCAGTTCTACTGTGCTACCTAGTATGTCCATAGTCTGTGTCCTGATTTGCTTAGGGTAAGCATTTTGCGTTCCACATAAACCTTATAAACTGTAATAATCTTATCGATTGAGTTAATTCAATTTTGCTCACTGAAGAAGACACATTGTTTGATAAAATGTTTACAAGAACCATAACTCTTGTAAATAGCGAATCGATATGTTATGAATATATCCTTATTTCGTGTATAATATTAGGTAATTCAATACCATCCAATCGATTTCCAATTTGTTCATTCTTTCTTAAGTTTATCTTTTTTTCACTTTCCATTCATACATAAATATGTACATTAGTTGGTTGGTTGGTCATATATTCGTTTCCAATGTATAGAGTTCCACTAGTTTATTTATTAAATTACAATTGTTGGCATACTTTGTATTTGACACTTATTCGCAAGGAAGACAACGTCTTCTCCTCATTATTGTGGAAATATTACTATATATTTATATGAATATTACGCTTGAATTTATAGTTTTTGTAGACTTAAACGTTCAAAGCTGGACTGCTTATGATCGTCCACTGTGTTATATTACATGTATTGTAGTACCTCATTACGTGTTTACTATGTGAACCCATTCTAGGTGAATTAGATGTGCCTTAACAATATAAAGGTTTTGGAGGTTTTCCGTTGACAGTTAGTCAAACAGTGCCGTGTACTTTCAACTCATGTCATATCATTGTTAACTGGATGCGAAAAATATATGTATCAAATGTGAAAAATGATGTTTTCAATTTCTGATTGTGTTACATAAGTGGTTTGCGTGTCAGTGATTTGTGTTTATGTGCGCGTGGGCTTGTGTTTTGTGTGTGTGTGTGTGTGTGTGTGTGTGTGAGAGAGAGAGAGAGAGAGAGAGAGAGAGAGCGAGAGAGATATGGTCGTCTGAACTTAATTTTTTTAATTTTAGATTTGAGCTAAGGCGGTATATCAGCACACATTTAATATATACTGGTAGCTGAGAATTAGGATAAATATGCATATATGGTCATTATAGTTATAAACTGAAAGTAATTTTCATATATTATTGGCATCCAATTAGGGGAACAGCGGTAGCTTAGTTGCGAATCCATCTTCGCTTGCCAAGGACCCAATGATGGCACTATCTACACCTTTCCTGGTACGATAAATCACCCACCCCCCTCCGCCAAATATGTGTTGATACTGATGGACGATTTGTGTGTAGGATGTCACCGGTTCGGTAAAATGTACAATGTTGATGCATGCAAATCATTCCCGAGCAGTCCTGCGTACACGTTAGATACACACCGCTAATGTGTAAGAGCCATATCATGGAATAAATTTAAAATGGTCACAGGAGAGATGGTTTTGCCATTCCACGTGGATTAACAAATCAACAAAAACAGAATTTGCTCCGGAAATATGTCATAAAAAAATTCCTTCAACCGACAGTACCTCTACAGCCACGAGAAATACCGGTAAGCGTATAAAATGAAAGCCGATGTCTTCAGACAAAAGTGGCTGCGTATAAATGCAGCTTTCAATGAATATGTGATATCAGCCCTGTAGACGCTCAGCATTACGAGGTTCGTGTTAGGACTGGTCGGCCTGGTGTCAGGATAATATAAGTGGGTGAGGCATCAGGCTACATGTCTGCAGCATGATGCCCAGTGCTAAACATCACTATAAAATGCTACACTGCAGAGATCGTAGCGAAATGACAGTAAATTTGTTAAAGCTACGTTAACATTCCAAGTCACATACACACACATAGTCATATAAAATATGCGGATAATCGAACCTCGATTGTAGTTGTTGTTGTTGTTGTTGTTGTTGATGATGATGTGTTTAACGCCATTTTTCAGCACACGATAGGCTATACACAGCCGCCAGTATTAATGGTGGAGGAAGAACCCGGGAAATATAGAATCTATGTTGGGGTTTGGACCGAGACAAAGACATCTCAGTCAAGGGTTTATATTATTTGTCTCCCCACTCGGGCAAGCCTCGTGGGGAGACATATAATATAAACCTGCGACTGGGATTTCCTTGTCTCGGTCCAAACCCCAACGTAGAATATTTTTCTCACCAAATATTTTCCTTTAAAGTTAAAAGGATTCTGCACTAGTGTTCACGTATAATGTTTACATGCGGCGCATGAATATAACTATGTTAATGAGGGTTGTAGTGTGATCGTTGCGTCCGAAGTACACAGTTTATACGCGTGAGCACAGAAAAATAGCAACATAAACGTTGAATAATAATGAGGTATTATCACATTTAATATATGGATGTTATATGAAATTGACAATAAATAATTAATATTTATTGCAAGAAACTGTTTTATTTCATCAGTTCCAATTTTAAAAAGTTATATTGTAAATAATAAAAAGATATTGGCTACTCAGCTCTACTGTAGTTATACTTAGTACAAGCTGTAACGAAGAGTAACATCTTTTTTTAGATTATTCAGGGGAAATTAGAGATATAACTATTCTTTTCTTTGGAGGAGGTGAAAGTGTGTGTGACATACTTGTGTTGTCCTTAATATTGATTGTAAAATTACCTCTGTGTATAATAGACCCTCCAAAAATGGACTCTAGCGGATAACCATGTGCTAAACTTTTAAGTTCACGGATTCTTTGAAGTTTTATTCTTCTGTCCTGGAAATATGGCAAGTACTACAGTGAAATTTGCTTATGGAATTATGTGCAGACAGATAAATGATTCCTTCTGGCTGGTAAGTGTATTGTTTGTCATTAAATATTCTAGGTATATTTTTGATTCAACCGGGGCACAATAAGGATGCTTAACAAAAAAATTAGAAAAAAGAATGCTTATATATAACACTTTTCTGGCTGTTGCTAAGTTTCCCGTAGTTGTTAAGAGAGTTGGGAGGCTATGATGAGTATAGGTATATAGTCATATGCATGGAGCAGTGTTTCCTATTATATTGTTCATTTCACACAGCATTGAGAATTTTATCCTTTCTGTAGTACAGTCATTTTCAGGTCAGCGTCATTAAATACAGCTAACAGTATATACATTGTTTCACACGAAGTATTTAAAACTAGTTAGGTAGCTTTAGCTACATTTAATGACACTGATTTAAAATTGTACTAAGCTAGGACTGTATATAGGATAAAACTGATCATTCTGTGTGGGACGAACAAGCACAAAGCTCGACATCATATGCGTTTGTCTTTGTCTCCCTCGAAATGTTTTTGTATGGTGTGTTCTCAAAGATGGATTTAACTTAAGTTACTATGTTTTTGTTATATATTTGTTGCTGTTGTTGTTATTGTTGTTTGCTTTTAGTACAACTACGTCAGGCACAGCAGAAGGCAACAAGGGTTTCCTTTTTTAAAAAGTAGTTCTGAGCGCGTGGACACCTTGACTGAGACGACTGGTCTGAGATGAGTAGACTGCGACAGGAAAAGTAAGGTTAGCAAAATAATTAGATTTTTTCTGTCGCATGGGTGAGAAAACCCTGGAAAGAACAATCGACCCACGAGAAGCTACTGGCAAACTTTCTCACATACCGACATTGGCTGAATCCAAGACACGAACCCACGCTGGCAGAGGAACTTTAACTGTAAAAATGATGCAAGTGTCCATAGAACTATCTAAATTAAATGGTTCCAATAATCGTACATTTGACTATATTTAATTCTTTAACTAAGTAGATATTACCATTTGTTTGGCGTTTCACATAGTGTAGTGACGACAGAATACAACAATAAATACTATTAGGATCATTTAATTAAATATTAAATTCCGTGAAAAAATAATAAATTAAAAATATCACACAAAGGTCAGAAATATATAAAACATATTTTAGACAATATGTTGTTATATGAGAAAGAAAAGACACAGGTTAATCCATCATTAGACAGGGGTGTGAGGTCTCATTTATCACAAATGTGTTATTTAAAGCCTACAGATGTATCGAGGTTTATATAAAGTAGACACCGACTGAATCTATAGATGTAGTATAAAGTTACACTGCAACACATACATTACAACCTCTCGTTACTGTCACCGCCCTTGAACAACTTCTTCTCAATCATATCAATTTTATCGCTTCATCACTCTGCATTTGTCCTACCTAAATCATTTGTTTACAATAGCCACCTTAGGTACCAAGTAACAATTCAATAGTACTATCCTGCTATTTGGTTAATCTTACAATCGTTGTAGTGAATGAAACTGCCTATTATTCGTGAATTTTATATATGGTGTAATACTAAAAATTATCAAACGTATTTGATTCAAGTTATTCAAATATTTTCTTGGTTAAATCAATACACATGTAATTAAACGCCATTTTCATTTATATGTCTGAAATTAGGTTTTTTTTCGCGTCCATGTTGCTACGAAACATTGCCTCTGCAACATTGTCCGTACAAGAAGGAAACGTAAAAGAAACTATATAGTACGGAACTATATATTATTTTCAACATTATTATACTTTTTATATTATTGTAGTCATATGGATACTATAATTCAAAAGTGATTGAAAAAATAATTTAACGCTCGATTAGTTCGTGAACAATAATATTACGATTGAATAATATTGGTAATTCAGCAGGATAATATGAGAACAAAGCCAAATATCCATGAATGTCTGCTTACAAAAATGAATTTAATACGGGAAAAAGACACTCACCTTTCTAAAGGAAAATCTAGTAACACCCACGTTTATCGAGAAAGACAACATAGTCAAAAGTGAAAAAAGCCGTTACACGATTTAGTTTGTGTTACTTTAGATAGAACTACTAAGTCTGATGTCTTAAGATATCCTTTTAAGGAAGGGTTGGCGTGGGATCAGATAGATTGATGACACGAATGACTTGGGTTCACTCCTTTGCGAACAAACAAGGAATGATTAGCGAGGGGTTAGAGAGATTGATGACACGGATGACTTGGGTTCAATCCTTTACGAATAAACAAGGAATGATTAGCGTGGATACATAGATTTAGATGTCACGAATGCCTTGGATTCAATACTTTACGAGTAAAGAAGGAATGATTAGTGTGGGGTTAGAGAGATCGATGACACGAATGGAATGGATTAAATCCTTTTCGAATAAACGTATAATGTGTGGAAGCTTATGATAAATTGACTGCATTAATCAAGGAATGAATGGAACTTCCAAATAATCCCTTATATTTACTTATATATTCATGGGGGAATTTTCATTACAGCAATATCAATTAGCCTTGTATATTGTTTTGAATTATCTAAACTATCGAAGGCTATAAAATGAGCATCTCTAGGATCTACAGCTTTAGAAATGAATGGACTAAGAAATTGTCTTGGCGTGATGAAATTGTAATGAGGGATGACTTTATGTCCTCATGGGAAATGTGTGCCCAAATAAGTACACATAATAACAACAGTCTGGATGTTTGAAATGGAACCATGTTTGAAGTAAGAAAGCCCAACCGTAGATGGAACACAAAAATAATCAAGCAGTTGATGATCATTGTACCCAAATCAGCCGATATCATTTTGAACTTATATGATACGTCAAAAACTGCTCGTTTACAGAAAAATATCATAGTAACATGATCGTTCACAAACATAAAGGGGAAAGTATTTGGGTTTCCTTTGTTTAAATTAATGAGTTATTTATCATCTCTCTGCACATTGGAGCTTTACTGACACAGAATACACTATCACAATCTACACTATAAACATATTCTAATTGTAGACCTGACAGCAGTAGTATGTCTACATTTCAAACCAAGACATACAAAATACAAAACAGGTGAACGAGAATCTGCTGTTCCTGATAATAGCAAGTATATGATTATATTATAGAATTTATATAGTTGCTAACAAACTTGTACAAAGAAAATAGAATCTGATTTTATGAATTTGAAACTCGAATAATTATGAATTAGTTACATTTCGAAACCTTGAAATGAAATGTGTATTGCAACATCAACTGATATAATCTAAACACAAACTAAATTTCCTGTCTCTTTTTCTTTAACATCTACCTGCATAGCCGACTAAGAGCTGTAGAAAGACTACCGTTCCAACTGCTGTTCAATATAGAAAACAACTTGCGTATTCAATATCTCCTTTGCTTTTAGTCATGCATGATGAAACACTGTACATATAGTCTAATATTGCTATGTTGATTTTTCTAATATAACATAACACGTATTTATTATTTCATAAACATCACTAACAGATACGGTGCCTTTAGCACACGTAAGTATATATATATATATATATATATATATATATATATATATATATATATATATATATATATAAGATAAAAATTGCAATAATATAAAAGTTACTTAAATGGCAATGTTTATACTCTGCTCCATTATGAATATTTCATCACAATTTCTGCTTCATTGAAACATTGTTATTTTTAGATACAGTTCGAATACTATTTATATAAACTATTTCACAGCGATAAAGTTTCACTCAGTATCGCACGTATCTCATGTAGCTGAAAAAGAAAACAAAAAGGTATTGTCAAATCCGATATATTTGATTTGCATGAAATTATTTCATATCGGAAAATCTGATATTTATATTATACGTTATCAAGCAATACATACAATTCTATATGAAATATCTGGAAAACAATGAAATATACTTTTATGTTTAGCATATCGTTTTACATACCCAAATTAGTGAACTACTTCGTATTAGGTCCACACATACATGCAGTTCGGAAGGAAGTACTCATCTAGTGATCAATATGACGTTTTAGTTTTTACAAAGTCATTTAAAACTGGGTTCCACTCACTTGGTAGATAGACGTTCAGTAATAACGCAATGCAAATATGCTTAATCCGCTTATAATTCCCACCAATATTTAAAAGTATTCTAAATATTGGATGTGATATCTGGTTTGTTTTTATTAACTGTATTTTATTCAATGATGAACACAGTGACCCTCTATAGAAAGATATAGCATTAATTGGCTCTACTGTGAAATATTTGTTGCATGCACTGTCTACATGTATTACCGTGCATGAGTTTCTCACTCAATATTGAATAAATATTACTACTATTACTACTACTACTGCTGCTACTACTACTGCTACTACTACTACTAATAATAATAATGATAATCATTCAAGGATTCTTATTCCGGCAACATTTGTAAACGGAAACTGTAAATTTCTGTTTTTGTGCGTGCAGTTGACTCTGTTAAACTCTCACACCTTAATTTATATTTGCAAGTTATTGTTGTATAAAATATGGCTTCACATCAAAAAACGCTAGGCTGGTCGAATCCACTTTGTTGTATGGGAGTTTTCATCGTTTCATTTTTGTTTCTAAAGACATTGAAAGCTTTAGTTTAGCTAATTATACGGAATACGACTGATGTTGACGAATAAGATCGCAATCAGAAACGTACCTTGTTATAACGTTTTCGTATCAGAAAAGAAGCAAACCCGGTGTTCATTGACTTGTCAATATGTAACAATCGAATGATACAGAACGTACGCCTCATGTATACAACAAATGTCCAAAAATATGTATATTGTCTTACAAGTTGTCTTGCAAGACCAGATACGTACCACATCGCACACCCGCATCTTCAGTGTGGTTGCAGTTGTGTTCTTTCCACGTTAAGTGATTGCAGATGTGAATAGATGATTCATTTCCGAGACATCCTACCTCATCCAGAAATATATCCAGATTGTCATTCGCGCCAAACCTTGCTTCGCTCATTGCCACTGCTCCAGCGGTACTGTGAAATCGAACGAAATGTCATAATAAAGGGGGAAAATGGTATTTGTAGTAGTATTTTGTATAAATGAAATGAGGCCTTGATACCATATTCATAATGTCAACCTTGTTTTAAATTAATTTTCATTTGTATTGATTCCCAATAATAAATTCGATACTAGAAAGATGTATCATGTATCATCGCCATAAAATTAATGTTGTGGGGGAACACGAAACGCTTCTAATGCAGAACGGACAGGGATGGAATGTAATGGATCTAAAACATGAAAAGGTTTGTCTGGATTAAAGATAGATTATCTAGGAAATAATATTTTCAAAAACCTTTATTCTTTACTAAATCAACGATTATTTCTAGTCCTGCTGGGGTAAATTCATACCAATAACAGGAATACATAAAACTGAACACGACCAATACAAATAATGTCGCTATTACAATAGCAAAATATATCGAGGTCACTAAATAAAAGGTATTGGAAGCACTTAAATTTAGGTAGTTAATTTGAAGTGAAACGTCTTAAATCCATCGAGATATCTAAAGAATCTTTTTTTTTCTAGCATGTTGTGGTTGGTCTTTTGACTCAATATGCAAGTGTGTGAATAGAAAAGTTGTTACTCGCCGACTGTGTATCAAACTGATGTTATTTAAAAGAGGTCCCATTCTCTCATTCTGTTTTGAAATTGTTAAGTTGATCCTGTCGATCTAAACGATGCTAACGTCTAGGGGATTATGTAGTACTAATTTAACAGCTGCTATGTTCCCCAAACAATTATTTGTGTTAAAGAGTAATTTCCATTTTAGGAAGAGATTTTGCCCTTGTCATGCTTTTTATTATTGCTCAGGGCAGTGCTGTCCAATCCTTTTGACACCATGGGCCACTGACAAATGTTTTACTTGAAGACGAGGGCCGCAGCGGCAAAAACTGAAAAACAACGACTAGATAGCTGCTCGAGCTCTGGCGGGCCATTTAAAATCAGCCGGCGGGTTTGACAGCATTCGCATAGGGCATTATTTTGCAAAGAAGTGTTCTCATTTTCTGAGTCTAAACAACTTAGATCTATTTTTAACAATACCCGTGTAGTTATATTTAATATTTATTCTTGACGGGTGGTATATATATATATATATATATATATATATATATATATATATATATATATATATATATATATATGCGTCCATCGAAGAGTGTAGGGATGAATACAATTTAGTAGTAATTAGATTTAATGTTATTGCTAGAATGATTGTGATCAGAATATGAAAGTCAAATTTGCAGACGGTTGAATGACTGCAGTCAACAAACAAGATATGAAAAGTTTTCCCAAGTTTTGCTAATGCCCCGAAAATGGACTTTGATTTAAAAACAAAACAGATCTAATTCTTAAAGCCTTGAAACTTGAATATCCAGAAAATGTTTACTTTAAAGAAATTCGTAAAAATGTAAGAATGGTTAATTGTTTTTACCTGTGGTCGAGCATTCTGCAGACAACTGCAGCGTCATCGTTATCCCAGCGATCGTCACACACCGTACCCCACGTACCATTGTAGTAAATCTCAACTCTCCCTTCATGGTTGTCTCTACCACCAACCAATCGAATAAGGGGACCTTTATGTGCGATACACAATATAAGCGTACTGAGTTACAGAGTCATATCAATGTTTACCACACACACACACACACACACACATATTTTATATATATTAAATTCTCTTATCAATAATGCTTTAATGAATATTCGACACAGTGCAAAGTAACTTTACTTCCATTGCAATTAGTCCTAATGCTATATCTAAGCATGGAGTGTTTATTAATGCTGAAATTTATAATGTACTATCAACATAAATTAAGGGATGCCTAAACAAATTGGTTGACAATGATTGATAAGAAACGGTTTATACAAAGATTTATAAAATCCTAAAACTGTGTACTAACACCATATCGAGCATACAATTACCCGTTGACGCGAAAATCAAACGTTCAAGACACCGAGATCAATTTTGTCAATGGGGCGTATTATTCTATAGAACGTAATTTGTAGATTCTTTTAAAAAATACATGCATTCACTACCACCAAATGAACCACAGCAGCATTCAATGTGCCTGCACAAGGGGAAATAAAGTTTTCGACGAATGTTGTCGATTGTTTTAAACATATATTCATAAAGCCTATTGAGCATACCATTTCAAGTCCGTAAAAACCACAAACACTGACAAGCAACAAATGGATTTTATTTGTGGTAAGGTTCAACATGCGTTCACACTGAGGACGCTCGTGTGGGGAACCAAATTTGTTTCAAAAAGGCACATCAGTATTCAAAGTTGGAAATTTATGCTTAACATTTTATATACCTATAGAACGCAGTATTCTTAACACCATAAACCAAACAACACATGGATAATCAAAATGACAAGGGCCCATTCACACTGCTTTCAGTGTGCATATCCATGGGATAGTCAGGATTTTGAGACATATAATAAGCAAAATAAACGTCAAATGTGGCTACCTTAATAAATACATTTTATTAAACTGAATGCATAAAAGTCCTGAAAGGTCTTACACTTTGACTACATACATATTGTATACAGAAGAATACACCAGTCTATATTGTGTATTTTAAATGAAACGTGGCAAATGTTACAACTTGTTTATAGTAGTAACAATGAATATAAGACGCGCTATAAACAGAAGCGAATGCTTTTATTTTGAGATTGATAGAGTGAATAAGTACAGAAAATCTCATTGAGACTAAAACGTCTGGGCGAGGGTTTCTGTATCAGATTTGAGAAGCTGTACGTTCATTTTCAGTTCTTTGGTATGGGTCATGTCAGCAATTGTAAGAATGCAAGAATCGGAAGACGCAAGCCACAACAGCAATCCTACCCCCTCCCCACTCTAATGAGTATCAGGGATATTTCATATATAAGGAGCTAAACATTGCATTTCAGACATTTGAATGGACATGATTTCATCACATTCACTCAGAATATAATTTTAAAAATCAATTTGAAGTTTGCTCAATCCTATATGTCCCTAATATATGATCATAAATCGTATTAGGAGTATTACGGTACCTATTTGTGCAGCTTTGCTCCAAATTAACTCACACATGACTTCATCTACTGTACATTTCAACAGTGTAATTCCTTCAAGTTTACTGAAACTGGTATCGGTAATCTTTCGTTACAAATCACCATTAAAATATGTGCCGAAAGTGGCGAAAGCAGGAATTAAATACCAACAAAGCAAACTACTCGAACCAAAATAATTATTTGACGTAACCTGACTGAAAATTATTTTATAGCGTGAATATGAAGAATGGTTACCGAGTTGCAATACCTCTTATTTTGACTCCAAATAATAGTGTAATACCATGCTTTTGCTTCTTATGACCTTCATCCCTTGATAAATTTAAGATTGGTTTCCAATAGTAACACAAAACGTGAAATTTAAATATTCAATAAAAATGGGGAACGTGTCAGATTTCTGCCTCTTGCCATTGCCCATTATGCAGTCATGGAAATGCCACGTTTTCTTAACTCCCTACATTTGCAAGTGGCGTGTGTTACATTTCATGCTGTTTTTGGATAATCATAATTTTACGTAGCAACCATTCCCACGTGCACTAGTAATATCAGTCATATTTTGGCATGAAATTAAAATCCTTGCAAAGAAGCCTGAAAAATATGCAAACGACAGATAATTTAGCACTAACGAGTTTCAGTCAGAATGAACCCTCTTACATTTTATTAAATTCGCTATCAAAATAAAACTGCATAACCATCCACATGCATACATTTTAAAAGACGGCAAATTTGAAGCAACCGTAGCTGTTGAAGCACATCGAATTTTATCCTAAAATTGTTACACCTTCTTGAATCACACCAACCTCGACATCATTAAAACACACAAAAGTTCTTGAAACGCACACCCTATACTGAACGAACTAGAGATATTTGAGGAATAAGATTGTCACAATTGTACCGCAGATATTAATTTACTTTTTTCTTTAAACAAATCGCTCTCGGTAGAAATTTAAATCATCGAGTAAAAACAAACCAGTGAGAAAAGGTTCAGCCAAAATAGCACTTTACATACACAATTTTATCTCGAAACTACTAATAAAATACAGCTTTGTACGTGAATCGTACCTATATGCACATAATATTAATACATTATATATCTGACAAAACAGTAACTAGCTATGGAGAATTATTCACTTGCAGTCAAAAGTGTACTCATGGTCAAGGATGCAAAACGGTTTAGTATTGCCTTACAAACACCATATGATTAACTGGATGTGTTATAAGGCAGGGTCTTCATTCCTCACTGCTTGTGAACATGTAGAAAGCAGTTTTCAGCAAAGGATATTAGAGTTACATTTCGGGCATGTTTAACAAAATTTTATAGACACTTGCATTACATTATTTTGCATCTGGACAGTAGTAGACATGACAGACCGTAGGGAATTTTGTTTTTACTTAGAAAACTAATGGGAAAGGCACACGTAAAACAATCAACAAAAACAACAACAACAACATAGAAAATAAGAACAACAAACAAATCAATCTCGCCAACAGATTTGTTTTGAATATTTCACGCGTTCGATAATGCTTAAAAGGCATTGCATGATTTTTAAATATTAGACGAACCCATCGAATAATAAACTGTAAAAAAGACAGTTGTTAGAAAATTATATCCCCTGCCTTTTGTCAATTCATTGTTAGATATTACAGTGTTTTAGGACTGCATGGACATGAGTTACCGTGAATATCATGAAATCGGTGTCATTTGTATGCGTTTCTCAAGATGGTCCAAAGGTGAGACTTTCTTGCGGGCTGTGCTTATAGCCTTTCGTTTTCGACGAAGTGAGCTGAAAACCCGTAAAATTCTAACGACTAAAAGATCCATCGGTTTATGTCAGGTGACAACTGCAACGTTGAAAACTCAATCTATATACCGTAAGTATAAGAGATGAATCTGCCTATTTGTCAGAACAACTCCTAAAATGTCCATCCAATGATTAAAGGTTGATATTTTGCAGGCTAAATCCTAAGAGATAGCGTGCAAATCTACGATTAAAGTTTGCGCTTTATTCCGTTTTATCGGAATATAAACAAATCACTAAAACGGGAATTCAAATATGTCAAAAAAGGTTTACAGGTTTCCTTTGTTGTCACTGAATATTATTACAATATTATAGGTTAATGTGGAAGTTTGCAGTATTCTGAATGGAATGAATTAAAGTCGTCTGTTTATATCTGAAGTCTGACCACAACCAGTGAGTTCTCTTTCAGGTTTTAATGACGAGAGAAAATGAGTTAAGTTTTAGAAAATTTCTTATTCCATTGAAAAACTCATTCTATGGATCCAAGATATTCTTTAACGTGAAAAGCGATATATTTATTCTTTTAAAATAAATGCTTTATATAGTCTTTTTCTAGCACCATGGAACAGAAAGTTGTAGCTGCTGTTCCAAATGCAAAAACGTTTCCATCATTGAAAGAAATCTGTAGATCTATTGTCATTCAAACGCTTTAAAATGTAACCTTTTCTGTATCGGATAGCAAGGCTCATGTTTCTTTATTTTGCATGTTGTCAAGTAAGCCACCTTCATCGGACCAGACTTAAATAACCGTTTAGCTTGAAAATACATGCACGTCGTTTGCAGATGTCAACACCGTTGTTTGCAGTTAAACTCATAACAAAAAGTTCCCACCACTTCAATAAAACTCGTGTCTTTAACACGAAACAATATAATTTTAGCGGGAATAGACATAAGAGAAGAAAAATGATAGAAAATCAAAAGGCATCAATAACAAAAACAAATGAAATGAGAAGGCTAGAAACGAAAACACAATGACACTGAATATGAAAGTCGAATAACCTATGGACCAGTCGTCAATGATAACACATAAAAAAGACAGATATAACATATTGTACCTTGCAATACTAGAAGGGCTAACTGAACAATCGATCGATACGTTACAATAATAGTCAAGAAAACGATTCCAGTACCAAATTGTGTGTCTGACACGTGTATGATTGAAGATAGGCATATGCAGTTGACCTTTACAGGTGTTATATGTTTTTATAAAGCAAGGATGGGCTGAGAAATAAAAAAAAAACATAGAGGAAGATGACATAAATGATGTCTTCAGAGAAATTGTTAAAGGCCATAAACCTGAATAGGTTTTATGTGATCAAGATAGGAAAGTATGGAACAAAGGATTTTTATGAGCGTTTGATAGAGAAAAAAAAAAACATTTAACTATTCTCCTTTTTTCTCACTAAATGTTATTAGTTATTGTGATATTTATCAGAGGTCTAATGGGAAGATTTGGAAATACTTTACACTAAACAAGAGAGAACATTGATAGTCGTGTTTTGAAAAGTTATGATGGATACAATAGCACCAACTCCAGATCCATATATATGCGTCTTGTGGAGGACCAGCTGAGGAATAACGGTCAAGTGCATGGAATCATCTGTCAAGTTGCCTAACAACTTATACTATTTTTTTTAGCACATACATTTACAATAAGTGAAATAGACTTTTCAAGTTCAAAGTTGGTACTTACAACAAGTCACATTCCAAACTTAATGAAGAAATGTTACAGCGGGACAATTAATCCTAACTGACTCGGTCGTTTGCTTATTAAAATGCCTAAATAGGAACTCATAGTGAAGAATGTTTACAAGCAATAATTGTCACTGACTGGCCAAAAAGAACTGATTCTGAAGATTACGAATATGATTATGAAACAGACTGGCCACTGGTCATTTGAAAATAATTTGTTCATTCATTTAACAAAAAGAAATCTCCTGAAAATATTTTCTCTCTAAAATAAATGTCATTAAAATAATACTTTGTTGGTGATTAGAAATTACAGATAAAAATAATCTTAGTAGTTGTTCTACTAAAATGAATAAGAAAACTAAAAACATATCTGATTTTGGAGAATATTGTGGGCAAAAACAAAAGGGGAAAATAATCCTTTAAGTTTCTAAAATATTTCAACTTACCCAAAATAAACGGACCTAAACTATGTGATAAAATGGGTTATTTCTACTTAGCGTACAGCAAATAGATGAACTGATACTATGAAAATAAAAGTAAGAGGGAAGTAATATCGGAGGTCGATTCTTACATAGCATTCAAACGCAAGCGAAGCAATAGTAAAACTTATTGCACATTATACTTCTATATTCTAAGAAATCTAAAGGGGTTTCTGTCTAGATTAACACAGAAGTTGAGAACAGTGTTAAGATACCTGCTAAATTAATTAAAACAGGTAGGACGATTAATAATAAACAATGCATTGTTTTATGTAATTATTATTTGTGTCCCGTTTAAATACATCCACCTAACTCAATACCAAACAAACATCACCAACAAAGCTAGAAATCAGAGATAGCGGAAATGTATCTAAGCTACAATGAGGCGTTTAAACTATTTTGGAAAATTCCACAAGACTGTCCGGACACGCATGAATTAAATTATTTGTTCTGTTGCATGTGCTTGCGTGCATGACAAGAATGCTTTGTAAGCTTTTTTTTCGCAATTTAATGGATGTGTGGAAGGCATGTCAGTACAGGCGAATTGACAGGTGTTTCGATAGCTACAAAGGTCATTATGCATCAGTCTGCTATCATCGTTTGGGCTTTAGGTTTATATTCCAGTTTAGCCAGCGTATCACGATAGTCGGTGATATTGAATCATTTATATCATTGTGAGATTATAGTTTGTTCTTGTTCAATCTTTTAAATTTAAGCATTAGCTTTCTAAGATTATTTGAATATTTTTGTCTTAGTGATGTTTCATTTTTTTATAAAGCAATTTTGAAAATCATGTCAACATGACACGCGGACGATACATGAATTATTTACAAGCAAATTTTGAGAAGAATAAAATAAGATATTAATGTTCAAGATTCGCAAAGCAAAACTATGTTATGTATGTGGAAAAGTGACACACATAGATGGACTGAACGTAAATAGCGGTAATTTCCTTATACAGTTTTATACCAACATTATAAATAAAATATATTGTTTCTTTCTAATCAAGGTTTAAGAACTGCTTCTCTACTGGAACATTCTTTGATGACTAATTTCTAGTTTGCGGAGTTCTGGCTTAAAAAATGATGGATTATGAAGCGTTGTAATCATGCATATCAAAAATATAAATTTGACACTCACTGTAATATGCAGCTGTAATATGCAGCATTTACTGTCATCATATGGCGTTTTGTGTAAAAGTCAATAATCTCGCTTTGTTCACAGTTTCATGAATAATGGAATGGTCTTGGGGGAAAGTACGCATGCTTATAATCGTGATCTACATGACACCGTTGCGTAGTTGCGTAAGCAAAGGCATCGATTGGGGTTATACGGTACATTGTATTCTGATTGGACTTTGTCCAACACGTAATAGGTGCTTTAACGCACACACAAGACGCTATAAGGTTTTTACCTACTTAGTATTGCGACACAACGTTATAATCTCAAGACAACAGGAAACACAAGTCACGTCATGCAATGTACTTATACTCAATTAAATAATAATCTACCGTCTCCCACAACGAAAGTGACAACTTCTTTATATTTTGTTTCTTGTTTCTTCACTTTCTCTATTTTTATTTATTTGGATGTAAACATTAGTACTTAAGCACTTCTCAGTTATTGACTAGGAGTATTATATTATTATATTTACAATCTGTTTTGTTTTATTAGGACATCTTAATCTTCACAAGGCTATGCCTTCATTATTCACATCAGAAACATTGTAACAATAAATATTGATAACAAAAAAGAGCTAGAGATAAGCTCATTCTTGCTGCTCTATCCTACCTATCTCTTGTTCAATCTGAGGCGCATTCTAAGATGACATAAATCGGTAAATATATAAACAGTTTTAAAACCAACTATTTAAAATAAGGCTTTCTCATAGCTATACATATTTATATAATTATGTGGAAAGAATTTTGCGGAACGTTTGCACGTTAATAAATTATGATATATAGGGATACATTATATTGTTATAGCTGTTGCAGACAGAGACTTAACGCAAAGCAAATGGGGCTCGCATGGTTCCCCGTTGAATATAGGTGTCGCCCACAATGTACGGAACTAAAAACACTATAAGCCATAATCATCATTGCTATCATTTGCATCAAATAATGGTGGCAGATATGCATAATGTTTCGTTACTTGCGAGGGCGCCTTAAACTGAGATAAATAGAGTTCACAATTCATTTCTAAAATGGTATCCATGGCATATCAGCCTTTTTACCTTGACACAACAGAGACCTTAATGCGTTGATTCGCCGAAGAAAAGCATCGACTAATTAACAATTCATCCAGCCAATCAAACAATTACTTAATATAATCGCAACAGACTCTCAAAACAAAACTCATACGAATCGTAGTGAATAGACAGCAGTTGTACCAAAATCCCCCAATACAATGATCTCGCACTAGAGTATTCTTCAAGGCTGACACAGAAAATCAAATCGTTCTATGTGATAAAATGGGTCGCTTAATAATGAGAGAGGCTTAATATCTCAAATATATTCATTCAAAGTAGGATACATTCACATACATGAAGTCTATGAAGGACATCACTATACTGTGACTTCCTAATAGCTAGTTACCACTAACGTGGCAAGCCAAAATGAACGCTAAATAACCATTGATAATCTATAGCACTTAATCAAATAACCCCATAACTATACGTATAATAAAATTAATATTACATGGTTTCTAAATGGTATATTATCTTTTGTCTTTTATATCAATAATAATTTTAAAATTAACCAAAAATATACTTTGCATGGTTAAAAAACAATGATATATTTGAATTAGAGGCATGAAATGGCGGTAAATTATGTGCGGTAATTTCCAAGAACAGAAAACAGCTATTTCTCATGTGACGACCCATTTTTAAATAGGAAATTTGAATCTGACTTATCAAATGATGTACTGAGTTACCATCTTACATAAAATATTGCTTTTGGATAGTTATTAGACGTGGCTTTTGTACGCTCACATTTTATGTCGCGCTATAGACAAGAGTCACAATCTAAATGAAGACCCTTCCTCGAGAGGAAGGACAAAATTCGTTGTATCAAAATGTTTAGTTAAGGATATGCCCAATATACAACTACTGTACCCTAGCACGTACCACACCTTCTGTGTAATACAAGATTTATCTAACTAAAGCTATTAGCAATAAATGGATGCTACGAACTTAACATTGTTTTGAACTTACCGTTGCGGTTCTTAAGAACATATATTGTTTTTACTCTTTGATCTTTGCTATCTTCCATGTATTTTAGAAAGGAGTTTGGCAGGTTGTATCAACTTGAAATGCAGGCAACAAAAACATAAATACAAATCTTATTCGAGAAGAAACAAATATTAAAGTTTAATATTCACAAAGGAAAACGCCTTGGGTGCAGAAGAGTATTATATGTGGACAAGTGAAATACATCTCAACACTGTAATGAAATTGCGGTTATTGCTGCTATTGTTGTAATATTGGCTGTACAATGCATTAAGCAAAATGCATAGAAGATACCAGAGAGCTAGAAAATGAACATCATAGGCAAACATAATACAATTATGAATATCTTAGATTAAGTTAACCGCCAAACAGCGGCGAAAAGTTCCAAACAGCCAGAAATGCAGAGCTGCCACAGCTGGCAGCCACGAACAACATTGCCGATATCTAACTCACATACATTATCCCCACTGTTTCCTTTGATATGTATGTATGTATGTATGTATGTATGTATGTATGTATGTATGTATGTATGTAACCTTAAGCATGCTTACGTGTGTAGTAAACCCAACCAGCGTCTCCCTGTTTCTCGGCCGGAAGTCCTAGTTGGTAGGAGGAGGATCCCATGCATATACTGTTTTGCTGATGGTAAAATACGGACATACACTTGGAGTCGTATGTACATTCAAACAGGCACAACGTTTTGCTGGTGACGGACTTGTACCAAAGTATTACGGATGTAATCGGGTTGTCTAGATAATCAGGATCTAATGACCAAAGTGTCCAGTCATTCTCTGAGGTAAACAAAAATGAATATTGAAGAAAGTTCTTTACTTAATCTTTTTACAGTATAGTGTTCAGTGTATCCATTCGTGGATGTGATCTCACAAACTTAATATCACACATTTTGTAAGAATACCGAGTATGATGAAACAATTTTCCTGAATCTTTTTCGTTACAATTTTAGCTGTTGCGTCGTAACTGTAGCCTATTTTTTGGAAACATTATTTTGTGCATACAATCGTAACGTTTTGTGTAGAATCAGCACCGGAAAAAATGTATTGAAAACGTCTAGCAATTTGACAGGTATATGTAGCGCAAAAAGAACATTACAGTTTTATTTAATGAGTGTAACAATTGTTTTACATTTTGTATAAGTTATTGTGGTAATATTTAAAATTGGTAACATGCATAACATGTTAATACATAATGAAAAACTGGTTCATTTATGCTATCATAGATAGAGGCAATTATAAAACTTCATCGTAAAACTAAACTTTCTTATTGATAGTAACTCTAGAAGTGGTCATTTTAACTTACAACAAATCCAGCAAAATAGTATAACATAAACATCTGTAAGATAGAGGAGCATCTATGATTTTTATGTACCTGTTACTTATGTAGATGAGGCATATTAGATGTAGGCGATAGCTATCTTTTTATCTTGGTAAGAGTGTACATACTTATGATAAACAAACTGGTATTGACCAATTCCATTATGTATATGTTTATATTTTATTAGTAAACGTGGAATATGCAAACAGGAATTTTTTTGAGAACCATATATCAGTGTAACAAATATTAAGATTTATAGATACAATAAGAAATAGAGAGAGGGTGAATTCTATTTCAGGCAGTAAAGGATATGGAAATAATTGACGATGAATGTCGCTAAAATATAATAATTTGTAGCCTATACTAACCTTTACCGTTAAAAGTTGATGTTAAAAACAACAAAAAAGTATTACAATCTTACCTGATTTCACACGAAACAAAAAAAGAAAAATGGTAACTGATGCTGATATACGCTTCATGCTCAGTAGTTGCATATTTACAGTATCTACCGAGATCTAACCCCTGGAAAAGACAATTGCTGACTGAGACACGAAACAAGTATCGGCAGTAATGATTCGTATTCAAAACACGGTCACAGCTTGCTACTAACAGTATTATAAAATATAATGTTTATGATTCTTTAATGAATCATCTTAATCACGTTGTCAGCAATGATTGTCAATTGAAACATTTCTAGGACGAATACTAAATTTTGGAATTTATGGTTAAAGATGAGAGCTTGTGAAACATTGCAAGTGCTCTTTAAAACATCAGTTTTGATACTCTTTTAATCATTCAGTTTTGTATAGTCCTCATGGTGTCCTTTTAATAGTTAATAATCTCGTTTTGTTTACTGTGGCATAACTAGTTATCTATCCCAGGGGAAATTGTTCCTGTTGATAGCCATAGTGATTCTGAAACCGTTGAATGATTTCGTATACAACACATTGGGTTGGATTTTCCGGCACATTGAGTAAATAATGGGTGCATGGCTCGATAAGTTTCTAAAAAACTTAACATTACGCCACAATACAATAATCTCAGAACAAAATTTAAAAAATTCAGATCACGTCTTTCAATAATTTATACTGAAGTGAAAGATCAGAAATATTAAACGGAAAATTGACGCATAATTTTATCTTTTTTTGTTAGTTTAGAAAGCAAATATACGGACTGTTTGCTACTTAGCTGAGGGCGATTTCTAGAAACACTGTTAGAGCTAATGAACACAATGACCTAGCCCAAAGTACATGGAGCTCGCATGCTTCCCCGTTGAAGACCAATCTGACCTCAAATAGTCAGAAGTGCAAACATTAAAATATATAATCATCATCAACATCATCATCATCAACATTATCGTCTTCGTCATCATCGTTATCATCATCGTCATTTACATCAAATGAAAACACAGATATCGAATGTTGTCTTATAAACAAAGTCGCTTTTTGCAGATATATATTAAGTTCACAATCCATTCTAAAACACTCACAAGGCATATAAATCCTTTATCTTGACATGAAAGATCATTAGCCACATAAAATTATCTCTTTATTAGCATAACAACAACCAGTCAAAAAAGGAATTAATACAATCGCAACCAGTACTCCATATGAAATTCATGTGAATCGTAATAAGTACCAAGCGGTTACACTTTACGGACAAATACAGTGATCCGGCACCATAACGTTCGTCAAGGGTGACACAAAAATTGTACCATGTAATAGGCGAGATCGCTTAATATTGACGTAGGCTTAATATCCTATCAAAATTCATTCAACAAATGGGTCAATGATCATACCCGTTGTATGAAGGGCAATACTGTACTGTGATTTCCTAATAGTAAGTGACCACTGGGGTGGAAAGAAAAGAAGAAAAAAAAAACGCAAAAGGGGTAACCAGTGATTGTCTCCGTTATAGCTCTTGTAAATTGGGTCGATGATACTATTAAAATTTAAAAAAGGAACCATATTGTCTAAGAAGAAACAAGGATGTCTTTAAACAAGAGAATGAAATGTCGGTAAAATTCGAATGGAAGTTTCATAAAACATATAAACGCCGATTTAGCATCTGACTTTGACTGGACTTGTCCAAATAAAAGACACAAGAACAACCCCAAAACAAAGAAACTATTGAGTTACAATATGACGTGGAACTTCCCTTCTTGGATCATTATTAGAGGTGGTTCCGGTACGCTAACATTTTATTCAGACTAAACTCATTTCCCAGCTTGCATGTTCTTTTAGACCTACATGGAGACCTCTTAACGCACTGGGGACAAGTTAACTTATCGTATGATATATATTGGTAAAAGTACCTCTAAAGCTCGTCGGAATCATACTCTCGTGCAAAAATTGTGGTAGAGAAGAAGGAGACACTTTCTAATCTCAACATGTTTAGATCGATATATGCCCAGTAGCTAGCTATTGTACGTTAGGACATAACACAATGTCCATTTTATATAAAAATTCATACCAGATAGTTTCTATTTTTGCACCACTCTCCGATTGAGAGTTACGATAATCTACTGGAAAATTGAAGTGACACCATTTGTGCGGAAAGTTGTGAAGGATTTTGTGTATATAAGTTTTATACCATATTCTGCTGTTGTGTTGTCGTACATGCTTAGGTTCCAATTTCCACGTCCCAGTTCGTCTGCCTCTGGGCCTAAAACACGTTTTGTTTGTTATGATTCACACTCTCCTCTTCAGGCATTTCTCCTTACAACTTTCATCCTTGCCGTGTTATGTTTATAGCGATCTTTGCCATGGGATCTAATTTCGTCAAGAGTTGCTTTACTTGTACATGTTACAAATGTTATGCCGCATGCTATATAGACGATGTGTCCTTGTATGGATTGTCCAACATAGATATAATCTTATTGCAGCTTTATCTGAATACAATGCATGCCAGACAATAACATGCAATAAAAACAAAATTTATAAATATTTTGGTGAAAGAGAATGACAAATTCGGTTGGAGACAACCCTTTTACATTGTGATAGGTATATATGGGCCCTTCCTCTAGCGTTCGTGGTATTATCAGCATCCAAGGTTCAGTTAACTAAATTTATTAGTAATAAATGAATCCCAATGGAATCCAATGTATACTGGGAAATACAAATTGAAATACAATATGTTTAAACGAGAAACTTTATAGAAAGCAAATGAGGTGTATTAATCAATATTGCGCCATAGCTGTCTGGATAAACTGACGATCTGTAATGCTGGCAGCAATGACATAAACTATTTATAATTGCAAATGAAATCGGTTTGTAATCGTATGAAGTAAAAGCTAAAAGTTTAAAAACGAGTAATCCCTGCACTAATTTATAATACTGAATCTTTACAATTAATCTCGAAGGAAGGTACTAAAATAAAAATCCTACGAAAGCTAGAGCAATTATGCTGACCTACCTTTCTTGAAAATTATTTAGTTTTTTCCACATAATATAACGCTACGAAAAACAGGGCAGGAAGGGATAATAACAAGGGTTATAACGTCTTGAAATTAAAGTACAGAAAGCTAAACATGAAGATTATGTGCCATGCTCTAACCATAAAGATACAAAACCAAATTGCTTAAAAGTATCGAATTATTGGCAAAGATATGCTGTAATAATCAGACGTTTCAAGTCATTTTAATAAGACGCATTGAATGTCCGAAAACCTAAGCGAGGGGAACATGCAATCAAAGTGATTACCTACTTCAATTACAGTAAACATTCATACCAATTACTTATCAGTTCCAATAAATGTTAGTTATGCTGAAAAACCAAGATTTAGTAGGACATGTCAAAGGTGGTGTTGGGTTGGATCTGGCTGCTGTAAGGAATATCACTTGGTGATAGAAAAAGGTCTGATCAAGTCGAATGTATTCTAAATTGGTTGAAATCCAACAACCTGCTGCAAACTTAATTTTGCTTTAGATTCAATCAATAGCATGTCGATGGCTTGAAGTGAATATCCAATTTAGTTGAAATGGTTTCTGAGTGGTGCATGAAGATGATTTCGAATTGATTCTTTTGTGTATTTATTCCTTTCTGAAATCAATAGTTTCACGAACAGATTTAGTGGCACAAATCGTATGTCGCGAAATATACAGTATTTCAGGATCGGCACTCAGACTGCTAATGGATATTAAAGATAACTCAGACAGAACGATTTGGTCCTGGGCATGTATTCGAGATTGTACAGCGTTTGTTTTTGTAATTGTATGACCCAATATATTTGGGTTTCCATAACGTAACCTTTTCCCGTACCAGGTGAACCTTAATGTGCTACCATAAGAATTATTTGAAATTTTCCCTTCAAAAGAAGCATTTTAATGGTGCTATTGATTCTAAGTAAGATGGTGCAAGTTTGGGACATTGGGTTGATAAGTAATTTCTGAGGATATGCAATTGTTAGCCATTTTAGTTTTATCCATCTTTTGAGTAATATATTGTGTTCATAGACTCGACAACCTAGTTTCCCCTATAACGTCTTCCTCTAAATTGTCCGTTTCAAAGGGTAGCAGAAATAGAGCAGACGCGAAAGCTTCCATACCCGCTCGACAATGCATACATTAACATGAGAGGACTGAAGTATTGTTGGAACCTGCAACATATTTATAACGACTAGTTTCCACCTAAACTTTTGATTGCGGTCTTAGCCGAAAGGGCATGATAGTTGGTTCTTGCATTCAAGACAATCGGTGCAATAACCTGCGGTTCTGATCCGAATCTTATTAAGGAGTGATTTCAAACATTCGCTAGCCTCTCTAATAATATTCTTTATCAGTAGAAATTCAGTTCACATTATAAAAAATCATCTTTAAATATCCTGGTATAGCATTTTCCGTTTTCATGCAGACCTTTCATCGAAACTAAGCTGTTGTAGTTCTAGTGTTTAACGCCATTTTTCAGCATCGGATAGGCAATACATGGCGGCCAGTATAACTGATGGAGGAAGAACCCTGGAAAACCATGGGAAGAACCACCGACCCATGAAAAGCTACTGGCAGGCTTTCCCACGTACCCACGCTAGCCGAGCCATGGACTCGAACCCACGCAGACAGATGTGAGATGGCAGTGATCCGGAACGGTGAGCGATTTAGACTAGAAACTAAGTAGATCACCAATTAACACATTATATATCATGCATAAAATAATCTATCTATATATCTATCTATCAATCTATCTATCTATCTATCCTACCATCCATCCATCCATCCATCCATCCATCCATCCATCCACCTACCTACCTACCTACCTACCTATTTATCTATCTATCTATCTATCTATCTATCTATCTATCTATCTATCTATCTTTCTTTCATGCGTATACGTGTGCAGGGACATACAATTCGCGATGAGGCTAATTTCATTTGATATCATACTAGCAATGGGGTATCTAAGACAGTTCGTTCAGTTTTCGATCAAAACTTTACGTCTGTGATACAAATTCTGACGAAAATGATTTTGAGGCGTCTTTAACATATCACAGAAGACAAGTTGTCATGTATCATAGATAAATACAGTTACATTTATATAACCATTTCTTAAGCATTCTATATTAAATATCCACTATACTTGCAAACACAAAATGAAACTATCCCATGCGCCAATTGGACAGTTGAGTGGATAAGCAATACAAAATAATTGATAAAATATAATCAAATTGCTAACACAATATACCCAGACATTATTTTCAGCACGAATACATTTTAGATTTTCTACATTAATTTGCTTGCTATTTGAACTAATTTCTGTCTATTCTCCACAGGAACCGAAATTAATAGCAGTTTGAGAGTTAAGTATATAAACGTTCTTCAGGGAACTTAAGAAAACTGATATATACCATTCATAGATTATGGATAATGCAATAGTAAATGGCCGACAAGATTGCTTTAAGACCAGTAAATAACACATTTGTCAGATTTTGAACTTTTGTCGTAAGTTATTCATCATATGTAAATTTCAAAACAATCCTGACACCAGGCTGACCAGTACCAACACTAACCTCATAATGCTGAGCGACTAGAGAGGCCACCGTTAGTAATATTTTTATAAATCTTTGGTATGACTTCACCCGGGTTCGAATCCACAATCTCCCGCATGCAAGGAGGACACTCTAACCATTAGGCCACCGCTTCTATAAAGACTTGATGAACACGACTTTGAAAAGCATATAGAGTAAAACGGAATAAAAGTACAGTTAATTAGAATTACGCAAATATAATTTATCGAGCAAGGCGGAACGTCTGGCAAGAACGAAATATTCTGTTAAGAAATGCAGACGATTTTATATATCGTAATTATCCTAAGATCAGTGATGTTTGTATTTACCTATCCGTTTAAAGGTTTCTTGCATTTTTTCGCTTGGTAAAGGGCATGGTGGAAAAGGATTCGCTCGCTTAAAGATCAAAATTCTCTGTGAAAAGCTGTTGTCCCTGAAAAATTAATTTGTTGTGCATGAATCATGTCAGCTTAATTGATTATTAAATACCAGGACAAAACCATGGTCTCCTGCTGCATCTGGAAAAAATATAGATTTTCCTGTGTCTTTTATACTGTATGCCGCCTATATTGGCAAGATACTATCAAAGGCCGGAAGCTCATAAAAGCTCTTTCTCCCGAACGTTTAGTGTTTTAATTCACACTAGAGTAACAACATTCCCTTTGCGGTTTATTTGCAAAATACCCCTGAACTGCAGTGACTGGTTGTTGCTTTCTTATTGCGTGGTGTATTATGCGCAAATATACAATATTTTGGTACGGTTGAAAACATAATTGTCGTATATGGTCTTATGACCATTTGTAATCGCACAGTATATAGTATTTATCAGAAAAGGATAGCGGTTAAAAAAAGATGATACAAGAATAGCTCATAACGAATGGAAATCTTGTTTTCACGACCTTGCAAGATTACAGATAGTAACTTAAGACTTCTCTTCTCTCATCATTTCCTCATATTCGTCAATCTGTCGTTATTGAGTGAGTGACGACTCACAACCACGATTCAGTCAACGACGCAGACTAAGATTCAGTTCAGTCGGCAACAAGGTCAACGAATCAGTCAACAACCCAAAGAACGACGCAGTTGACGCTTAGTCAGCGACCGAGGAGGCGACCTAGTAGACGAGATGGTCGCCGACCCAGAGGATGATCCAGTCTGCGATCCAGAAGTACGACCCAGATTTTCAGTTGACGAACGAGAAGAACAACCCAGACCTTGTTAACGAAACAGTAGCCGCCCCAGAAGATGACTAGGCCGACGACTCAACGACCCAGTCAACGGCCCAGAAGAACGATATAATCGACGATACAGTCTGCGATCTGGAGGAGAAAGTATAAGAATCCTTCTCCGACCAAGAAAATACCCAGTCAGCGACCCAGAAGAAGACGACTAGTAAACGACTAGTCTGCGACCAAGAATATAATCCAGTAGACGATATGGTTGTCTGCCAGTCGGCGACAGGAAACCATGATTACGACCTGTATCCTGCTTACGTTGAAAGTTGTCACACCCTGGAGAACAAATACTCAGACAGATACTGAAGGGTATCACTCAAATATAAAGACCTATAATAAAGAACCAGAGATAGCAAGACTCGGTGTTGTGTACACAGGTACGATCCGCTAAACATTGGAGGCAGCGGTGGGATAGGCAGCGCAGTAGAAGACACAATCCAGCTGGATTACAGAGATTCAACATTCTGCGACTGGATGCTTACTCCTGAAACGGAAGTAAACACATCAATTCCTTTCAACTATGAGTTCACAAAAGATTGTGAATATTTGGTGACACTGCTAATTGAGATGAACGCAACTATAAATAGAAGATCGGAAACGGACAGGAAGGCAGGGGTGTCGAGAGAAGGAATCGCCTCCAAACGACATATTGATTTTAGTGGACAGGCGATGTCGACACACT
Source organism: Sinohyriopsis cumingii (assembly GCA_028554795.2). Taxonomy (NCBI): domain Eukaryota; kingdom Metazoa; phylum Mollusca; class Bivalvia; order Unionida; family Unionidae; genus Sinohyriopsis; species Sinohyriopsis cumingii. Next base: position 23,241,323 of record CM068837.1, read on the forward strand.
CGGTGAGGTTTAATCGAATTCAATGTCATGCCATTCGGGCTATGTAATGCTCCATATACCTTTAAAAGACTGAGGGAGGCAGTTTTGGCAGGGCTGTAGTGGCAGACATGTTTGATTTAACTTGACAACATAATAATCTGTAGACACACATTCCAATAGGAGGTCGATCGTTTTCAGGTTCCTGAAAGCTAATTTGACGATCAAGCCGAATAAATTTTGATTGTTCGGAAAAAAAATTCAAGTACTTGGGACACAGTGTGTCGAAGTAGTGGATACCTACACCTCCCGAAAAAGTTTCGGCCTTTCTTGACTGGAGAAATCCGACGTCGCAGGCAGAACTTCGCAGCTTCCTATGATTTTGCTCACACTATCTCCAATTCATAAAGGCGTTTGCCGATACTGCAGCTAGCCTACCCAGATTGACAGATGAGTTTTTTTGACAACAGGCCCTGTTCTAGGGTTCCCAGACCCTTGAGAACGCTCCATTATTAAAATATGCGCGAGTCGCTATGGACTTGGAACCGTCCTGTCACAAGTTCACAACGGTTGCCAGAGGATTGTAGCATATGCTGGCCGATCGCTAACGAAAGCCGAAAGAAGATAGTACGTCGATAGAAAAGGGTTATTGGCGGTTGTATTCTTGGTGGAGTGTTTTAAGCATTACCTATACGGAATGTGTTTCTAAATCACGGCTGTAAACTACCCCTTGAGATGGTTACTGGATTTCAAACATCCAGAAGGACAACTCGCAAGATGAATCGAAGATCTGTAACAGTCTCCATTTGAGATTCAACATCTTTCTGGAAGATTGAATAGTAAATCTGATGCTCTTTCCAGGGGCCCGTGAAGAAAACGAATTCTCAAGAAGACACTTAGCCGAAAATGGAGAAATGAAAGGAAGCAGTGATGATCCGGCGATAGACGAGGAAAGGAGTGTTACGAATGATTTACCATTAGCTGAGATACAGTTATCTAATGGTAACGGACAGTTCTCAGATGCTCTGAAATCTGAAAAGGATGTCGCAATTGTTATAAGCTGGGTTGAAAACAAGCAACAAAAATCAAGATATGGCGTATTGATGACCAGCCTCTGTAGTCAGTGGGACCCGCTGATTATAAAGGTTACCATACTATGTTGCAAATGGAAATCGCACAATGCTGGAGAAAATAACATTCAAGCTATTGCTCCACGAGAAAAGAGAAATGATGTTCTACGCATGGCTCAGTGTAGGACACCTTGGCATCAATAATACTCAGGAAAAGATCAGAAAAGGGTATTACTAGGTTGGACTACAGAAAGATGTACTACAGTGGTGCCAGAAATTTGAGGCATTTGCGAAGCAAAATTCGCCAGGATGGTAAAGGCGAGCTCCAATGCATGTGGCTGTTTCAGGGAGTTTCATGGTACGAATGGCTCCCGACATGTAATGGATACTTTCGAAGACTAAAAATGGAAACGTTTATATTATCGTGGTCACTGACTACTTTATTAGGTGGTCAGAAGTATTCCCAATCCCTTGCCAAGAAAATACAGTCGTCTGAAAACTGAAAGAAGAGGAAGTCGCCAAGAGGGTTGTTTGACAAGACAGATTAACATGGATCAAAGCCGACAGTTCGAGAGGAAACTCTCGCTAAATATGTCGACTTCATCGAGTTGAGAAAACAAGGTCCAGTCCATAACATATGCAGGGTGACGGAATGGAGGAAAGGATAAACCAACGCTAGCAAGCATTCTCATCAATTCGTCCTATTCTTCTTTCTGCCGATTTTAACCGAGTGACGACTCGCGACCACGACTATTACGACCACCTATACTACGATTTAGTTATGTCAGCCACCCAGTCGAGGACCCAGAAGAACGACTGCAGTCGACAACAGTCAGCGACTAAATCGCCGACGCAGTCCACGACCCTTTTGACCCTGTGATCGACCAAGTATGACGATGCAGTCGACAACTTTTCAACTCAGTCGACTACCCAGACAAACAATCTATTCGACGAGACCGTCGGCGATCCAGAGGACAACACAGTCGACGACTCAATCACTCAGCCGACGACCCAGAAGAACGACATAGTAAAGGACACTGTCGGCGTTTTACAGGACTATTCAGTCGAAATCCCAATCTGCGACCAAAAAGACGAACCATTCGACGGCTCAGTCGACGAACCAGAATACGAATTAGTTGATGATGCAGTCGGCAATTCAGTAAAACACCAGTCCGCGACCAAGAAAACAGTCCAGTAGACGATCTAGTTGGAAACCACGTGGCGACAGTTATCCAGGAATACGATGGTATCCCGCTGCGTGGATATTTGTCACACTTTGAGGCGCTAATCTTCAGGGAGATACAGCGGTGAATCACTCCAGTATAAAGACATATCCTGAAAAACCGGTTATAGCAGGAATCGAGGTAATGTAGCAGAGGGAGGTACGCCGTGCTGTCTTGTGTTTCCACAGTTTGTACATTTATATGCTTATGGTAACAGTTTTGGACCGCAACACTTGGAACATGCATTGTGATATCGTTAGCACAAACTAGACATTGTGTTTCCTGGATCATTATTAACTTCAATAATATTAAAAGATTTCAATAGTTATGTCTCAATGATGGATTTGATTGATCTTGACTCACTAAGGAACACGTATTTCTTGATAAAATGTTTACAAGACCCATACTTCTTTTAAATAGTGAATCGATATGTTAGTAGCATAGTGGGATACCCTGGCGACAAAGGGACTGGGAGGTGTACCCCGGCGACAAGGGGAATTTAACATCGGAATATTTACCAAGGATGGGACTATTGAGCAACAAAAAATAATGGGACTGTCTAGCGACAAGGGTATGGAACTGTCTAGCGAAAAGGAAAATTGACCATGGGAATAGTGGGATGGTTTACGGACAAGGGGACATACCGTTAATAGAGGGACAAAGACAGAGACAACACAGACAACATACAAACACAGACAACTATACAACACACTGAAAAAAGTTTGAGACAAAAAAGTTCATCTTTTCGAGCCATATGAGTGGTTCTGAAAAGGGCCTTTGGGTTGATGTTAACATTTTTCCGTTAACATAGAGGGCAACACATATGTCGTCTTCTCTTCCTGAAACTTTTATTTGACTTCTGATCCGTAGAAAAGAACTCGCTTCAAACAGCCTTGTCTCTCCACATAAATTCTTATTTTCCAAACACTCTTATTGGTGATCCGAATAATTGTCCATGATGATCTGACATACATGGGTAAGTCTCTACGGAACAGCATCGACGATACGAGGGTAGATGATTCTACGTTTGTCCACATCTTGTGACGAGAACAGGTGAAGAGAATGCAGTGAACTGCGGTTATGTATAGAGAGAGGGTGGTTCGAAACGGATTGAGTTTATTCACCAATCCAAACACGCGTTACAAAATTCAGTCAACACTGAGCCAGTCTTCCAATCCGAAGAGAGCGGCCTGTGACGTCACATTCCCTATGTAGATGCGCTAGCGTCTGTGCACAGTCAATCATTGCGACAGTTTTCAAACATGACGGACACTAAGAAGACAATAAATTGGGATGCGCCGGCTGTGGAGTCTAGAATCGATGGCATAGCAGTTGCTACCAACGTCAACACAGGCTTACGTCCAGAAGAGGTCCATTTTAATTGGGATTTAGTCGATTTTCTTTCCTCGCAAGAATTTTTTCCAATACCAGTGCCTTTGCTACCTTCTTCTTCTTTACCACACGTCGATTTGAAACAGAGAGAGAAAGAAGAATTGGATACATTTTTACACCAGCAGAAGGAAGCACAACAAGCTTTTTTATTCAGCAGCAAAACGAAGAAGAAGAGGCAAGAAGGAAACGATAGGAAGAATCAGCAGAGAAGACGCAAGGTCTAAGAGAGAAGGAGGACAGTGGAAGTCAAACTGTAACGGTACTCTTAGTCATTTTAGCAGAGTTAAGGAGTCTGAAACGATTGTATCAGACTTCTTTATTACGACCCAAGAGGTAAAGACCTTCAAGAGCTGATCAAGCCAACCCTTTTACTACGCCTGCGATACAACCCTTAGTGTTTTCTACCAAATGATCATCGACAAGAGACAGCCCAGAAATAGGCATTGGCCGTGGCAAAGGCTAAAGGCAGTTAAATATGATTAAGTCCCGTTCTTGAGTTTGTATTTGTAAACGAACAAATACCTAACGGTCCTTTTCAGGGCCACCCACTCGAAAAGAGATACTATTTAAGTTGCCAAAATCAGTTAAAACTCAAACAAGCCTTTTTTACCAATCATGTACGTGTGTGAGTGAGTGAATGCGTGAGTGCAGGTCTTTATTCTAAAAAATCAAAACCAAGAGACACTTACGTTTTCTGCCTCGTTTACACTTTTTTCAAATTTTACAATCCAATTCAAAACACAGCACAACGCTTTAACAAGTTCACAGACTTCTACTTTGTCTTTGGTAACTCTCTGTTTTTAAATTTCGTTACTCTCAGAGGTGTTTCCTCCTCTTCTTCCTCATTTTCTTCTTCCGCATTTTCTTCTCTTCTTCTTTTCGTCTCATTTTTCTCTTTCTAAACGTGTCTCGATTCTTCCTTTGAGGAGGGTGCCTATTCTTTTTCCAGTTCGGAACCCCTCTCTTCTTCTTGCTCCTGTTGTTTCCTATGGGATTCTGAAGGCCACGTCCCTTTCTGTTGACAATGATAACAGGTATCTTGACTTTTATCTCTTCTAACACTTGTCTTGCTTTTTTCAGTCTGGACACTTTGTAGTCCAATGCCCATTCTTCTTACAGATATAGCATGTATCTTGACTTTTATTTCGAAAGGAGGGGGAGTAGTCCGTCGGCTTGTCTGAAGAAAATTTGCTTAAGACACCTGGCAAAGCTCTGATCAGAAGTTCTGTATGTGTGGGCTCTTCCATCTTTCTGCTCGGTTTGAGAGCGAAATGGATATTAGAAGGGATGACAATCACCCCTTATATATACGCTCGTCTGACATGGATATAAAGTAACCCATGGCGTTTAAAATGTAGTCATTTGACCTTCTGAAGTTAAGATGAAACAATCTGATAATTTCGTGGAGAAAGGAGAAGAAAGCAAGAGGTATAAACGTTATGTATTGCCTCGTATGGAAGCTGAAGTCTTGGCACAAATTTATGCCAGTGATTTTGAATATGACATGAGTTAACCAGAATCCAGATACAGAGACTCTACATCCAGTCACAGTTCACCACCAGTTGTAAGCTCTGAAAAGTATCACATTCGAGAGACGTAAAAGCGCTCCTCTAGAAAATGTAGAACTACGGTTTACACGTACACAGTGAAGTTTAAGGATTTCAAGTCAAACGTACCGCTGAAGAAAGCAAAGTGCTTCATCACCGAGGTGTGGAACTCATTGTTAACCACAATGAAACAGCAATGTCAAGTTTAAGAATACGATCACTTGAGACTTTCCATTCATCACGACAGCCTGAAGTCTCACGTTTGGATCGAATTTAGCAGCCTTGCAGAATTGACACCTTCCAAAGTCATCGTCAAGATTCAACACGTGCAACAATCCAAGGACAAGTTTCACATCACCGATGGTAAAGTGACACTGTTCATGACCCACTTATCTCTTCCCCAAGCAGCTGGACGCAAAAAGTTGATTTTGGTGGAAGAACTTCGTAACACCAAAACGAGCCTCGTCGGAATTAACAACCCTCGAGATCAGATGTGTTTAGTCCGTGCCATCGTGGTGGGAGGAACGTATGCCATCAAGAATGATACGGCAGAATGGAAAAGAGCGTGGAAAACTATTAAACGTCGGACCTAGCCAAACAACGAAGTGAAGCAGAACTCCTGTTACAGCAAGCGGGGCTATCCAAAGACAATGTCACATTTGTCACCAGATCGTGGACTTGGAACATCAATGCTACATTCAAAAATTCCATTCCAAGCAAGAGGAGTAAAATTACCAGAAGAAAGGTATTTTTATCTTTTTCGATTTCGAACGTATGCAAGAGACTGACATTCACATTCCTAATTTCTGCGTGGCTCACCGAGCATGCTAGATGTGCATCCAAGAGCATGTAGACGTGAAAAAATCCTTCGGGGACCCGAACACGCTAGCCAATTTTGCCCAATGGATCTTATACCTCATCAAGGAGTTGTGGAGCCAAGAGGACATCGAACGTGACGGAGATTGTCATCGCCATGCCACAGTGATGGGTCACAATTTCTCGGGATGGACAGTTTCTTTTGAGATACTATATGGAACAAGGCACCGAACGTGCTAAAGTCAATGTGAACGGGGCAAAAATCATTTGCATGCAGGTGGCTCAAGTACAGTGAAAAGATGCGATGAGTTTTTAGGTCATGCCTCTGAGTCGAATGTTTGGCCCTAAAACGTTTGGAATGACGGAAATTGCCAAAGGTTATTTCCCTCACTTTTTCAATATTGAAGGCAATCAACACACCGTGCTAACCTCATTTGACTGAGGCTCACAACTACGACCCGACAATATGCGTACTGAACAACGAGACGCTTTCTTCGCTTGGTACCAGGCTCACTCCTGGGACCCCTTCCACTTTCAGGAAGAAATGTTAAAGTATTGTCGTTCCGACGTGGACATTGCTGTGGACAATTTCGAGAACTGTTCATGGAACACGGAGGGGTCGATCCATTGAAAGGAACCTGCACCATTGCCAAAGCGTTTTACTTAGTGTACCACCAACAATTCATGCCCGAAAACACCCTGGCTGTCATCAGCCCTCAAACGACAAACTTTGTCGGACCTGTACGAGTTTAACGGTTGCTTATTTCACGGATGTCCCCTCTGCTACCCTTAACGTGACACTAAAATTCAACTTTTGCAACGGACTATGGTAGACTTGCATCAGACCACCTGTCAGCGTTACTTGAAGTTAGAACAGCAAGGATACCAAGTGGTGGAAATGTGGGAACACGAGTACGATCACCTTTTGAAAACCGATCCTGAGTTTAAACGTATCGTAGAAAGTTGCAAGTTGGTAGACTCGATCAACCCGCAAAACAGTTTGTACGGAGGACGGACAAATACATTGTTTGCTGTTCCAAGCCGACAAGGAGCAACGAGAAGAAATCAAATATTTTGACCTGTGTAGACTGTATCCTTACGTGTGCAAACATTGTCGCTTTCCTGCAGGAAACCCGCAATTGCTGACGGAACATATCGTCCTGGACAGCAGTCGACAATACGAATACTTGATCATATGCAAAGTCTTGCCTCCCACAGAGTTGTGCCATCCCGTGTTACCTCACCATAGCCAAGGAAAACTGATGTTTCCCTTGTGCCGTACTTGTGCCGAAACGTGCAACCAAAATCAAACTTGTGAACACACTTTAGTAGAGCGCGCCTTGACTGGAACGTGGGTCAGCGTGGAATTGTTCAGAGCTCTGGATATGGGATACCAATTGTTAGAAGTGTACGAAGTTGACCACTTTCCCAAGTCAGAACAGTACCAAATGGGCAACAATACTAAGAAAGGATGTCATTTTGAAACTGAAACATGAAGTCAGCGGCTATCCTTCTTGGTGTCACACTCCCGAAGACCAAATAAAATTCAAAGAGAAATACTCGGGTCAGGATCAGGAATGCATCACTTTAGACCACATCGACAAAAAGAAGGCAAGCGATCGTTTGCCAAAGTGATGTTAAATCGTCTGTGGAACTAAATGGGACAATGACCGTGTTTACCCAAGACAGAGTATTTGACAGAACCTTCCGGGACTCTCATATGATTCATAACAAAAACCAAATACATGAAACAGGTGGACGTCATTCGTGAGTATTTGATCTTAGTCAATTACGAAGAAGATCTGGAGTTTCTACAAGCCGACGAATTTGGAAATGTTATCATGACGGCCCATGCACGCTTAAAATTGAACGAAGTTTTATAACTGTTAGGTGATCGTGTCTTGTACTTTGACACGGACAGGTATTATCTACATCGATCGCCCCGGTCAACGTCACCCTGACATCGAGGGAGACCTTTTAGGAGCCTGGAGACACGAACAGCCCCGACGAGAAGATTTTAGGTTTCGCTAGTGGTGGTCCTAAAAATTACGGCTACGAATACCGGGAAAATAAGGAAAAGTGCACACGGAGTGTAAAAGTGAAAGGATTTACTCTCAATTATCGCACCAGTCGAGTGGTGAACTTTGGGGTATTGAAAGAAGCTTTGCAGTATACAGTGGATGGAAATGTTAGTGTGACCACCTACGAGCCGCACAAGATTGTACGTTTACACACTCGTCAAATCGTCAGTCGGCCGTTGGAAAAAAACTTTATCAAATTGTGTACCAGAAGCGAGTGCGGCTTCCCAATCACTTCACTTTACCGTACAGTCACAGCGATATTGACCAGCATATTAAAAGGGACAACATCCAAGATTGATAGTTCAAGACCAAGCTAGAAAGATATGAATCGTTTTAAACAAGCATTATTGAAGTTCGGTGATTCTAAAGATGAACGCGATGCTGTGCCTTGCGATGAGAGCAATGGCTTATGCTCTGACTTCAGCGATGCAGTAAAGCATCAAGGGAACTTTGTTATCACTGCTACTACTACCACTGCACCTACAATGGACATGGATTTTGTGCGTGTCAAACGAGATGGATGTGAAGATGCCACTCGTTATCGTGGGCTCTTTATTGGTTTTCATTGTGGATGTCAAAATTCACGTGACACCATGCAGCTACCACCCCACGGATGTCATCCAAAACTGAGCGAACTCCTGTCGATTTCACCCTACCCAGATAGAAATGAACCTGTGAAAGAAGAATATTCGTTTCCTGTGCGTTTGCGTGAATAGTGCAAACTTGAAAATCGTATTCTATCGTTCCAAGGAAAATGGCCTAAATATCTGGGAGAACCTACCCGCGAAGAATTAGCCAGAGCCGGATTTTCTACTTGGGCGAAGGGGATAAAATCAAGTGCTTCAGTTGTGGTGTATCACTATAACAGTGGGAACAACACGATTCAGCATACCTAGAACATGCTCGATGGTCTCCGAATTGTCACTACCTACCTTTAGTGGGACCGAGTTATCGAACTGACATACCATGTCGTTTAAGAAACGAGCTTCGCTAGAAATCAAACGTTGGACACCACCGAGACCAGCATATAAACCGTATTTAAAAAATAATATTCAATCGTTACCAAGCGAACTGCAAGAGAAGATATACAAGGAAGTTGGGCAGGGAATTGCCAGAGCAAGAGAAATTCACAAGAGGAAATTGAAAAAGTCAACAATCGGGTCAGATTTCTCTGGATCAAGTGTGTGTACGTCCTATTTTTTGCGCTTTAGACCGTTTACATCTGATTTTATTGACATTCTTGGCCGTTACTCTGAATGTCAGTGGTCGGACATTACTCACTATTTACGTTATTTTCGCTCTAGGAGATTTTAAATAAAATAATCCTGACTGACCTGATCTCGGATACTTTACATTCGTGGTTCGCTTTTGGAGTTGAGAGAACACATTTACCGAGAGTTGGCCAAAATGCAAGTCAAACGCAAAGAACAAATTCATTTGTTACGTCACCGATCTTTAAACCACTGGTACCTGAATGCTTTAAGAGGCCTGATTCATTTGAAACGTCCCTATGGTCAGACATTGTTCAACTGGACGAGTACAAGAAGACTTTGGTGTCAACTCATCCTACTTGTTACATGTAGGACATACTACAACGATTAAGACAGGAAGAGTTAGTGGATTACCAAAATCGTGTACGCGATATAATTTTGTCTCTAGAGGAAAATGATATGCGTTGCATAGTGTGTTAACTAAAACAGTTGATTTGGCTACTGGAGTACAATCAGTTTTGTGCAGAAAGTACACTTATTACATCCGACAAAAGCGGCTATAAAACGTGCTACCATGCCACAACGTTTATCAGACGTTATATAACATATTCCGTGGAAGGAAATCAATGAGATTATTCCAACAGTAATAGATTACCAACACTAATTACGAGAACTGTATCCATTGGATTTGGGTCGACGTGTGGTGTGTGTCTTAATGACTTGTTTTCTGGGATCTCGTTTACAAGACAATTTCTTGGGAGCTCTTTACAAACAGTACTTGTCACCAAATAAAACATGAAAGTGGTCCCTTTAAATGTCCACGAAAGACTCATTTTGTTAAAAGTCTTGCGTTTTCATGTAGATACTTATCGACCTCTACGGGAAAAAAGATTCGTTAACTTTTAGGTACCGAAGATGTGTATGACGATGTGTGTGTAGCTTGTGACATACACCCTCATTGGACAGATGTACGTGACTGGAAAAATTGAGGTTTTGAGATTTGGACCAAAGAAATGGTCCATTATGGTCAAGAGTTGTGATGATCCATTCAAACGTCCAAGGAAAAGGTAACTTTTAAACCTGTGTTATTGATAGTTCCAGACGAACCCGTCAACGAGGACAACCACTCCCGTCAGGACAGGACTGTCATGGACACTCCCTAAAGGCCATTCCGGGAGGACACCTCTTTGACATTACCCCATGTAAAGACTGTAAGAACATTACACACTGTCCCTAGGACATCTTTGTACCAAAAACATGTTGTACAGAGACTTGTTTATATTCCATTTTAATCGATTTTTTGTGGGTGTTTCATCGTTGTACTTAACCATTTGGCTTTTATTTATTTTGTCTTTCGTGTTGTTCCATTTTAACTTACAATAAACGTGTCCTGAAAAAGTATAAAAACTCTTTTCTTTTCTATCTTCGTGTCAGACCTGACATTCCGGGTTCATTTACATTATTCAAAATTTGTTTCAACAAAGTAAAGCCCATCGCACCATCAGTCTCAATGCTCATTACGTGGTCTTATTTAAAAGCCCTAGAGAAAAATTGCAATTGCAAGTCTTAGCCAAACAGTTAGTAACGCGGCCATTGTCAATTTGAGTTAGCAACAAGGAGGCAAACAAGTATGGACCATTATATTGAGCAGCTGCATCTGTTATCTTCTTCCCAATACATCCCAGGAACAACGGGAATCTTGCGTCCGGAGTCTGTAACTACTCCAACAACAACCACAACAACATTTTGGTCGGAGACACTCCTCTGACTTCCAGTGACCCCTCGGACAGCCAAAGAAATTATGAACAACAACAACCAATTTTACTTAAACTTACACAGTGACAGTTCCATGGAGGTGTTTCCCAATAACACTTTGTGTTGTTACACAGCCAAATTACAACAGGCCATCCAGTTAGATCACTAAGCCCATTGGGAAGTGGCTTTGGTGGAAATGATGTACCCTACACAAATACAAAAATTATTGAAAAGCAAAACACTTTCCAGGTCGAAATCCCGAAAACCCAGTTGCAAGAAGAAATAAATAAAATCTTGTTTTCAGGTGACACAAAGTCAGCAAGCAATCCATCATTCAGCATCTACACGCTGAAAATTTCGTCAGGTTATTATTTTAGTGGTGAACATTTGGTGGACACCCTTGCATACATGTTCGACTTAGCCTTTGGAAAATTTCTGAAGGGAGCCAAAATAAGTGTCAAGATTGAGTATCATAAAGTGACCCCTCGCCTAATGATAAAATTTCAGTATACCGACACATTGTACCTCAGGTTTAATGGTAGTTTGTTTTAAATTTTGGGAGGACATTTACATATGGTAGCACACAATCTGGTCCCCAAGATCAACAGTAATATGAATTTTTACAGAGCTTTTGGATCCCCGGTAGAACTGAACGATGGACTTAATTTGATCTTTGTGTACTCCGATGTCGTGGAGTATAACGTGGCGGGACACACCCCCGTACCGTTACTGCGTGACATTCCTTTCAAAGTGGATAGTACCACAGCGAATGACCAGGAAGGTGGAAACACATATAACGTTCACCGCAAATTTGTACATATTCACTATTTACCCGTCAGTAAGTCTATTTCTACACTGTCAACATTACCATTAAAGGAAATCTGGGACAAAATATTCCATTCTCCATAGGAAACGTCACGATGCAACTCCATTTTCGAAAGCCATTCACAAGCGAACTATAAGTCATGTATCCAGCGTACCGAGGAATCGCTCGACAACGAGGACATGGTTTAGTAGATATGTTGAAATCGGTCTTTCGGTTGGTGGCTCCCGTGTTGAAACCGATGGTGACACGAGGATTGCACGCCTTGAAAGATGCCACATTGACGTTCAGCAAAGAATTTCTCCAAAACGTCATCATCGACAAACGAAAACCTAAAGTAGCTTACTTGAGACCAGGCAAAAATGTCTTGCTTCAAACGAGAAAAGACATTTTGGGCCGACGAGAAACTCCTATAAATGTCTTGAACGCGACTGAGTCAGGCATTCCCGCTTCCCTGACGCCACAGCAAGGACACTGCATAAAGAGACAACGTAAACACCCCATCAGAATACTTCACACTCATAAAGCTAGAAAGACTAAGAAAAGAACACTGATCAAGACTTAGACATTTTTGATTATTAAATGATAGAAATTAAAATGATGTACCGATAGTCTTGCGCCTGCTCCAAGTCGGGACTGGATCTGTTTGCATTGCCACATGCTACGATGACGATGCAAGAAACACAATGGGTCACATTGCATCACATCTCCTCTGTGACGTACGCAAGGTCAGCTCCCATCGAGTTTGAAATCAACAGACAGCCCGAAGATTACATCGATCCGAATAGGAGTTACTTGTACTTGAAAGTGAAAGTGATTGACACGTCGACAGACAGTCCCGATGTAAAGGACGAAGATAAAGTAGCCTCCGTCAACAATTTCATGCATTCCATGTTCAGTGGTGTTGATTTGTATTTGAATAACAAACGGGTCAGTAGCAGCATGGACACTTGCCCTTACCGAGCGTATCTGGAAAATCTCCTGACGTACGGAAAAGAAGCTATGAACACGCATCTGGATGCTTCCATAAATGGAAACAGGACTCCGCGGGCAAGTTTGACGATATCAATTTGATTACAGATAAAGAGCCCAACCACAATGTGGGATTCAATGCTCGAAGAAACAAAATCAAAGGCCTCATATTTCTTTTAGAACTGATGGGTCGTTTGCATTTAGACATATGGTTGCAAGAGAAGCTTTGTTGAACGGTGTGAATGTCCGCCTGAGACTGAATCGTAGCAGTGCCGCTTTCTATTTGATAAGTGATGTTGTCTATTACAAAACCATTACCCAAGAAGCCAGGCTCTACGTGCCTCGTGTGGAAGTGTTATCTAAAGTGGGAAATGGGACATCAGTCACACTTTGAGCAGAACGACTGCCAAGTATCCGATTCGCATTTCCCGCTGGACATCAATCCATGATCGAATATGATCTGTTCCAAGGGCAGTTACGCAAACGTTTGATCATTGGTATCGTCAAAAATACAGACTTCAATGGAGCCTTCGAGGAAAATCCTTTTGAGTTTCAGCACTACAATGTGTCGAAGATCGAAGTCAGTCGAGATTGCAAAATCTTGTTTGCCAGACCTTTCGAACCTGACTTTATTGACGAGAAGAAGAATAATTACTTAAGGTCGTACTTGTCCCTGTACGAAGCCATAGGACAGTTAGGAACCAACACTAGTCACGGCATTACGTACGAGGATTATGCCGATGGTTATACTTTGTGGGATTTTGATTTCACTCCACACCAAGGTAGCGACGAGGGACATTTACACCCTATAAAATCCGGCATGATTCGTGTGGAACTTCAGTGTGGAAAGCCAATACCTGTAAACAACACGGCGAACGTTATCCTGTATGCCGAATTCGACAATACCATAGAAAGCAACAGTTTGAGAGAAGTCATTCGAGACTATTAGAAGCTATGAAAGACTGTTATCCGTCTTTGAATAGTGGAAAATCTTTAAATGGGAGGAGACCGTGGAGGCAGAGCCCTAAGACAAAGACTTCAGGGACATAGTCATGAAGTCCAGATTTGCCAGAACAAGAATAACAGTTATTCTCCTGTTTTGCCAAAGACCTGACATAAAAAAAAATACGGAATTGATCAAGAAAGATTGATGGATGTCGAAACATGGTCGCAGTCAAATTCAACACGATAAATGCCTGATGTTGATTTAAGAAGAAAAATTGGACGAATATCTGGACGATGCTTGGAGTCTCGTCTCGGAAGAAACCATGTTGCATCAGTAGCATAAAGACTTGAGTGATCATTCCTTTCCTCCACTGATGAATATAGAGATCCATCACATCGAAGCTCTCCTAGCTCGGAGTGCGGAGATGAAACGAAGAAACGGTTACTTGTCAGACATTTTCGAAGACAAAGTCTGGATTGATTTGATCACTTATCATTACCTGTGAAGAAGAACAACAAGAAAAAACAACAAAACAACTCAAAAAATGGATACCTGGGAACTTTATTACCTTTTGAACCACAGTTCGTACACTGCTTCTTGGAATCTTGTCGTGTGCGCTAAGGATGTACTACCTCATTGCAAACCTCAGAGCATCAAGCTTATGTCATCAACATGGACGACAGTCATCTCCAAGGAACCCACTGGGTAGCCGTCTACTTTCCTAAAAAGTTTGTGTGACGTATTTCGATTCGTATGGATTACCCCCTTTGGAAGACGGCATCATTGACTTCATGAGAAGAAATTCTCAGACAACACGATTCAATAATGTGAAATTACATAGCACAGATTCCATGGTGTGTTGACAAAATATTGTGTGTATTTTCCTCATCAATGCAGTCTGGAGGATTCTTTAGAATAGTTAGTGACTTATTTCGATCGTCATTCATCTAGAAACGATGACTAAGTAAATCGATGGTTTTGTCACCATTATGGTTATATTTTGTCTTTAGCCTGGAAACGCAGTGTAAATCAATGGCCCAATGACTTCCAACATTGGAAGTCTAGCTTCACTTCACAATGTTGTCATCCTCGTCCGAAATAATATGTTATTAGAAACAATATTTCTTAGCTTGTTGCATTATCGATTTAAATATTTGTTAATTGTCAATTGGTGATTGTTATTTATTTGAATAAATATGTTGTGTTTTGAAACAAATGAGTCGTTTGTTTGCCATTTGTATCATGAACCATACTCTTTGACTTCTCTCTATCCTTCTTCCTCAAATCAAATTATTCTTACGTTTCGACTCTAAACAGTGTATGGATGATTTAAATCGTGTCCGCGCTTGAACGATATAAAGCGGGGCAGTCTCCAGTCTGACCATCCATTCTTGACTCATCCTTCTATGAAGATGTGTTCAAAATTAGCCAAGTTGAATGAAGCTTACGTGAATATGCATCGTGTCAGGAAAAGCCTGATACCGAAGCCTGCATAGATAGAGAATGTCAGAATGTTGAAAGTGTAGACACCATAGTGTTCTCCTTCTCTTTCCGAAGAAGCTGACCCTATCCTGTGGGAAAGCCTAACGCCAGATAGAGACACGGACTTAGACAATAACATATTGACATAGCTCCTCGTTCAGAAAAAAGCCCTTTTCAGGGCTACCCAATACTGTAGAAAAGAGATATAATTCAAGTGCCAATGGTATGTTAGTGTGTTGAAAAATATAAGTGTTTCTATAAGCATTTCATGTCCTTATCTTTGTTAGAAGTTAGAACATAGGCACCTCATTTCCGTCACTTGTCAATACGTTAATCTGTATGTGTTTGTGTTTGTAGTAAAGGTTTGTAAGTAAAACGTAAGTCTGCGTGATTCAGGTTTGTTGAGGTAGTGATATGGGCCAAGTAAGTCTTGGTAACAGGGGATGTTTTCCTTCACGTCCGTGCTTGACAAATATAAAGGGAAATGCTCATCAGTCTGGTCTGGCTACCTATCGTTGACCAGTCATCTGCAACGAAAATGAGTACCAGGATTTCAAAAATCTTAGGGCTCAAAATGCAACTGGAGAATGCAGGCATATCATAGACGAATTAACCATTGATAATAGAGAATAAATGAAGCTGGAAGAGAAGTAAAAGAAGAAAGAAGAAAAGGAGAAGGAGAAAAACATAATCCTCCTGGTGAGGCCAATTTGCCATATCAAACAGGTAATAATAAAGAAACCACCGAGAGTGTTTAAGGTGCCTCGTACAGAGGATTGGGATTTGGAGCTGGAGCTCCAAACACGGTGGCCACAACATCCTCAGGTGTAACGTTGGAGCCGAACGTGGAAACAACTGCAGTTTTAAGAAACAGCCCTTTTCAGGGCTAACCAAATCTCTAGAAAATGATTATTCATGTTGCCTATTTGTGTGAATGAGGAGTAGTGTAATTATAAACACTCACTCATTTACTGATGTTATTGTGCGTGTGTGTATGAACTCACGTACGTTTGTGTCGATAGTAGAGTGTGTGTTTGTATAAGTAAGCATATGATTGTATGGATAGTATATTTTTGGGGTTTGTAAGCGTTCGCGTACGTTTGTGTGGATAGTAAATATTTTTGTTTGTTTTTTCTTCCTCACGTGTGTGGATGTATATTTGTGGTTAGCAGTTGCTTCTTCGCGTGTGTGGATAGTATATTTGTGTTTATGTTTTGCTCCTTCCCGTGTGTGGAATGTAGACTTGTGGTTTGTTTTTGCTCCTTCGCGTGTGTGGGTAGTATATTTGTGGTTTGTTTTTGATTCTTCACGTGTGTGGATAGTATATTTGTGTTTTTTCTTTTCTTTCTCACGTGTTTGGATGGTATATTTGTGGTTAGCTTTTGCTTCTTCGTGTATGTGGATAGTAGATTTGTAGTTTGTTTTTGCTCCTCACCTCTATGTGGATAGTATACTTAGGGTTTTGTTTCTTCTCCTTCTCGTGTGTGAATAGTAGATTTGTGTTTAGGTTTTGCTCCTCACATCTGTGTGGATAGTAAATATGTAAAGTGAGTTCACGTACTGTTGTAACTGTATGTTGTATGTTGTATGTTATATAAATCTTGGTTCCACTCTTTATTCCCGATTGAGGTCAGCCCGGTGCACGCCTGCACACATGCTCTTTGCTCCCTATGAACGTTACCTGACATTGTTACCAATCTTCAGTACTGTGACGTGACCTCACCTGTTTCTACATTGCTGCAACATTGTAACCAATCTTCTGAACCGTGACGTCAGACTCTATACAGACCCACCTTTCCCTTGTCCGTAAACAACCCCTATACCCATGGTCAATTTCCCTTATCGCTAGACAGTCCCATAACCTTGTCGCTAGACAGTCCCATTCTTTTTTGTCGCTCAATAGTCCCATCCATGTTTAATTTCCACATGTTAAATTCCACTTGTCGCCAGGGTACCCCCCCAGCTTAACACTGAAGTCCCCTTGTCGCTAGGGTATCCTACTATACTACTTATGTTTCGTTGTATCTTTATTTCCTGTGCAGTATTAGATATTTAAATACCATTCATTCGATTTCGAGATTTATTAAATCTTTCCTAAGTTTACCTTTTCCCACTATCAATACATACATAGTTATATACATTGATTGGTTGGGTTGGGCATATATATTTATCTACATTTTAGAGTTTCACTAATTTATTTATTAAATTCCAATTGTAGATATATTTGTTTTGACACTTATTCGAAAGCAAGAAAACGTCTTCTCGTTATTATTGTGAAAATATTACTATATGTTTTTAATGTTTATTACGTATATTGTTTGAATTGCTATAGTTTTTAAAGACCTAACTCTTTCAATGCTGTATTGCTTATGATATGTTACATGTATTGTAGTACCTCATTACCTGTTTACTAAGTGAACCCATTCCAGATGAATGAGTTGTGCCTTAATAAAATAAACGTTTTGGAAGTATTCTATTGACAATTAGTCAGACAGCGCAGTGTAATTTCAATTCTTGTTTGGAAGTATTCTATTGAGAATTAGTCAGACAGCGTAGTGTAATTTCAATTCTTGTTTGGAAGTATTCTATTGACAATTGGTCAGACAGCGCAGTGTAATTTCAATTCTTGTTTGGAAGTATTCTATTGACAATTAGTCAGACAGCGCAGTGTAATTTCAATTCTTGTTTGGAAGTATTCTATTGACAATTGGTCAGACAGCGCAGTGTAATTTCAATTCTTGTTTGGAAGTATTCTATTGACAATTAGTCAGACAGCGTAGTGTAATTTCAATTCTTGTTTGGAAGCATTCTATTGACAATTGGTCAGACAGCGTAGTGTAATTTCAATTCTTGTTTGGAAGTATTCTATTGACAATTGGTTAGACAGCGCAGTGTAATTTCAATTCTTGTTTGGAAGTATTCTATTGACAATTAGTCAGACAGCGCAGTGTAATTTCAATTCTTGTTTGGAAGTATTCTATTGACAATTAGTCAGACAGCGCAGTGTAATTTCAATTCTTGTTTGGAAGTATTCTGTTGACAATTGGTCAGACAGCGCAGTGTAATTTCAATTCTTGTTTGCAAGTATTCTATTGACAATTGGTCAGACAGCGCAGTGTAATTTCAATTCTTGTTGACCTTTTGACTCGATGCAGATCATTTATATATCACATGTGAAAATGACGTTTTCATTTTCTGAGTGTGTTAAATAAATAGTTTGTGTGTCATCGATTAGTGTGTATGCGCGCGCGCGTGTGTATTTGTGAGTGTGTGCTGACTTGTGTGTGTGTGTGAGAGAGAGAGAGAGAGAGAGAGAGAGAGAGAGAGAGAGAGAGAAAGAAAGAGAGTGATATGGGGAGAGAGAAGAGAGAGAGAGAGGAAGAGGGACGGTCTAACTAAATTTTAAAATTTAAGGTTTGGGCGAAGGAAGTATACCAGCACA
Organism: Sinohyriopsis cumingii; assembly: GCA_028554795.2. Classification (NCBI taxonomy): domain Eukaryota; kingdom Metazoa; phylum Mollusca; class Bivalvia; order Unionida; family Unionidae; genus Sinohyriopsis; species Sinohyriopsis cumingii. Next base: position 23,260,059 of record CM068837.1, read on the forward strand.
CATATAATATAGAACTGGTTGTTGAGAACCTGCTTAAAATATGCCTTTATTATCATTACAGTGATATTCTGAACAAAATTTCCATAAATGGCCGGCATGCATTCAGGGGAACAGCAGTATCCCAGTTGGTACCTAGTTGGACTCTTATTCTTTGGATCTCTGGTTTGATGTCCACTCAAGCCAGACTGGGTCGGTTGTCCCAGCAAGTATAGCCAGTTCATTGTTTACCATTGAAACTATTAAGATGACTATGTCACATCAAGTTATTTTAGTTTTCTCTCTTTGCCATGATTTGTACTAGGAGCTAATTTGTTTAATTTAGTAATAAAATTTAATAAGTTTTGAAATTCACGTTTCATTTTTTTTTCTTGTTATCGTCCATTGATGAGATCAAAAAAATTAATATGGCAAGAACACAATTTGAATGACATAAGATGTATATAGCATCCACCAAGAATAATCCTGAAACATCGTACTATAACTAATGTTTTTGTTCATATCAAAAATGGTTACCAATACATAATGGCAGAGGGCATGTGTCAGACTGGTATGGGGCTTACGTAGTATATTACAATTAATTTATTGGAATAATTCTGTCACGTTCTGACATTCAGATATTGACTTTCACTCTTCTACTGCTTCTATACAGAAAAGACAGAAATGGTTTAATGCGTCCGATTTTCATGCTATTGATTTTTATTTCTAATAGGCCAGTATCAACACCCAACCAAGGTATCAAGCCCGATCAAACTGTCCACTTAGCATCCATCTAAGAAGCATTTATAATAAGATGGCGTTGAATCTCTCTCTCTCTCTCTCTCTCTCTCTCTCTCTCTCTCTCTATATATATATATATATATATATATAAACATAAACAGAGGGCAAGGGTTGGAGAAGTGGTTGAAGGGATTGGGACTTGATATTGACCATGTTGTTTATATACGTTACGGAATGCAATTACACACACACACACACACACACACACACACACACACACATATATATATATATATTACACTATAACACATATAGAACAGCCTTTCGTCATTGTCACCGCTCTTGACCATGGTCTTATTATTCAAGTCCTTTTATCACTTCATCACTCTTCATTTGTCCTACTCAATTCATTTATTTACAACAGCCACCTTCTGTACCAATTTGCAGTTCACTAGTACTATTCTAAAATTCGGAACATGGTCCATGAGAGGAAGTTAATCTTAAACTCGATGTTCGTGAAAGAAGCCAACGATTCCTAGTGAACGTTATTTATTTTATAATAGTATATATTATTGCAAGTTTTTGATTCAGATTTTTCAACCATTTCCTTGGTTAAATTAATATGCTTATTACTAAACGTCATTCTCATTTATGTTTGAAATTAGGTTTGAATCGCGACCATATTGTTACGAAACATTGCCTGCTGAAAAACGTGTCCGTAGAAGGAGAAGAAATGATGGAAACATTGTATTACTTAACTATATATTCCTTTCAAGATTATTATATTTTTTAATAAAGGTAGGTCTATTGATGAGACATTTCAATAAGTGATCCAAAACATAATTTAAAGCTCGATTTGTACGTGAACGATAATGTTGCTAGTGAGCTATATTGGTAATTCAGCAGGGATATTATGAATACAAAAACAAATACCCATTCATGACTGCTTATAACAAAGAATCGAATACGTAAAAAAGAAACTCACCCTTTTGAATTAAAAACTAGTAACATCCATTTGTATCGAGAAAGACAGCACAGTCAAAGTGATAAATTCCGTTACACGATTTAGTTTTTGTGTTACTTTAGATAGAATTACTAAGTCTGATGTCTTAAGATGTCCTTTTAAGGAACGATTAGCCTGGGGTCAGTGAGATTGATGACATAGATGTCTTAGACTCAATCCTTCACGAATAAACAAGAAATGATTAGCCTGTGGTCAGTGAGATTGATGACATAGATGTCTTAGATTCAATCCTTCACGAAAAAAACAAGGAATGATTAGCCTGGGGTCAGTGAGATTGATGACATAGATGTCTTAGATTCAATCCTTCACGAATAAACAAGGAATGATTAGCCTGGGGTCAGATAGATTGATGACATAGATGTCCTAGATTCAATCCTTCACGAATAAACAAGGAATGATTAGCCTGGGGTCATTGAGATTGATGACACGGATGCATTGGATTCAATCATTTACAGATAAACGCATGATCTGTAGAAGCTTATGATAAATCGACTGCACTAATGAAGGAATGAAAGGAACGTGGTATTACAAATAATCCTTCATATTTACCTATATATTCGTGTGCGAAATTTCATTTCAACAATATAAATTGGCCTTGTATGTTACTTTGAATTATCTAAACTATAGAAGGCTATAAAAAAGATCATGTCTAGGATCTACAGCTTAAGAAATGAATGGACTAAGAAATTGTCTTGGCGTGATGCAATTGTAATGAGGGATGACTTTATATCCTGATGGGAAACGTTTGCCCATATAAGTACACAGAATAACAACAGACTGGATCTTTTAAATGGAACCATGTTTGAAGTAAGAAAGCTAACTGCAGATGGAACACAAAATCAAGCAGTTGATGATCATTGTACCTTAATCAATCGATATCATTTTCAACTTATTTGATACGTCAAAAACTGCTCGTTTACAGTCAAAAAAACATAGTAGCATGATCGTTCACAAACATAAAGGGGAAAGTATTGATGTTTCTTTTGTTTAAATTAATGCATTATTTATCATCTCTCTGCACATTAGAGCTTTACTGACACTGAATGCACTATCAAAATCTACACTATAAACATATTCTGAAATACCGCCAAAAAACAAAAAAATATTAAATCGGTGACGAAACCGAATTGTAGACCTGACAGCAGTAGTATGTCTACATTTCAAACCAAGATATACAAAATACAAAAAAGGTGAACGAGAATCTGCTGTTCCTGATAATAGTAAGTATATGATTATATTATGGAATTTATATAGTTTCTAACAAACATGTACAAAGAAAATACAATCTGATTTTATGAACTTGAAATTCGAATAATTATGAATTAATTAGTTACATTTCGAAACTTTGAAATGAAATGTGTATTGCAACATCAACTGATATAATTTAAATATAAACCCAATTTTCTGTCTCTTTTTCTTTATCATCTACCTGGATAGCCGAGTAAGAGCTGTAGAAAGACTACCTTCCCAATTGCCGTACAATTTAGAAACCAGTTTGGGTATTCAAAATATCCTTTGCTTTTAGTCATGCATGAGGAAACACTGTACATATAGTCTAATATTTATATGTTGATATTTTCTCATATAACATAACACGTATTTATTATTTCATAAACATTACTGAATAGATATTGTGCCTTTAGCACACGTAAGTATATATATATATATATATATATATATATATATATATATATATATAGAGAGAGAGAGAGAGAGAGAGAGAGAGAGAGAGAGAGAGAGAGACAGGTGTATCTCTGATGTGAAATCAAGGATGACATGGAACATGCTGCAGATGAATGATGACAAAACTGAGGCCATTCTGATCACAGCACAAATTCACATCCTTTACCTCAAACAAAAAATATCAGCAACACCAACATTAAATTGACACAATCAGTACGAAACCTAGGTGTTACTCTGGACAGTACTTTCACATTGCACCAACATGTCATGAACATATGCAAGGCTGCATATCTTGAGCTGAGACGCATCAGCTCAGTTCGCAAATATTTTTCAGTTGATGCCACTCAAATACTTGTGTGTTCATTACTACTTTCAAGATTGGACTATTGTAATTGAATTCTGTCTGGTTCATCTCAATATCTGCTCCAGAAACTTCAAAAAGTTCAAAACACAACTGCTTGGATCATACTTAGAGTACCACGATCAGAGCACACCTCCCCGCTGGTCTGTACCCTACACTGTCTATCCATTCGATCCAGAATCAAACACAAAATTTGTTCTCTGTGCTACGTTTCACTGTAGGACTCTAGTCCAACATACCTATCCGATATCACCCATGTGTACACACCAGCAAGATACTTGAGCTCCTCTTCTGACAATCGTATACTCACCATTCCCACTATGAAAGCAAGGTCATATGGACAGCGTTCTTTTGCATACCAGGGCCCAGCAACGTGGAATGAATTGCCCACTGAACTTAGACACAAAGACACAGTGATCACATTCAAGAGGGCTCTCAAAACTCACTTATTTCGACTGCAAGAACAAACTTAAAGACCGTATAATGTTTCCTACCTTAAATATTCTCAGCATGTTTTTTATATTTTCTATTTTCATGGTGTTTGTTTTTGTTATCATATCATGATATGTTTTTTTTTTATCTTATAGATGTTGTATAATGTTGTAAAGCGCTTAGATCTTCTAAAGATTAGGCGCTATACAAAGTCCTCATTATTATTATTATTAGTATTATTGCATAAGCAAAGGCATCGATTGGGATTATTTGGTACATTTTATTCTGATTGGATTTTGTCAAACAGGTACAGGTGCTTTAACGCACACACAAGACGCTATAAGGTTTTTACGGTTTGTACCTACTTAGTATTGCGACACAAACTTATAATCTCAACACAACAGGAAACACAGGTCACGTCATGCAATGTACTTATACTCAAGCAAATAATAATATACCGTCTCCCACAACAAAAGTGCCAACTTCTTTATATTTTGTTTCTTGTTTTCTTCATTTTCTCTACTTTTATTTATTTGCATGTAAACATTAGTATTTGAACACTTCTCAGTTATTGACTGAGAGTATTATATAATTATATTTACAATCTGTTTTGTTTATACCTTATCAGGACATCTTAATCTTCACAATGTTATGCTTTCGTTATTCATATCAGAAACATTGTAGGACAAAATTCCTTGTTCAATTTGAGGTACATTCTAAGATGAAACATTTGGTAAATATATAAACAGTTTTAAAACCATCTATTTAAAGTAAGGCTTTTTCATAGTTATACATCTTTATAAAATTCCGTGGAAAAAATCCTGCGGAACGTTTGCACCTTAACAAATTAGAATATATATGGATACACTATATTGTTATAGCTGCTGGAGACAGTGACCTAACGCAAATCAAATGTGGCTCTCATGGTTCCCCGTTGAATATAGTTCGCCCACAATGTACGGAACTAAAAACCTTAAACCATAAACATCACTGCTATCATTTGCATCAACCAATGGCTGTAGAAATGCATAATGTTTTGCTACTTGCGAGGGCACCTTAAACTGAGATAAACTGAGTTCACAATTCAATTCTAAAATGATATCTATGACATGTCAGCACTTTTACCTTGATACAACAGAGACATTAATGCGTTGATTCGCCGAAGAAAATCATTGACTAATCAACCATTCAACCAGACAATCAAACAATTAATTAACATAATCGCAACTGATATTCAAAACAAAATTCATACGAATCGTAATGAAGAGACAGTAACTGTACTAGAATACCCCAAAACAATGATCTGGAACTAGAGTATTCTTCAAGAATGACACAGAACGTCAATTCGCTCTGTGTTATAAGGGAGGTCGCTTAATAATGAGGAAGGCTTAATATCTTAAATATATTCATTCAAATATAGGATACATGCCACGCATGAACTGTATGAGGGACATCACTATACTGCGATTTCCTAATAGCTAGTTACCAGTAAAGTGGCAAGCCAAAACGAACGCTAAATATCCATTGATAATCTCCAGCACTTAATCAAATAACCCAATAACTATACGTATATTAAAATTAAGATGACATGGTTTATAAATGGTATGTTATCTGTTGTCTTTTATGTCAATAATAATTGTAAAATTAACCCAAAAATATAGTTTGCTTGGTTAAAGAACAATGATCTATTTGAATTAGAAGCATGAAATGGCGGTATAAACCGGGCGGTAATTTCCAAGAACATAAAACAGCTATTTCTCATGTGACGACCCATTTTTAAAGAGGAAATTTGAATCTGACTTGTCAGATGAAGTACTAAGTTACCATTTGACATCAAAATATTGATCTTTGATAATTATTAGACGTGGCTTTTGTACACGCACATTTTATGGCGGGCTATAAATAAGAGTTACAGTCTAATGGAAGACCCATCCTCAAATTTGGATTTTCTTTCCGATTTGCACGAAGACCTCTTGAGATAAACCAGTCTATCAAATATAATATATTATTATAGCGTACCTCTAAAGCGACGAAGTGTCGAACGCTCGCATAATAAATAGGATCGAGAGGAAGGACAAAATTCCTTGTATCAAAATGTTTAGTTAAGGATATGCCCAGTATACAACCACTGTAGCCTAGCACATACCATACCTTCTACGTAATGCAAGATTCATCTAACTAAAGCTATTAGCAATAAATGGATGCCGTGCTATCTACGAACTTAACATTGTTTTGAGCTTACCGTTGCGATTCTTCAGAACATATATTGTTTTTACTCTTTGATCTAAGCTATCTTCCGTGTAATTTAAAAAGGAGTTTGGGAGGTTGTATCAACTTGAAATGCAGGCAACGAAAACATAAATACCAATCTTATTCGAGAAGAAACAAATATTAAAATTTAATATTCACAAATGAAAACGCTTTGGGTGCACATGAGTATTCTATGTGGACAAGTGAAATACATCTCAACACTGTACGGAAATTGCGGTTATTGCTATAATATTGTCTGTATAGTGCCTTAATCAAAAAGCATGGAAGATACCATAGAGCTAGAAAATGAAAATCGTAGACAGTCAGAGTACAATTATGAATATCTTAGATTAAGTTAACCGCCAAGCAGCAGCGAAAAGTTCCAAACAGCCAGAAATGCAGAGCTGCTACTGCTGGCTGCCATGAACAACATTCCCTACAGTTAACTTAACATACATCATCCCTACTTTTTTCTTTGATATGTATGTATGTATATATGTATGTATGTATGACTGACTGACTGACTGACTGACTTTATTTCCTCTTCAATAGAGATTACATCAGATTAATCAAATTCAGGATAATACAAGATCATAAAATAGAACAGAAAAGTGACAAAAATACAATAGTAATACTGTGTCAGCTACCGTATTGACAAAACGAAATATCTCAATACCTGCAATTATGCAAATCTGCAGTCATTTGGCTGAGCATGGCACTGATCTTTTAACAGTTGCTTGATGATGATAATGTTTCGAAAAGTTAATACGTCTATATTGTTATGTGCTTAACATTAAGTTCGAGATAGCAACGAAAAGGAAATGGAAAACTTATAACAGTGTAATTCTATATGTAGTTCTTTTCATATGACACATGTATTTATGCATATATATACTTGTTTACTTGTTACTAAGATACATATTATACGCATCATAATATCACGAGACACAGTATAGACGAGAACGCAAGCATGATATATACATCGTCAAACTAATGCATTTACAAAATTAGATATATAAATACAGAAAACCATATAAAATCTCTAGGAAATATACATAAACAAATACATAAACACACACACACATATATACATATATACATATATATACATAAATACATACATGCATATACATACATACACATATACATATACATACATATATACACATACACACATACACATATATATATATATATATACATATAAATATGAATATATATATATATATATATATATATATATATATATATATATATATATATATATATATACATGCACACATACATACACATATATAGATATATACATATACACACACATATACATATACACACATATATACATGTATGTATGTATGTATGTATGTATGTATGTAACCTTAAGCATGCTTAGGTGTGTAGCAAACCCAACCAGCGTCTCCCTGTTTCTCGGTCGGAAGTCCTAGTTGATAGGAGGAGGATCCCACGCATACACTTTTTTGCGGATGGTAAAATACGGACATACACTTGGAGTCGTATGTGCATTCAAATAGGCACAACGTTTTGCTGGTGAAGGACTTGTACCAAAGTATTATGGATGTAATTGGGTTGTTTAGGTGATCAGGATCTAAGGACCAAAGTGTCCAGTCATTCTCTGAGGTAAACAAAAATGAGTGCTGAAGAAAGTTCTTTACTCAATTTTTTAACAGCATAGTGTTCAGTGAATCCACTCGAGGGTGTGATCTCACAAACTTAATATCACACATTTTGTATGAATCCCGAATATTATGAGACAATTTTCCTGAATCTTTTCGTTACAATTTTCGCTGTTGCGTCGTAACTGTAGCCTATTTTTTGGAAACATAATTTGTGCATATAATCGTATCTTTTTGTGTAGAATCAGCTCAGGAAATAATTTCTTGAAAAGGTCCAGCAATTTGAGAGATATGCGCAGCGCAAAAAGAACATTACAGTTTTTATTTCATGAGTGTAAAAATTGTTTTACATTTTGTATAAAATATCGTGGTAATATTTAGAAATGGTAACATGTATAACATGTTAATACATAATAAAATTGGTTCATTCATGTTACCATAGGAAGAGGCAATTATAAAACTTCATCCAAAATTAAACTTTCTTACTGATAGTAACTCTAGCAGTGGTCATTTTAACTTCTAACAAATCCAGGAAAATAATATAACATAAACATCTGTAAGATAGAGGAGCGTATATGTTTGTTATGCACCTGTTACTTATTTAGATGAGGCGTATTAGATGTAGGCGATATATATAATTTTATCTTGGTAAGAGTGTACATGCTTATGATAAACAAACTGGTATTGACCAATTCCATTATGTATATGTTTAAAATTTATTAGTAAACGTGGAATATGCAAACAGGGTTTCTTTTGAGAACCATATATCAGTGTAACAAATTTTAAGATTTATTGATACAGTAAGAAATAGACGGTGAATTCTATTTCAGGCAGTAAAGGATATGGAAATAACTGACGATGAAATCGCTAAATTATAATAGTTTGTAGCCTATTCTAATCTCTACCGTTATAGGTTTATGTTTAAAACAACAAAAAAGTATTACATTCTTACCTGATTTCACACGAAACAAAAAAAGAAAAATGGTACCTGATGCAGATATGCACCTCATGCTCAGTAGTTCCATATTTACAGTATCTACCGAGATCTAAACCCTGGTTACGAAAACTGCTGACTGAGACACGAAAAATGTATCGGCAGTAACGGTGCGTATTCAAAACACGGTCAATTGTGCGAAACATTTCTTTAGTCACAGCTTGATACTAACAGTATTATAAAATATAATGTTTATGATTCTTTAATGAATCATCTTAATCACGTTGTCAGCAATGACTGTCAATTGGAACATTCCTAGGACGAATACTAATTTTTGGAATTTATGGTTTAAGATGAGAGTTTACGAAGCATTGCAAGTGCTCTTTAAAATATCAGTTTTTATGCGCTTTGTATCATCAGTTTGTTTATAGTCCTCATGGTGTCATTTTAATAGTTAATAATCTCGTTTTGTTTACTGTGGCATAACTAGCTATCTATCTCTGGGGAAATTATTCCTGTTGATAGCCATAGTAATTCTGAAACCATTGAATGACTTCGTACTCAACACAGTGGGGTGGATTTTCCGGCACATTGAGTAGTTAATGGGTGCAGGACTCGATACGTTTCTATAAAACTTTACATTACCCCACAATACAATAGTCTCAGCACAAAATTAAAAAAAATTCAGATCACGTCTTTCAATAATTTATACTCAAGTAAAAGATCAGAAATATTAATCGAAAGATTTTCGCATAATTTTATCCTTTTTTGTTAGTTTAGAAAGCAAATGTACTGACTGTTTGCTACTTAGCTAATGGGGATTTCTAGAAATATTGTTAGAGCTAATGAACACAATGACCTAGCCGAAAGTACATGGAGCTCGCATGCTTCCCTTTTGAACACCAATCTGACCTAAAATAGTCAGAAGTGCAAACTTTAAAATATGTAACCATCATCAACATCATCCTCAGCAGCATCATCGTCTTCGTCATCATCGTTATCATCATCGTCATTTGCATCAAATGAAAGTACATATATCGAATGTTGTCTTATAAACAAAGTCGCTTTTTACAGTTATATATTAAGTTCACAATCCATTCGAAAACACACACAAGGCATATAAATCCGTTATCTTCACAGGAAATGTCATAAGCCGCATAAAGTTATCTCTTTATTAGCATAACATCAACCAGTCAAAAAAGTAATTAATACAATCGCAACCAGTACTCCATATGAAATTCATGTGAATCTTAATAAGTACCAAGCGGTTACACTTTACGAACAAATACAGTGATCCACTGTAACAGGCAATAGTAAACCCCCAGTCCGGAGTATACCTGGGGTTAAAGCGGCCTAGGCTAGATTATACCCGGGTATATTATGGCCTGGGCCAATTTATACCCCTGGGGTATATTATGGACTAGGCCAATTCATACCCCTCAGGCCAATTTATACCCCCATGATATCAATAGTGTTGAGTGATATACACAAGGATTACTTAATTTTTCAACATTTTATTGAGGATTCAGCTTTGTCAGGTAAGTTAAGTGACATGTTTCAGTCGTACTCGCAGTCTGTCAAGGGGGCCCCGAGTGGCCGAGTGGTCTAAAGCGCTCACCGTTCCGGATCACTGCCATCTCGCCTCTGTCTGCGTGGGTTCGAGTCCAAGGCTCGGCTAGCGTGGGTACGTGGGAAAGCCTGCCAGTAGCTTCTCGTGGGTCGGTGGTTCTTCCCTGGGTATTCCAGGGTTCTTCCTCCACCAGTTATACTGGCCGCCATGTATAGCCTATCTAGTGCTGAAAAATTGCGTTAAACCCTACAACAACAAGAACAAGTCTGTCAAGGTATATACATACAAAATAAGATTATATATATATATATATATATATATATATATATATATATATATATATATATATATATATATATATATATATATATATAAGTCCAGAGACAGTATTATCATGTGGAACACTATCGTGGTAGTGTCAATGAAAAACAATTTGAGCGTTTTATGGAAAACTTGAAAAAGGAATCAAGAATCATTATACAATATATACCTCACATTCTTCCATTCCAATTGTATTGATTAACTATTATATTTCCAACACTCCCATCAATATGTTCTAGTTTTTAAATCACAATGGTATTCTTATTTCTTTAAGCTGAAGCGAAAACATACCTTAATAAACTCAGAAAAGGCGGTGATAATTGTTGTTCATGTTTTCCTGCTACAAGTAAAGACCTGAACGATAAGTAAATATTAATTAAATATACAAGTGGGGCATAGTCTGGCCTGAAGGGGTATGGTCTGGCCAAGGCTCATTTACACCACCGGGCATAGTTTAGTCTAGGACACTTTATCCCTCGGAGTATACTCTGGCCTGGGCCAAACTATACCCGGGTTTAATCTGGGCAGGGGTTAATTTGGCTTGCTACACCGGCACCATAACGTTCGTCAAGGTGACACAAATATTGTACCATGTAATAATAGGCGAGATCGCTTAATATTGATATAGGCTTAATATCCTAAACGTATTCATTCAACAAAGGGATCAATGAGCATACCCGTTATATGAAGAGCAATACTGTACTGTGATTTCCGATTAGCGTGTGGCCACTAGGGTGGAAAGAAAGAAACAAACAACGCAAAAGGTAACCAGTGATGGTCTCCGTTATAGCTCTTGTAAATTGTGTCGAAGATAATATTAAAATGTAACAAAAATTAACCACATTTTCTAAGAAGAAACAAGGATGTCTTTAAATAAGAGAAATGAAATGTCGGTAAAATTCGAATGGGAATTTCATAAAAGATATAAATGCCGATTTCCAATGTGACTTTGACTAGACTTGTCCATAAAAAGACAAAAGAACAACACCAAAACAAAGAAGCTATTGAGTTACAATCTGACATAGAACTTTGCTTCTTGGATCATTATTATAGGTGGCTCCGGTACGCTAAAATTTTATGTCAAACTAAGCTCATTCCTCAGCTTGCATGTTCATTTAGATTTATATGGAGACCTCTTCACGCACTGGGGACAAGTTAACTTATCGTATAAAATATATTGGTATAAAGTACCTCTAACGCTATTAGGAATCCAGTTCTCGTGCAAAAATTGTGGTAGGGAAGAAGGAGACACTTTATAATCTCAACATGTTTAGATCGAGATATGCCCAGTGGCTAGCTATTGTAAGTTAGGAAATAACACAATTTCCATTTGATATAAGAATTCATACAAGAGAGTTTCTATTTTTGCACCACTCTCCGATCGAGAGTTACGATAATCTATGGGAAAGCTGAAGTGGCACCATGTATGCCGAAAGTTGTGAAGGATTTTGCGTATTTATATTTTACCCCATATTCTGCTGTTGTGGAGTCGTACATGTTTAGGTTCCAATTTTAACGTCCCAATTCGTACCGCTGCTGGGCCTAAAACACGCTCTGTTTGTTATTGTTCATACTCCACTCTTCAGGCATTTCTCCTTACAACTTTCATCCTTGCTGTGTTCTGTTTCTAGCGATCTTTGCCATGTGATCTAATTTCGTCAAGCATTGGTATAGGTTTACATGCTACAAATGTTATGTCGCATTCTTTATAGACAATGTGTGCTTGTATGGATTGTCCAACATAGATATAATCTTATTGCAGCTTTATCTGAATACAATGCATGCCAGACAATAACATGCAATAAAAACAAAATTTATAAATATTTTGGTGATGGAGAATAACAAATTCGGTTGGGGGACACAACATTTTTACATTGTGACAGGTATGGATGGGCATCTCCTTGACCATCACTTTTTCTAACGTTAGTGGTATTATCATCATCCAGATTTCAGTTAACTAAATTTATTAGTAAAAAATGAATCCCAATGGATTCCAATGTATACTGCGTAATACAAATTGAAATACAATGTGTTTAAACGAGAAACCTTATGGAAGGCAAATGGGGTATATTGATCAATATTGAGCCATAGCTGTCTGGATAAACTGACGATCTGTAATGCTGGCATCAATGACATAAAATATTCATAATTGCAAATTAAATCTGTTGGTAATCGTATGAAGTAAAAGCTCAGAGTTTAAAAACGAACAATCCCTCCACTGATTCATAATACTGAATATTTACAATTAATCGCGTGGTGCATGGAGTTAATTTCAAATTTATTCTTTTGTGTATTTATTCCTTTCTGAAATCTATAGTTTCACCAACATATTTAGTGGCACAAATTGTATGTCGCGAAATATACTGCATTTCTGGATCGTCACTCAGAATGCTAATGGATACTAAAGCTAACTCAAGTAGAACGAGTTGGTCCTGGGCACGTGTTTGAGATTGAAAAGAGGTTTTTTTTTTTGTAATTGTATGATCCTACATTTTGGGGTTTCCATAACGTAACCTTCTCCCGTACCAGGTGAATCTTCCTTTGCAACCATAGGAATTATATGAAATATTCCCTTCAAAAGAAGTATTTTCATGGTACTATTGATTCTAAGTAAGATGTTGCAAGTTTGGGACATTGGGTTGATAAGTAATTTCTGAGGATATGCAATTGTTATCATTTTTAGTTTTATCCAACTTTTTAGTAAACTAATGTGTTCATAGACTCGACACCTTAGTTCCCCCTGTAACGTATTCCTCTAAATTGTCCCTTTCCAAGGGTAGCCGAAATAGAGCAGACGCGAAAACTTCCATACCCGCTCGTCTATGCATACATTAAAATGAGAGGATTGTTGGACCCTGCAGCATATTTATGACGACTATTTTCCAACTATACCTTTGATTGCGGTCTTAGCCGAAAGGCCATGATAGTTGGTTCTTGCATTCAAGACAATCGGTACAATAACCTGCGGATCCAGATCCAAATCTCATTAAGGAATGATTCTAAACATTCGCAAGCCTCTCTAATAATATTCTTTATCAGTAGAAATTCAGTTCACATTATAAAAGATCATCTATTAATATCCTGGTATATCATTTTCCGTTTTCATGCAGACCTGGCATCGAAACTAAGTAGATCACCAATTGACAAATTATATATATTGCATAAAATTATCTATCTAATCAATCTATCAAATCAATCTATCTATTTAATCTACGTAATCAATCTATATATCAAATCAATCTATCCATCTAATCAATTTATCTATCTAATCAATCTCTCTATCTATCTAATCAATCAATCAATCTATCTATCTATCGTCTATCTATCTATCTATCAATCTATCTATCTATCTATATAATCAATCTATTTATCTAATCAATATATCTATCTAATCAATCAGTCTATCTAATCAATCTATATAATCAATATATCTAATCAATCATCTATCCATCTATCTATTTATCATCTATCTATCTATCTTTCTGTCTTTCTTTGATGCGTATACGTGTGCACGGACGTACACATCGCTATGAGGGTCATTTCAATTCATATCATACTAGCAATGGGGTATCATAGTTCATTCAGTTTTCGATCAAAACGTTACGTCTGTGATACAAACTCTGACAAAAATGATTTTGAGGCGAGTTTAACATGTCTCAGAAGACAAGTTGTTATGCATCATAGATAAATACAGTTACTTTTATAGAACCATTTATTAAGCTTTCTATACCAAATGGCATCGAAAATAAGTAGATCACCAATTAACAAATTATATATCCTGCATAAAATATTATATCTATCTATCTATTTTTCTGTCTTTCTTTCTGTCTTTCTTTTATGCGTATACGTGTGCAGGGACGTACAAATCGCTATGAGGCTCATTTCATTTCATATCATACTAGCAATAGGGTATCTTTGACAGTTAGTTCAGTTTCCGATCAAAACTTTACGTCTGTGATACAAATTCTGACGAAAATGACTTTGAGGCGTCTTTAACATGTTTCAGAAGACATGTTGTCATGTATCATAGATAAATACAGTTAAATTTATAGAACCATTTACTAAACTTTCTATATCAAATATCCTCTACACATGCAAACACAAAATTAAAATATCCCCTGCACTAATAGGGCAGTTGAGTGGATAAGCAATAATAAAATAAATGATAAAATATAATCAAATTGTTAACACAATACACCCAGATATTTTTTTTTCAGCACGAATTCATTTTAGTTTTTCTACATTAATTTGCTTGTTGTTTGAACTAATTTCTGCATATTCTCCACATTGTTCAAATCACACAGGAACCGAAATTAATAGCAGGTTGAGAGTTATGTATATAAACGTACTGCAGGGAATTTTGTCTCAGAATAGAAACCGAGTAGGTCTTTGGACTAAATGAATAAGACAAACACAGTGAGAGAAAGATGGAAATTTATGAAATGAATTAATAAAGAAAAATATATGATGTAAAAATACAATGATTCTCTCACGCTTTCAACATACGATTGACTCAAATCACTCTACACAACAGTCACACATTGAAAATAAACCAAAATATGAAATCAGTATGACGTACAGAACCAAGAAACCTCATGGACTGCAAATACGCTTCAAACAGTATTATACCAAGAAGAGAGATTCACATAATCTCAAATATGAACTCCGACTAAGATTCAAAATAATCTTATGAACACAACTAAGATTCAAAATCTTAGGAACACAGCTAAGATTCAAAATATCTTATGAACACAACTAAGATTCAAAATAATCTTATGAACACAACTAAGATTCAAAATAATCTTATGAACATAAAAATGCAACTGGAACAATAATTGAACCAAACGTATGCTTCTAGACCCCTTGTACAGTCGCACGATTCCTTGGGTTGGCCCACACTCTTATCGGCCGCTCGCACCCTTTATGGATCCACCACATGTACAGTCATACGTATACACACGTACAGACAGCATACATCACCCTTTTGAATTTGCTACGTCTACGTCCGTGGCACAGACATACGTACATACATACATACGTATCGACAGGACGCAGCTTTAAATACTCTGGAAACTCTAGACAGCTCTAAGCAACTTTAGACAGCTTGAGACAGCTTCAGACAGTTCTAGTCATATTCACAGTCACGATCACAGTGACAGTCACACTCACAGCAACAGTCACAATCAGCTACAATAAAATCAAATTGGTCAGAATACTAGTTTCTGTAAAATCTCTAGATATATGATAATACTTTAACGTCTAATAGTGACTTGCAATTCAAAGTTCAAATCTGCGTTGTAATAAATGCATTATTACGCGATTAGACATTGCAAACCGAATAAGCTTTGCATATCAAACGAAATGTAAATTCAACACTTACCCCTATGGCTGGAGATTAATGGAGAGCGTACCCTCCTTGACGTGATCCAAAACGACCAGTCGGCTTTAGAAATTGATCTTACTTAAATCCATAGGAGAGTTAGCAAAAGTCAGGGTAAAATACCCGTACATATCATGTTATAAATGTTTCTCCGTCACAAGTAATTTCTGGCGAGGTACATGTTAATACAGTCGCTTGCCTGGAAAAACAGGTATTCACCCTAGATAACGTTGTACGCATGTACAACGAGAAATAGTCAAATAGTTCTGAGGCAAAACCGAGTTATTTCTTTGCCTAATTCTGTGACAAATTTAACAAAACTGACATATACCATTCATGCCCTATATAATTCAATTCAGTCTGATTTATGTTTCATTGGTTGCAGCAAAGATATGTTACCAAATAAAGACATTAGTCATGTAACAACACACAAAGACGCACGCACAATAAACCTTTCATTGATATAGCACAATATATTATTAAACAAATATTGGGATCATAATTATTGGCCAAATGGAAACCATATTCACATAGATTATGAATAATTCAATAGTAAATAGCTGACAAGATTGCCTTTAGACCAGTAAATGACATGTTTTTTTCAGATTTTGAACTTTATCCTAAGTTAATCATCAAATATAAATTTCAAAACAATCCTGACACCAGGCGGACCAGTACCAACACTAACCTCATAATGCTGAGTGACTAGAGAGGCAACTGTTAGTGTCATTTTTATAGGGTAAATCCGAATAAAAGTACAGCTAATTAGAGTTACTCAAATATAAATTATCCAGCAAGGCGGAACGTCTGACATGAACACAATATTCTCCTGCAGACAATTTTATATATCGTAATTAACCTAAGATCAGGGCTGTTTGTATTTAAGCAGCAGGGGGGGCGAATCCGACATTTTGTCCAATCGTTATTTGGCTTAATTAGTACTTTCTGCACTCAGCGGATCCGGTGTCGTCAGCGCCTGGTAAAAAAAAAACGACGTCGTCGTCGAGGGGATCGTCCGGACGTCATTTGGTTTAATTAATGCCTTCTGCGCGCCGATCCCAGCGTCGTCAGCGTCCGGTAAGCACATCGACGACCGCGTCGATGTCATCGCCCCCCCTGCTGCTAAGTGGCTACTCACAATTTAACCGAATATTTGGTCAAGTCCGATACGATATCGTGTCCGAGGGTCATGTAAATTTATCGTTACAAATCCATGTGGGGTCGACTGAGCATGACTAAAAAAGTTTCGAAAAGTATTAAAGTCCATGTCACCGCCGCACCATGTCTGCCAAATATTTCGTAGCGTGTGTGTATCAACGCCGTTGAATACAGCAAGAATATTACAGTTATCTCTGATTACTTTTGGAATCTGAGTGTATCGTTGAGTGACATATATCACGTCAGTGTTTTTATGCCTGCCTCTGGAAAATATCCTAGCTGGGTTTTTTTGATTGTCTAACATAACATCATCGTACACGACTAGATTGTTAACGCCGCCATCAATATCATCGATACCCGGTGCATCATTGATATCTGTAATAAACTCAATAACATTTTTTTTAGCGATCGCTGATGCATTCTCGTTGAAATCTTTCAACACCTCGTAGCATCGTTGATCATCTACGCTAGGAGCAACCAAATACAACTTATCCCACTTCATCCATCTCATTATTAAATTGAGTAACAATTGCGTCTTGCCCGATCCAGATGGTCCGATGATAATCATCCGGATCGAGTTTGGTAACGCTGCAACATGCTTAACTGGTTCTCTTGTTTTAATCGCTGGAAAGTCAATTATATTCATGTCTCTATACATAAATTATGGATCTATATTGTGTAAAGTGTAGAGTACGTACTGGCACAAATGATATGACAACCGCTACAACAAAAAATAACAGATCGGCGCTTACTGGCAAGTGTGCACAATGCGGTACAAAGAAATTTAGATTTATTTCTATTAAACCCGGGGATGTTTTAAAAAAAAGCGAGGAGGTGATATTGCAGCCAAGTTATCAAAACTCCCCGGAACCCCGTGGGCAAAGTATCCAGGAGAAAAGCACCTCCCAGGATATAGCTACTGTGGCCCCGGAACGCGATTAGATATCAGACTCGATGATCAAAATCAGCCCAAACCCGGTGAGTACCCAATAAACGCTATCGATAAGGCGTGTCATGCTCATGATGTTGCTTACTACAAAAGTAGCGATCTGCAGCAGCGTCATATCGCGGACGTAAAATTAATTCACGCGCTAAATGCTATTCCTGATAAATCCTTCAAGGAAAAATTGGCCTCATGGTTGGTAAAATCGGCTATGAAAGGTAAATTAATGATTGGAAGCGGAGCTTCTCGCGCTGGTAATTGAAAACGCTAGCGTTTATAATAACAACATGGAATCCATCTATTATTCTCCGAGAGGATACTGGAAGGGGGGGGGGCCGCAATTGGTAAGCTTGCAAGCGCTGCAAAAGTAACGAGGGCCACTGCGGCTAATTGGTTATCCAAACAGGCTATATGGCAAATTTATCTACCACCGCCTAAACAAATCAACTTCTCGCGCTTTGATGTCAGCGTACCTAATGAAGTTCATCAGGCTGATATACTATTTTTGCCGCATGACAACGGTTACAAATACGCGCTAACCGTAGTTGATGTTGCGAGTCGATACAAACAAGCGGAGCCGTTAAAAACAAAGTCAGCAACTGAAGTAGCCGCTGCGTTTGAAAGAATTTATCGAAGAGGTCCTCTGCGCTGGCCAAATCTATTACAAGTTGATCCTGGTAGTGAATTTCGCGGCGCTGTTTTATCAACGCTGAAACATCATAGCGTCGCGGTACGACGAGGTCATACTGCGCTACATCGTGATCAGGCAATTGTTGAACGATTCAATCGGACTCTTGCTGAACGGTTATTTGGATATCAATACGCGAAGGAATTCATCCAAGAAAAACGATCTCGTGAATGGGTTAAAAGGTTGCCAGGCGTAATTGCCGCGTTAAATAACGAGATTACCCGAGCAATCAACATGAAGCCCAGCGACGCGATTAAAGAAAAGTATATACCCGGAAGATCAAAAATAGATAGCGTTTCCAAGCCGATTCTCGGCGATGTCACTGTTAGATATCTATATGAACCAGGAGAGCTTGAAGGCGGTAAAAAAAGAGCTACTGATCCTATTTGGAGTGTTACCACACATAACATATCAACGATAACACGATCAACTGATAGACCACCGATCTATAGACTGGATTCAACTGCCCCACAGCGGAGGTTTACACGCGAGCAACTACAAGTGATACCTGACGATACTCAATTACCCCCGCGTGGTCTTAACTAGCGCCGTTGCGTCTATTGCACTCAAGACAGGTCAACCTCACATTGTTTTTGACATGACCGAGACTGTTATCGATCCTATCCACGGTAAATTGGCGAGCGTCTTTATCCGAATAACGCCAGCGCATTACACAATTACAACTCGCGCAGTGATTATTCTGTTGTTGTCGTAACGCAATTATTAATTCGACATCAATATCAAAACGCCGCTGTTTTTTTTATCCTGTTGGCGGTAACCCGAGAGTTTTCTATTAATGACGCTTGCATCGATGACTCCGTCAGTGACTCCGTCACTGGCTTCGTCACTGACTCCGTCAACAACACTTCTTCGAAGCTGATTTATCCTCCGTACTCGGGACACTGCAAGATAGACTAGATTCGACCATTCGATGCGATTATCAACTATCCAAACAATTGTGTCCGTGATAGTTAGTCCCTGCGAGGAATGTATTGTCGTTGCGTATCCTAGCGTCCACGGGGATTTATCAGCACGTAGCGCGTCCTCGACGACGCTGATATCAACGAGCACAATATCATTCAGCACGAGAATTTGTTTTTCTGTCCGGCCTGGAATCTCAACTTCAATGTTCTGCCGCCGTGTGTCCGCGGGTCTATAACATAACGGCACTGGACGCGTTGGAAACTTTTCCTTATGCAACGCAAACAACTTCCGCTGAAGTGTGTCTCTGACTATCTTTCTACTCGCTACAATCAAATCGTTTGGTCTCCATGTTTCCCAGAATTCATTTAACGGCGTTTCCGGAATCACCTCGCGGATTATTTCACATTGAATTCTATCCGGCTGTAATCTGATTAATTTTTTAACCTTGCGCAGTTGTTCATCAAGTGCTCGGTAATCAGTATCGGTTTCTTCATAATAGTCCACAAAACCCCTTAACCAATCATGTGGACCCTCGCCGACAAATGGTGGTGGTTGGCCATGGTCGCCACACATGATCACCGCTGTATTCGCGCGCAGTAACCACTCAAGAAACATTTGTAAAACATCTAACGAAACAGTACATATTTCGTCCCAGATGATAACTTCAGGAATAAATTTTTCACCCATTCGACCAGGAGTCCACTCACCGCCGCTGTATCGAAAAAAGCTGTGATAAGTAACGGCGTCAACATTTCGTTGTTTTATCTCTCGCGCTAGTCTATGGGTCGGTGTAAGCACGATTATACTTGCCCGCGTTCGAAATAATTCAATTGCCCGAGTCGTTTTTCCTGACCCGCCACAGCCGCTTAAATAAACCGTCTTGTGTCTACAAATTGGATCAGAACACGATGGTGCATTAGACCATTCTGACAATTTATCGCCGCGTAGGTAATTGTTTTCAACGGTGACATCTGCTGACGGGGAATAATCGCGTCGTATTTCTTTTTTAATTCTCCATGTACCCCAACTGTCGTCCGGACTAGTAAACCCGGCTACGTTTCCCTTATACGCTACGTCAACATAAAACGAATCAACGGCTACTCTAACCGCGGTGTCGGGGAATCTATTTATCATCGAGAATAAATTGATAGCGGCGTAACCCAGCATAGACGTCCTCAAATGCGGGTATGCCGGGCTGTCTCCATCGCTGTAGGTAACAACTGTACCCAACCTTGTTCCATTGGACAAGAAAGCTGTTTCGCAGTTCACGTATCTATTTTTCGCCACTGCGTCCTTGACTACGAAATCATATTCTGCGTCATCTATAATCAGCCGTGAGCAATATCGTTTGTAATCGCAGTTTTTTCCACCTTGTGTGAACTTACCAATTATTCTTCTACCGAGATCTTTTGCCTCGTGGTTTCGTTGGTTAAATATCCTCCTGGACCATTCGACGATATATTCCTCGTCGGCATCGATGTGTTTTTTGGACTCGTCAATTATGCTATCTAGACGCTCCGGTTCTGGTAACCAGACTTCAGTCTGCGCTCGGTATGATATAATCGCGTCACTGACAATCAACGAAACTAGCATTTTACAATCAATCATGTACCGTAGCAGCGCTATTGGCAGCCACTTCTTTTCAGCCATGTGTCTACCGATCCAAATATAGCAACAGCGATGAAGTCCTGCCGCGAACTCAAATGATACTATGCGAGCGAATCCGGTTAAATCAAAATCAGGCAGTGGTCCATTAATAGCAACACGAGTCATTTCATGTCTGGGGTGTCCAAATCGTTTGAAATACTCAGCGGCGGATCCATACCCGAGAAAACTCGCTGGATAACAGGCAACCATATCAACGGAAATCATAGCGTCGCGGTTGTATTCAGTGTTCCATAGTCCACCGTGATAGTATTCCAAACAACTGGATTGTACATCCGGTAGAAATTCCTTGCGCGTTGGACTCCACGCATTTTTCCTCGCTGCAACATGAGCCGCAACCGATGGAATCGTAAAACAATTTGTTAGCAGTTGTTCATCATGCTCTTCAAATTCCATGGCGGTTTTTTTCATCCTGTTGTGAAATGCTTCAGTGCGATATAATTCACCGTTTGGTCTTACAAACTGATCAAAGGTATCAGCGCTGCGAAGTAACCACACTGATACAGGGTCGTTTTTACACAAATAAGCGATAGCATCAAATAGTTTCCTCTCCGCGAGAAAACCATTTTGTATAAATTCCCCCGGGATATACTTTACCGTTCTATCCCGTGGAAACACTGTGATCGCGGGCGTCCATGCGTGTTCGTTATGATCAATAATTTTGATTGGGGCCCCATTTGATTTGTACTTTGATTCGTATAATACTTCACCGGTTATCGTTGTAACGGTTATTGGAAATCTCAGCGATGTTTCTAATCTCGCTATGTCGCTGATGGTTGCTCCTCGCTCGCGCACTGTCTCCTCCCACTGGCTGAATTTGCTACGTCGTAAATCAGTCAATTTGTTTCCTCGACACGCATTTGTAAAATGCTCTATTACTCGTTCTGCTACACAATTTATCCCCGTTGACTGTTTCATTGGTTTCAGTTTTCCGATATCAGGTTTCTTATTTAACGGGTATATTCCATAAACAACTGCTGTTTCAGGATACGCTCGTTCATAGTATGGTCTGTCAATTCCGGTTAACAGCCCCGGCTTGGAGTCGCGGCTAACAATGACTGTTTTCTTGTCGTGGAGAACTGGTTCAAATTTATCACGTATGATCCAATCACCTGATTCCACCCGGACAATGAATTTTACTCTGAAGAAATACTTTTTACCGTCAAGTTGTGATATTATCGTTGCTGCGCGGTTGTCGTTCATGGTAGCATCAACAACGCCATCAATTCGAAATGTTGACCAACTATGAGATGCGCCATCACGCTTGAATTCATCGATACAATCGCGTATTTTACTCAACAGGGTTCTATCGTTTATTAACGCTTTTGGTGCGTCCTTGAGGACTCTATCGAGATTGAACTTAATATTTTTCCAGGGCTTAATTGCTGCTAATCTCTCGAACTCATCCATATAATTAAAACAAGTATTTAAATGAAAGAATATAGTATAATGAATCACTGCAAATGGTTGATGATTGGGTCGACAACCCCGTGCAATAAATCATGTAGAGGCGAATTCTGCGGGTATCATTTACAAAGCGTTCGTAATGGTTCTCTTGGGCCCCCTCCCGTGCTTGGTTTGTCACGTCGGTGTAAGAGGAAAATCGCAGTTGTGTATCAATTGTGGCGGAAAGCGATACAGGGAACTAAAACGCTATTATGACAAGCGAATTAAAAACGCCGTCATTGACCCCACCGCTGACTTCGTCATCAAAACCCCCCAGGACTACGTTGAAAGATTCATAATTAAACCAAATAATAAATTAGACAAATAGTATTATTATATAAATGGACCAAGAATTTCAGCCGCATCCTGTGCTCGTCAATTACGAGGCATCTCGCGACGGCATTGTTAGAAACCGCAAACTGAAGAAGCCGGTTGGTACCGTAAGTAATCAGGGGTATCTGGTGTTTGGTGCCGGAAAGAAGAAGTACCATGTTCATAGGGCGGTATTTGAGGTATTCAACGGATTAATCGAAAATGGACTTGTGATTGATCATATTAATAATAATAAGACTGATAATTCTCTTATAAACTTGCAAGCTGTCTCGCAGAGTCAAAATACCAAAAAAGGCCAAACCGGTAAATACCCAAAGAAAGCAAAACCCGTAAAGTCATTTGATACAACAACTCACGAGGAAAAAATATTTCAGTCGATGAATGAAGCCAGTAGATACTTTGGCATTTGTATCGCCTCAATACGAAAAGTAGCAGAACGAGTATATCAAACAGCAATCTCAAAAAAGACCGGGCATAGAATTCGATTTTTATATGTAAATATCAGCGAGTGACGAAGTCACCGGCGCCTATGGCGCTGACGAGGTCGCCATGACAATAAATTGTCCATTCCGGAAGAAAACGAATTATTAAACACCTTCGGAATTGATACGCGGGGGTTTCATTTTTTTTATTTAAAAACAAGATGTTTTATAGGAATAATGAATATCGAAGACATCAATAATATATTAGCCGAGATTTCAAAATTAAAAAATCAAGGAATTGAATTATCTGATGGTCTCGACAGTGAAAAAATATTATCCGATTATGAGATTATTAACGAACAATCGAAACGGGGGCGTTTTACCCTGGCCCGCGAGTACTTTTTTGTAAAACGATTACAACATACGATCAATGAAAACTTGTACCACAATGACGCAAATGCATTCATTGGACTATTTACTGCCGTTGAAATAATACGAAAAAAACTCGGACATGTTTATGAACGACGCCGGGAGATTTCTAGTAAGATCAAAAACATTAGAAGGATTATAGACGAAAACTCCGGCGAGAAATTAGAAATTACTTCGCAATTGCAATAATGGTAGGCGAATCACTTACTACTCGGCTAGCCAGAGAGCGGCTAGCAGCGCTTAAAAAGTTCATACCGTTACGAGACAGGGTCCGAGAACAACTTCAAACGCGGCAGCAACTACAAACCGATTTTACTGTTGGAAGCGAACAGCTCTTTGCCCCGGTAACTAAAGCGACCAAAGATGTTACGGCGGCAACTGTACCCGTCCTCGATGCGCTTGAAAAGATAGCGGCTCAGACAAAACAAACAAAAAGGTCTTTAGAAACACTAGCGGCTGCCACAACACGGAGGCCACCACCACTCGCCATAACCGAACCACAAGAAGCTTATGTTACAATGGCCGACGAAGAAGAACTAGGCGCCACCGCAAGAGAACCAGAAGAAGAAATACCGGAAGAAACATCGGAAGAAACATCGGAAGAAAAAGAGAAAGGGAGGGGTATACCCCGTAATGTGCTTAGAAAGTCCACAATAGATCAAATTAGAGACCTCAGCAGCAGGAGGGAAGAATTAATTGATTTTGCTGCCAACAATTTTGCTAAGAAAACACGAGATAAGGAGCATATCAATAGCGGTTACGAGAAAAATATAAAGTCGTTAAGGGATTGGACAAGAATAGTGTATTTAGCGAGTAAACATAAAAATGTATTACTACGTGGAGATGGTCCCGATTACGACGCATTCCACAAGGAAGTTGAAAAAAGGGTAAAACTAAAAAAAGAAAAGGATACTCTGTTGGTAAAGAATCCTAAGGCGTTACCTGTCCTAACAGTGTTCTCAGTGATATATCACGGCTAGAGGTACTAATCGGAGGAAAGCGAGCCGGAAATAACTCTCCGGAAATAATCAATGAGGCCGCTGATATTTGCAAGCGGTTATTTACGGGCGGTATCATGGACGTTAGTGCGTATCGAACGCTCATAGACGAACTCGTGGATGATTAAAAAAATTATCGTTTTGTTAATTTTGGTCGTTTTTTGACCGTTTTTGGTCGTTTTTTGACCGTTTTTGGTCGTTTTTTGACCGTTTTTGGTCGTTTTTTGCCATTTTTTGACCGTTTTTTGAGGGCAAAAACCCAGGAAATCATTTAGAGAAAATCGATGTTTTTGCTGAAAAATCGAAAAAAACGACTATAGGCAACAAAAAATGACCAAAAATGACTAAAAATCAAGAAAAAACCGGAAAAAAACCGGATTTTTATCGAGGGCAAAAACCCCAGGAAATTTTGATAAAATTTATTCCGGTTTTCCACACGGCGGTGGGAAGGGGGTGGTGATCACAATCACTAATTGAAAAACCGGTGTTTTTATAATAAAGATGATCATACACTACAACCACGATAAACCAGTACTCGTCTACGTGGTAAACTCGCGATTGCCTGTTTACCGCGCGTACTATGGAGATGGTCTCGGTAGCACCATTGCGGGGTTATTCACAAGAGTGGCTCCAAAAGTAGCGCCGTTAGCCAAACAATTAGGAATGAAGGCTATTGATGTTATTCGTGATAAGGGTATTAGTGCTATTGGAGATGTTGCCGGAAAGGCGCTTTCTGCTGCAAAGGACAAACTAATGTCGTTGGTGAGGAGAAAAAAGCAAAAACCACCGGTGATGCCATCAACGACAGTGATGCCTGCAAATGTCAGTAAAGTAATAAATAACGCCGTGGAAGAAAAACTAGCGTCGTTGGTAAACAATAATCAAGATGACGCCGCAAACATAATAGCGGGGAGTGGTTTAAAACGACGACGATGATTTAGATGCATCAGCGTATTATTAAATAAAATGTTTAAACGAACAGCTGACCCGGCGTTTGATATGGACGCACCAGTGCACAAGGATGATTCTGTCCGTAATTATCAATTTTATTCCTATCATGCAGTACAACCCGACATACGATCGCGAATTGAACTTCAAGTCCATGATACCAGTAAATACTTTTTACCGTGTGAAGCGTTTATTGAATCGAAGGAGAACTTGTAACAGAGGCCGATACTCCTACTGTACCAGCACCGTATCCAGATGGTACCAAAGTTGGCTTAGTCAATAACGGCGTAATGGCGCTGTTTGAGAGCGCAAAATATCTCATTGACGGGCGAGAGATCGAGTCTATAGAACGCGATGTTGATGTTGCTACAACAATAATCGGGCTAGCAAGATATTCCGACGATTACACAAGATCAGCGGGTCCATCTATGATGTTTGCAAAGGATACTAGAAACACTGCCGGAAACTCGCAATTTGTGGTAAGACGACCAAAAAAAAATGCTGGTGACGCTGATGCTGATGTTGAGAATATGATTATAAATAGCGATCCTAATTTCAACATCGGAGCCGTAACACGCATATCAATGTTAACAGGACCGCGTAGATCTTTCTCATGCGCGATTCCACTGCATCATATATTTGGATTTTGTAGGAACGTGCGAAAAGTTATCTACGGAGCAAAGCATACCGTGGTACTTGTGCGAAAAGGTGATGATAGAAATGCAATTTGGAGAATTTCAGCGGATACTGCAAATCCAAATAATGACCCTGGTAAAATCGTTTTAACTAAAATGTCATTGTGGATGCCGGTGTTGACTCCATCCATTACCACAGAGGCACGATTGCTATCCTTCATGGAGCAGGAAGGAAAATCATTACTAAGTTGGCTAACAACAACAACAGATACTAAGCAATCAAATATCAATGGTATATTCACATGGAACCTGGCATCACAACAAGGTATTTCGGCTCCGCGTCATATATTTGTTGCGTTGCAGGATATGACGAGAGTTGATAATCAATTATCCAGCCATATGATATTTGATCGATTAGGCGTTACTGACGTCTCGCTGAGAATAAACGGCCAGCAGGAACCATCCGAGGATATACAGCTTAATTACGGCGACAACCATGTCGCACGTGTGTATCATCGATTGCTGTCGTACATGGGTCGTGATCAAAACGTCGACACTGGTTTGCAAATATCACAACTTGATTTCAGAGAACTATATCCGATCTATTACTTTTCGCTGGAACATCTTGATTTAACGAGACAATCGGTCGTTGATATACACTTCAGAGCTCGTATAGCCCCGGCTGGTGTTAATTATAGAGCGGTTGCTGTCATTCTCAGCGATAAATCAATGCTGTTGGAAGGTGTTGGTGGACGAATGAGAATCGTTGATGCACCAGTGGAAAACATGTAATTGAAAGCACAAACACGTTTACAATAAAATGTCGTATAGTGTCGTCAGTGTAGAGTTGACTGATGGTCAAGTCAAGAAATTACGATCAAAGTCGGCTAAACAATGCGGGACCACAATAACGCTGAAGCCGTCACAGATGGCAGGTGGTAATCATAAGATATCGTTGACGGCGCGTCAAATAAAACATTTCAATAATGCGATGAAGAATAAAAAGGGTGTTCAGGTAGATTTCTCGGCCGCAGCGATTAAAAACATGGAAAAGACCGGTGGGATATTTCCGCTGTTAGCTGCGATTCCAGCGTTGATTGCCGCGGCGGCCCCAGCAGTGGCGAAGGCGGCGGCGTTAGGGGCCGTTGGTACCGCGGCGGGAATGGCATTGAAGAAGGCAACCGGGAAAGGCTACAAAAAAAACGACCCGTAGCCGGAAAGGGTCTAAGACTACCGGGAACCCCGTATTCATGGTACTCGGGAAAGGGTCTAAGACTACCGGGAACCGTTTATTGACTCGGGAGTCTATGACTCCTGAGTCAATGACTCCCATGTCTAATTTTGATTTAATAGACGCCGCCGACGCGTTAGCGATAAAAAACTTCAGAGGTGTTTTTATGAGGGATCAATTACCGGCGGCACCAAGGAATATTGAAACCGGCATAATTAACCTCGATGGGTCCTCCGGAGCGGGAAGTCATTGGGTTGCATACGCGATTGATCCGCGTGCGATCGTCTATTTTGATTCATACGGGTTAGCCCCGCCGAACGAGTTTATGCGGTATATCCGGACGTGTTCAGCCCGGGTTTTTTATTCCACGCTGCCAACACAGCAGTTAAGCGACCCGCCGATATGCGGCCGTGAAGTATTGAACGTACTCGCGGCGATTTCATCATCGCGAAAACCACCTCATGTGGTTGTAAACGAATACACTAGTGGGGTCGTAGAGGCCCGGCGGGTTAATTAGAAACGCTGTTTTTTTTTACAATAACGATGATTGATATTTGGGGACGACCTATTTCGGCGCTGAAAGGATCCACGGAAACGCCCGCCACCGATGACATAAAAAAACTAATCGAGGATGAAATCGCTGATACGTTGAATTTAACAAGTGTTGACCCAGGTGAAATAGTTGTATTTCAAGACCGCCAGGGTAAATTGAAATCCAGTAATGTGTCGCTGGATGACGTTTTAACACGACGGCGTGATGCCGCCGAGGACACTATCGCGCTGTATACCAGCGACGGACGACTCAAGCCGGGTGAACATCTGTCGACGATAACATTAGTCAAAGACGGTTTTATAAGGTTGAATAGATCGGTGACCGAACTTGACGCGCAGGTGAAAAAATCTGTCACCGAGGTGAAAAAATCTGTCACCGATATACAACTCACTACCGCTAGTTTTTTCGGGACCCCGACGGTAACCGAACCGAATCTTGCAACAATAAAAAATACTATTTCGGAGTTTACAACGCTGTCGGGCCAATTTTACACGTTACGAAAAAATGTTAACAGGATCGATGACAACTTTGATAAATTCTTTGGTAAAAAAAATACCAAGCTGGATGAAATCACAACAACTATAAATGATATCACTGCGTATGGACAGGAAATAAAAACAATCAAAACTGATGTTGCAGCGAACAAAGGGAGTGTAGACGTGCATGAACGGGAAATAGAAATAATCGGCGCTAATGTTGCAACGATCATAAATAATGTAGACTCGCATACAGGGGAAATAGGAACGATCAAAACTGATATTGTAGCGAACAAAAGGAATATAGACGCGCATACACAGGACATAATGACAATCAGAGCTGATATTGAAGCGAACAAAAGGGGTGTAGACGTGTATAGAGGGGAAATAGGAACGATCAAAACTGATGTTGCAACGAACAAAAGAAATATAGACGTGTATGGACAGGAAATAAAAACAATCAAAACTGATGTTGCAGCGAACAAAAGGAATATAGACGCGCATACAGGGGAAATAGAAACAATCGAACTTGATGTTGCAGCGAACAAAAGAAATATAGACGCGCATACAGGGGAAATAGAAACGATCAAAACTGATATTGTAGCGAATAAAAAAGGTATAGACGTGCATGAACAGAGAATAGGAACGATCAAAACTGATATTGTGGCGAACAAGAATAATATAGACGCGCATGAATGGAGAATAGATACACTCATTACTAAGGTTGCAGCGAACAAAAAAGATGTGGACGCGCATACACGGGAAATAGATCCACTCATTACTAAGGTTGCAGCGAACAAAAAAGATGTGGACGCGCATATACAGGAAATAGATATACTCATTACTAGGGTTGCAGCGAACAAGAATAATATAGACGCGAATTTGCGGAGAATAGAAATAATCGGAACTGATGTTGAAGCGATTAAAGACGGACTACCGAGAGTAGCAGAGCAATTCGAAAAAATAAAAATCCCTCATGAGAACATCATCAACACAGTATACACAATTCGGCATGGATCATTCGATTGGACTCCTACACAGAATACAGTAAATACTACCGCAACTGTTAAGGGCATTTATCGATTGACACTGGTTTCAATGATGCAGTTTAATATATTATCGTCGAGTTCATCTGGGGTTTAACAATACAATATCAACAATTATAGACAAGAACGCAACTGAACAGTTTACAATTTATGCCGTTGATGGAAATTTAGCCCGGGCAAACATCACATGGTATGTGGAATTTGTAGCGAATCTAAGTAATTAAAAACACTAGCTCTTTTAGAATAAAATGACCACCAGGGTAATTGAATCAGAGGTATCACCGACGTCACATCAATATCGATTCGATACCGCAAAAGAATTCTCCGCGAATTTGAAAACGCTTTCCGCGCAAAAATAAAAAAATACCGCAGAAAAATAACCACCATCGACGCGGTCGTGTACTCGGTGTCGGGTATAGTAGCTGGCGCCGGTGTTATTTTATCCACGGTGACCACGATAGCCCCGATCGCTGTTCCAATCGCTGTCTCCGCGATGACAACAATTGCTGGAGTCGCCAACGCAATCACTAAAAAGATATCATCGTGTTTTCAGAAAAAACTCAACGAGTATACAGTAAAACATCAAATAGTATCCGACGCGTACTCGAAATTATCCGGGTTGATCTCGTTATCGATTGATAATTTGTTCGTATCCGATGTTGAATTCTCCACGATGGTCCAGTTGTATAGCTCCGCGATGTCAAAAATCGAGGATTTTCAACTGGAAGCCGGAACCACCTGGTTGTTGAAATTAGACACTAAAAACAACGAATAATAATAATGTCGCTGAACCCCGAAGGGTCTCAATTACTTCAGCGGATCGCGGAGAACACCACTCCGGTACAAACAAATATGATATCGATAACGTCAACGAAGCCAGAATTCAGTGTGAACTTCCCGTCGCCGGTTCCAGTGAAGGAAATAGCGCTGGCAAAATTGCGAGTATATCACAGTTGGCCTAATATTCGAGCGGACGCATTTAACGGACAACAACCTAATAACTCGCTGGTTTTTGCATGGACAAATAAGCCCGATGGGACCCCAGACTGGAATGAGGTTACAATACCAACTGGGTCATACCAAATAGAACAAATCAATAAGGAATTTCAACGCAGGATAAAATCGATCACAGGAAAAGAATCAAAAATCGCTATTACGGTTCATGAACCGACGTTATCGTCGACGATTGAAATAAGCACACCGGGGTATATGGTTGATATTTATAACAGTTCAATAAGAACCATACTAGGATGGCCTAAGAATCCACCCGCGGACGCCCCCCCATCAACTATCCTCAGACACGATAACGGAGATGGTGGTAGGCATATTGCTCCATACAACGTAAATATTGCATCGGTGATAGCAATCAATCTGGTGTGTGATGTTATCGAAGGGAGTTACCAGGTGGATACCAAGCAATCAAATCAAGCTCAACAGGGATATATCCTTTATTCATTTTCACCAACAGCCCCTCCGGGATTTTTAATCGTTGAGAGTCCGATTAATCCGGTCTATATGCGATGCCATAATCGATTTTTAACGAGAATTAATTTCAGACTTACCGATCAGTCAAATAACCTAATTGATCTACAAGAGGAGGAGTTAGTGATCACTCTGTTTGTAAGATCATAGCAGCAGGGGGGGCGATGACATCGACGCGGTCGTCGATGTGCTTACCGGACGCTGACGACGCTGGGATCGGCGCGCAGAAGGCATTAATTAAACCAAATGACGTCCGGACGATCCCCTCGACGACGACGTCGTTTTTTTTTTACCAGGCGCTGACGACACCGGATCCGCTGAGTGCAGAAAGTACTAATTAAGCCAAATAACGATTGGACAAAATGTCGGATTCGCCCCCCCTGCTGCTATTTATCTATCTGTTTAGAGGTTTCTTGGATTTTTTCGCTTGATGAGGGTCATATAGATTTCACTCTTATGGTGGAAAGGTTTCGCTCGCTTAAAGATCAAAATTCTGTGTGAAAAGCTATTGTCCCTGAAAAACCTAATTTTGTTGTGCATGAATCATATCATCTTAATTGATTATTAAATACCGGGACAAAACCAATGTCTCCGCTGCATCCGGAAAAATATAGATTTTCCTGTCTTTTATACTGTAAGCCGCCTCTATTGGCAAGATAATATCAAAGGCCGAAAGCTAATAAAAGCTCGTTCTCCCGAACGGTTATTGTTTTAATTCTCACTTGAGTAACATCATTCCCTTTCGGTTTGTTCTCAAAATATCCCTGAACTGCACTGACTGGTTGTTGCTTTCTTATTTGCGCGGTGTATTATGCGCAAATATACAAAATTTTGGTACGGTTAAAAACAAAGTAGTCGTATATGGTCGTATGTCCATTTGTAGTCGCACAGTATACAGTATTTATCAGAAAAGGATAGCAGTTAAATCTTTCTTCGACCAGAAAAAAGAGGATACATGACTAGCTCAAGAGGAATGGAAATCTTGTTTTCACGACTTTGCAAGAATACAGATAGCAACTGAAGATTTTTCTTCTCTCATCATTTCCTCCTATTCGTCCCTCTGTCGATATTGAGTGAGTGACGACTCACAACCACGACTCAGTCAACAATGCAGACTAAGATTTAGTTCAGTCGTCAACCAGGTCGACGAATCAGTCGGCGACCCAAATAACGATTCAGTTGACGCGCATTCAACGACCCAGTAGGCGAACTAGTAGACGAGATGGTCGCCGACCCAGAGGATGACCCAGTCTGTGATCCAATAGTACAACACAGCGACTCAGTTGACGAACCAGAAGAACAACCCAGAAGAACGACCTTGTCAACGAAACAGTAGCCGACCTAGAAGATGACTAGGCCGACGACTCAGCGACCCAGTCAACGGCCCTGAAGAACGATATAGTCGACGATACATTCTGCGATCTGGAGGAGAAAGTATACAAACCATTCTCCGACCAAGAAGATACCCAGTCAGCGACCCAGAAGAAGGCGACCCGGGAAACGACCAGTCTGCGTCCAAGAAGATAGCCCAGTAGACGATATAGTTGCCTGCCAGTCGACGACTTTAAGCCAAGATTACGACGGTATCCTGCTTACGTTGAAATTTGTCAAAACCTGGAGAACCGATCCTAAGACAGATACTGCAGGGTGTCACTAAAATATAAAGACCTATAATAAAGAACCAGAGATAGCGAGACAGGTTCGATCCGCTACAAATTGGAGGCAGCGATGGGATAGGTAGTGCAGTAGAAGGCATAATCCAGCTGGCTTACGCAGATTCAACATTCGGCGACTGGATGCTTACTCCTGAAACGGAAGTAAACACAGCAATTCCTTTCAACGATGAATTCACAAAAGACTGCGAATATTTGGTGACACTGCTAATTGGGATGAATGGAACTATAAATAGAAGATCGGAAACGGGCAGGGAGGCAGGGGCGTCGAGAGATGGAATCGCCTCTACACGACAGATTCACTTTAGTGGACAGGCGATGTCGACACTCTCGGTGAGGTTTAAACGAGTCAATTGTTATGCCATTCGGGCTCTATAATGCACCATAGGCCTTCAAATGATTGATGAAGGCAGTTCTGGCGGGGCTGTAGTGGCAGATATGTTTGGCTTAACTCGACGACATAATAATCTGTGAACACACATTCCAAGAGGAGTTGGATCGTTTTCGATATGTCTTTGACAGGTTTCTGAAAGCTAGTCTGACGCTCAAGCCGAAGAAATGTCGTTTGTTCGGAAAAACAAGTCAAGTACGTGTCTCGAAGGAGGGGATACATGCAGATTCCAAAAAGTTTCCGCCTTTGTTGACTGGAGAAATCCGACGTCGCAGGCAGAACCACGCAGCATTCTGGGATTATGCTCATACTATCTCCAATTCATCAAGGCGTTAGCCGATACTGCAGCTAGTCTACCCAGATTGACAGATGAGTTTTTGAGGCGCTTGACAATAGGCCCTGTTTTAGGGATTTTCAGACCCTTGAGATCCCTCCAATTTTAACATAGACGAGATTCGCAATGGACTTGGAACCGTCCACTCACAAATTCACAACGGTTGCGAGAGGATTGAAGCATATGCTGGCCGATCGCTAACGAAGCCGGAAGAAGATAGTGCGTCACGAAAATAGAGCTATTGACGATCGTATATTTTGTGCAGTGTTTTAAGCATTACCTATATGGAATGTGTTTCTAAATCACGGCTGAAAACAGCTCCTTAAGGTGGTTACTGGATTTCAAACATCCGGAAGGACAACACGCAATATGAATCGAAGTCCTGTAACAGTCTCCGTTTGAGATTCAACATCGTTCTGGAAGATTGCATAGTAATTCTTATGCCCTTTCAAGGAGCCCGTGAAGAAAATGAATTTTTCAAGTAGACACTTCAGCCGAAAATGGAGAAAGGAAAGGTAGCAGCGATGATCCGGCGATAGACTAGGAACGGAGTGTCACGAATAATTTACCAGTAACTGAGATACAGTCATCTAATGGTAGCGGAGAGTTCGCAGATGCTCTGAAATCTGTAAAGGATGTCGCAATTGTTATAAGCTGGGTTGAAAACAAGCAACAAAAATCAAGATATTGCATGTTGATGACAAGCCTCTGCAGTCAGTGGGACCAGCTGATGATAAAGGTTGCCATACTATGTTGCAAATGTAAATCGCACAATGTTCGAGAAATTAACAGTCAAGCTATTACTCCACGAGAAAAGAGAAATGATCTTCTACGTATGTCTCAAAATTCGCTCATTGTAGGACACCTAGGCATCAAGAATACTCAGCAAAAGATCAGAAAAGGGTATTACTGGGTTTGACTACAGAAAGATGTGCTACAGTGGTGCCAACAGGATCGTAAAGACGAGCTCCAATGCAACTGGCTGGGTCAGGGATTCTGATGGTACGTATGGCTGCCGAGATGTTATGGATACTTTCGAAGACTAAACATGGAAACGTTTATATTATCGCGGTCACTGACCACTTTACTAAATGGACAGAAATATTCCCAATCCCTTGCCAGTAAACTACAGTCGTCGCAAAACTGATAGAAGAGAAAGTTGTCAAGAAGTTTGGTTTGCCAAGACAGATTTACATGGATCAAGGCCGACAGTTCGAGAGCAAACTGTCGCTAAATGTGTCTGCTTCATCGAGTCGAGGAATCAAAGTCCAGTCCATAACAAATGCAGGGTGACGGAATGATGGAAATGATGAACCAACGCTAGCGAGCATGCTCATCACTTCGTCCTATTCTTCTCTCTGCCGATCTTGAGTGAGTGACGACCTGCGACCATGACTATTACGACGATTTAGTTCTGTCAGAGACCCAGTCGACGACCCAGAAGGACGACTTCAGTCGACAACACAGTCAGCGTCTAATTCGGCGACCCAGACCAGACAAGTATGACGACGCAGTCGACGACTTTTCAACTCAGTCGACTACCCAGACGAACAACCTAGCCGACAACACAGTCGACGACTCAATAACTCAGCCGACGACCCAGAAGAAGGACATAGTGGAGGATACTGTCGGCGCTTCACGGGACTACTCAGTCGAGACCCGAATCGGCGACCAAAAAGACGACCCATTCGACGACTCAGTCGACGGCCCAGAATACGACTTAGTCGATGATGCAGTCGGCAAGTCAGTAAAACATCATTCTGCGACCAAGAAAACAGTCCAGTAGACGATCTAGTTGAAAACCACGTGGCGACAGTTATCCAGGAATACGATGGTATCCCGCTGCGTGGATATTTGTCACACTTTGAGGCGCTAATCTTCAGGGAGATACAGCGGTGAATCACTCCAATATAAAGACATCTCCTGAAAAACCGGTTATAGCAGGGATCGAGGTAATGTAGCAGAGGGAGGTACGCCGTGCTGTCTTGTGTTTCCACAGTTTGTGCATTTATATGCTTAGGGTAACAGTTTTGGACCGCAACACTTGGAACATGCATTGTGATATCGTTAGCACAAACTAGACATTGTCTTTCCTGGATCATTATTAACTTCAATAATATTAAAAGGTTTCAATAGTCATGTCTCAATGGTGGATTTGATTGATCTTGACTCACTAAGGAACACGTATTTCTTGATAAAATGTTTACAAGACCCATAATTCTTTTAAATAGTGAATCGATATGTTAGTAGCATAGTGGGATACCCTGGTGACAAAGGGACTGGGAGGTGTACCCTGGCGACAAGGGGAATTTAACATCGGAATATTTACCAAGGATGGGACTATTGAGCAACAGAAAATAATAGGACTGTCTAGCGACAAGGGTATGGAATTGTCTAGCGAAAAGGAAAATTGACCATGGGAATAGTGGGATGGTTTACGGACAAGGGGACATACCGTTAATAGAGGGACAAAGACAGAGAAAACACAGACAACATACAAACACAGACAACTATACAACACACTGAAAAAAGTTTGAGGCAAAAAAGTTCATCTTTTCGAGGCATATGAGTGGTTCTGAAAAGGGCCTTTGGGTTGATGTTAACATTTTTCCGTTAACATAGAGGGCAACACATATGTCGTCTTCTCTTCCTCAAACTTTTATTTGACTTCTGATACGTAGAAAAGAACTCGCTTCAAACAGCCTTGTCTCTCCACATAAATTCGTATTTTCCAAACACTCTTATTGGTGATCCGAATAATTGTCCAAGGAGATCTGACATACATGGGTAAGTCCGTGCGGAACAGCATCGACGATACGAGGGTAGATGATTCTACGTTTGTCCACATCTTGTGACGAGAACAGGTGAAGAGAATGCAGTGAACTGCGGTTATGTATAAAGAGAGGGTGGTTCGAAACGGACTGAGTTTATTCACCAATCCAAACACGCGTTACAAAATTCAGTCAACACTGAGCCAGTCTTCCAATCCGAAGAGAGCGGCCTGTGACGTCACATTCCGTATGTAGATGCGCTAGCGTCTGTGCACAGTCAATCTTTGCGACAGTTTTCAAACATGACGGACACTAAGAAGACAATAAATTGGGATGCGCCGGCTGTGGAGTCGAGAATCGATGGCATAGCAGTTGCTACCAACGTCAACACAGGCTTACGTCCAGAAGAGGTCCGTTTTAATTGGGATTTAGTCGATTTTCTTTCCTCGCAAGAATTGTTTCCAATACCAGTACCTTTGCTACCTTCTCCTTCTTTACCTAACGTCGATTTGAAACAGAGAGAGAAAGAAGAATTGGATACATTTTTACACCAGCAGAAGGAAGCACAACAAGCTTTCTTATTCAGCAGCTACACGAAGACGAAGAGGCAAGAAGGAAACGATAGGAAGAATCAGCAGAGAAGACGCAAGGTCTAAGAGAGAAGGAGGACAGTGGAAGTCAAACGGTAACGGTACTCTTAGTTATTTTAGCAGAGTTAAGGAGTCTGAAACGATTGTATCAGACTTCTTTATTACGACCCACGAGGTAAAGACCTTCAAGAGCTGATCAAGCCAACCCTTTTACTACGCCTGCGATACAACCCTTAGTGTTTTCTACCAAATGATCATCGACAAGAGACAGCCCAGAAATAGGCATTGGCCGTGGCGAAGGCTAAAGGCAGTTAAATATGATTAGGTCCCGTTCTTGAGTTTGTATTTGTAAACAAACAAATACCTAACGATCCTTTTCAGGGCCACCCACTCGAAAAGAGATACTATTTAAGTTGCCAAAGTCAGTTAAAACTCAAACAAGCCTTTTTTACCAATCATGTACGTGTGTGAGTGAGTGAATGCGTGAGTGCAGGTCTTTATTCTAAAAAATCAAAACCAAGAGACACTTACGTTTTCTGCCTCGTTTACACTTTTTTCAAATTTTACAATCCAATTCAAAACACAGCACAACGCTTTAACAAGTTCACAGACTTCTACTGTGTCTTTGGTAACTCTCTGTTTTTAAATTTCGTTACTCTAAGAGGTGTTTCCTCCTCTTCTTCCTCATTTTCTTCTTCCGCATTTTCTTCTCTTCTTCTTTTCGTCTGATTTTTCTCTTTCTAAACGTGTCTCGATTCTTCCTTTGAGGAGGGTGCCTCTTCTTTTTCCAGTTCGGAACCCCTCTCTTCTTCTTGCTTCTGTTGTTTCCTATGGCATTCTGAAGGCCACATCCCTTTCTGTTGACAATGATAACAGGTATCTTGACTTTTATCTCTTCTAACACTTGTCTTGCTTTTTTCAGTCTGGACACTTTGTAGTCCAATGCCCATTCTTCTTACAGATATAGCATGTATCTTGACTGTTATTTCGAAAGGAGGGGGATTAGTCCGTCGGCTTGTCTGAAGAAAATTTGCTTAAGACACCTGGCAAAGCTCTGATCAGAAGTTCTGTATGTGTGGGCTCTTCCATCTTTCTGCTCGGTTTGAGAGTGAAATGGATATTAGAAGGGATGACAATCACCTTTTATATATACGCTCGTCTGACATGGATATAAAGTAACCCATGGCGTTTAAAATGTAGTCATTTGACTTTCTGAAGTTAAGATGAAACAATCTGATAATTTCGTGGAGAAAGGAGAAGAAACAAGAGGTATAAACGTTATGTATTGCCTCGTATAGAAGCTGAAGTCTTGGCACAAATTTATGCCAGTGATTTTGAATATGACATGAGTTAACCAGAATCCAGATACAGAGACTCTACATCCAGTCACAGTTCACCACCAGTTTTAAGCTCTGACAAGTATCACATTCGAGAGACTGAAAAGCGCTTCTCTAGAAAATGTAGAACTACGGTTTACACGTACACAGTGAAGTTTAAGGATTTCAAGTCAAACGTGCAAAGTGCTTCATCACCGAGGTGTGGAACTCATTGTTAACCACACTGAAACAGCAATGTCAAGTTTAAGAATACGATCGCTTGAGACTTTCCATTCATCACGACAGCCTGAAGTCTCACGTTTGAATTTAGCAGCCTTGCAGAATTGACACCTTCCAAAGTCATCGTCAAGATTCAACACATGCAACAATCCAAGGACAAGTTTCACATCACCGATGGTAAAGTGACACTGTTCATGACCCACTTATCTCTTCCCCAAGCAGCTGGACGCAAAAAGTTGATTTTGGTGGAAGAACTTCGTAGCACCAAAACGAGCCTCGTCCGAATTAACAACCCTCAAGATCAGATGTGTTTAGTCCGTGCCATCATGGTGGGAGGAACGTATGCCATCAAGAACGATACGGCAGAATGGAAAAGAGCGTGGAAAACTATTAAACGATCGGACCTAGCCAAACAACGAAGTGAAGCAGAACTCCTGTTACAGCAAGCGGGGCTATCCAAAGACAATGTCACATTTGTCACCAGATCGTGGACTTGGAACATCAATGCTACATTCAAAAATTCCTTTCCAAGCAAGAGGAGGAAAATTACCAGAAGAAAGGTATTTTTATCTTTTTCGATTTCGAACGTATGCAAGAGACTGACATTCACATTCCTAATTTCTGCGTGACTCACCGAGCATGCTAGATGTGCATACAAGAGCATATAGACGTGAAAAAATCCTTCGGGGACCGAACACTCTAGCCAATTTTGCCCAATGGATCTTATACCTCATCAAGGAGTTGTGGAGCCAAGAGGACATCGAACGTGACGGAGATTGTCATCGCCATGCCACAGTGATGGGTCACAATTTCTCGGGATGGACAGTTTCTTTTGAGATACTATATGGAACAAGGCACCGAACGTGCTAAAGTAATGTGAACGGGGCAAAAATCATTTGCATGCAAGTGGGTCAAGTACAGTGAAAAGATGCGATGAATTTTTAGGTCATACCTTTGAGTCGAATGTTTGGCCCTAAAACGTTTGGAATGACGGAAATGGCCAAAGGTTATTTCCCTCACTTTTTCAATACTGAGGGCAATCAACACGCCGTGCTAACCTCATTTGACTGAGGCTCACAACTACGACCCGACAATATGCGTACTGAACAACGAGACGCTTTCTTCGCTTGGTACCAGGCTCACTCCTGGGACCCCTTCCACTTTCAGGAAGAAATGTTAAAGTATTGTCGTTCCGACGTGGACATTGCTGTGGACAATTTCGAGAACTGTTCATGGAACACGGAGGGGTCGATCCATTGAAAGGAGCCTGCACCATTGCCAAAGCGTTTTACTTAGTGTACCGCCAACAATTCATGCCCGAAAACACCCTGGCTGTCATCAGCCCTCAAACGACAAACTTTGTCGGACCTGTACGAATTTAACGGTTGCTTATTTCACGGATGTCCCCTCTGCTACCCTCAACGTGACACTAAAATTCAACTTTTGCAACGGACTATGGTAGACTTGCATCAGACCACCTGTCAGCGTTACTTGAAGTTAGAACAGCAAGGATGCCAAGTGGTGGAAATGTGGGAACACGAGTACGATCACCTTTTGAAAACCGATCCTGAGTTTAAACGTATCGTAGAAAGTTGCAAGTAAGTAGACTCGATCAACCCGCAAAACAGTTTGTACGGAGGACGGACAAATACATCTGTTTGCTGTTCCAAGCCGACAAGGAGCAACGAGAAGAAATCAAATATTTTGACCTGTGTAGACTGTATCCTTACGTGTGCAAACATTGTCGCTTTCCTGCAGGGAACCCGCAATTGCTGACGGAACATATCGTCCTGGACAGCAGTCGACAATACGAATACTTGATCATATGCAAAGTCTTGCCTCCCACGGAGTTGTGCCATCCCGTGTTACCTCACCATAGCCAAGGAAAACTGATGTTTCCCTTGTGCCGTACTTGTGCCGAAACGTGCAACCAAAATCAACCTTGTGAACACACTTTAGTAGAGCGCGCCTTGACGGGAACGTGGGTCAGCGTGGAATTGTTCAGAGCTCTGGATATGGGATACAAATTGTTAGAAGTGTACGAAGTTGACCACTTTCCCAAGTCAGAACAGTACCAAATGGGCGACAATACTAAGAAAGGATGTCATTTTGAAACTGAAACATGAAGTCAGCGGCTATCCTTCTTGGTGTCACACTCCCGAAGACCAAATAAAATTCAAAGAGAAATACTCGGGTCAGGATCAGGGATGCATCACTTTAGACCACATCGACAAAAAGAAGGCAAGCGATCGTTTGCCAAAGTGATGTTAAATGGTCTGTGGAACTAAATGGGACAATGACCGTGTTTACCCAAGACAGAGTATTTGACAGAACCTTCCGGGACTCTCATATGATTCACAACAAAAACCAAATACATGAAACAGGTGGACGTCATTCGTGAGTATTTGATCTTAGTCAATTACGAAGAAGATCTGGAGTTTCTACAAGCCGACGAATTTGGAAATGTTATCATGACGGCCCATGCACGCTTAAAATTGAACGAAGTTTTATAACTGTTAGGTGATCGCGTCTTGTACTTTGACACGGACAGGTATTATCTACATCGATCGCCCCGGTCAACGTCACCCTGACATCGAGGGAGACCTTTTAGGAGCCTGGAGACACGAACAGCCACGACGAGAAGATTTTAGGTTTCGCTAGTGGTGGTCCTAAAAATTACGGCTACGAATACCGGGAAAATAAGGAAAAGTGCACACGGAGTGTAAAACTGAAAGGATTTACTCTCAATTATCGTACCAGTCGAGTGGTGAACTTTGGGGTATTGAAAGAAGCTTTGCAGTATACAGTGGATGGAAATGTTAGTGTGACCACCTACGAGCCGCACAAGATTGTACGTTTACACACTCGTCAAATCGTCAGTCGGCCGTTGGAAAAAAACTTTATCAAATTCTGTACCAGAAGCGAGTGCGGCTTCCCAATTACTTCACTTTACCGTACAGTCACATCGATATTGACAAGCATATTAAAAGGGACAACATCCAAGATTGATAGTTCAAGACCAAGCTAGAAAGATGAATCGTTTTAAACAAGCATTATTGAAGTTCGGTGATTCTAAAGATGAACGCGATGCTGTGCCTTGCGATAAGAGCAATGGCTTATGCTCTGACTTCAGCGATGCAGTAAAGCATCAAGGGAACTTTGTTATCACTGCTACTACTACCACTGCATCTACAATGGACAGGGATTTTGTGCGTGTCAAACGAGATTAATGTGAAGATGCCACTCGTTATCGTGGGCTCTTTATTGGTTTTCATTGTGGATGTCAAAATTCACGTGGCACCATGCAGCTACCACCCTACGGATGTCATCCAAAACTGAGCGAACTCCTGTCGATTTCACCCTACCCAGATAGAAATGAACCTGTGAAAGAAGAATATTCGTTTCCTGTGCGTTTGCGTGAATAGTGCAAACTTGAAAATCGTATTCTATCGTTCCAAGGAAAATGGTCTAAATATCTGGGAGAACCTACCCGCGAAGAATTAGCCAGAGCCGGATTTTCTACTTGGGCGAAGGGGATAAAATCAAGTGCTTCAGTTGTGGTGTATCACTATAACAGTGGGAACAACACGATTCAGCATACCTAGAACATGCTCGATGGTCTCCGAACTGTCACTACCTATCTTTAGTGGGACCGAGTTATCGAACTGACATACCATGTCGTTTAAGAAACGAGCTTCGCTAGAAATCAAACGTTGGACACCACCGAGACCAGCATATAAACCGTATTTAAAAAATAATATTCAATCGTTACCAAGCGAACTGCAAGAGAAGATATACAAGGAAGTTGGGCAGGGAATTGCCAGAGCAAGAGAAATTCACAAGAGGAAATTGAAAAAAGTCAACAATCGGCTCAGATTTCTTTGGATGAAGTGTGTGTATGTCCTATTTTTTGCGCTTTAGACCGTTTACATCTGAAGATTTTTTTGACATTCTTGGCCGTTACTCTGAATGTCAGTGGTCGGACATTACTCACTATTTACGTTATTTTCGCTCTAGGAGATTTTAAATAAAATAATCCTGACTGACCTGATCTCAGATACTTTACATTCGTGGTTCGCTTTTGGAGTTGAGAGAACACATTTACCGAGAGCTGGCCAAAATGCAAGTCAAACGTAAAGAACAAATTCATTTGTTAC
The DNA here is from genome assembly GCA_028554795.2 of Sinohyriopsis cumingii. Lineage (NCBI taxonomy): Eukaryota > Metazoa > Mollusca > Bivalvia > Unionida > Unionidae > Sinohyriopsis > Sinohyriopsis cumingii. The sequence goes on from CM068837.1 coordinate 23,303,214, forward strand.
GTCACCGATCTTTACACCACTGGTACCTGAATGCTTTAAGAGGCCTGATTCATTTGAAACGTCCCTATGGTCAGACATTGTTCAACTGGACGAGTACAAGAAGACTTTGGTGTCAACTCATCCTACTTGTTACATGTAGGTCATACTGCAACGATTAAGACAGGAAGAGTTAGTGGATTACCAAAATCGTGTACGCGATATAATTTTGTCTCTACAGGAAAATGATATGCGTTGCGTAGTGTGTTAACTAAAACAGTTGATTTGGCTACTGGAGTACAATCAGTTTTGTGCAGAAAGTACACTTATTACATCCGACAAAAGCGGCTATAAAACGTGCTACCATGCCACAACGTTTATCAGACGTTATACAACATATTCCGTGGAAGGAAATCAATGAGATTATTCCAACAGTAATAGATTACCAACACTAATTACGAGAACTGTATCCATTGAATTTGGGTCGACGTGTGGTGTGTGTCTTAATGACTTGTTTTCTGGGATCTCGTTTACAAGACAATTTCTTGGGAGCTCTTTACAAACAGTACTTGTCACCAAATAAAACATGAAAGTGGTCCCTTTAACTGTCCACGAGAGACTCATTTTGTTAAAAGTCTTGCGTTTTCATGTAGATACTTATCGACCTCTACGGGAAAAAAGATTCGTTAACTTTTAGGTACCGAAGATGTGTATGACGATGTGTGTGTAGCTTGTGACATACACCCTCATTGGACAGATGTACGTGACTGGAAAAAATTGAGGTTTTGAGATTTGGACCAAAGAAATGGTCCATTATGGTCAAGAGTTGTGATGATCCATTCAAACGTCCAAGGAAAAGGTAACTTTTAAACCTGTGTTATTGATAGTTCCAGACGAACCCGTCAACGAGGACAACCACTCCCTAAAGGCCATTCCGGGAGGACACCTCTTTGACATTACCCCATGTAAAGACTGTAAGAACATTACACACTGTCCCTAGGACATCTTTGTACCAAAAACATGTTGTACAGAGTCTTGTTTATATTCCATTTTAACGATTTTTTGTGGGTGTTTCATCGTTGTACTTAACCATTTGGCTTTTATTTATTTTGTCTTTCGTGTTGTTCCATTTTAACTTGCAATAAACGTGTCCTGAAAAAGGTTAAAAACTCTTTTCTTTTCTATCTTCGTGTCAGACCTGACATTCCTTGCACTCTGACTACATCTGCTGTCTCTGTTCCCTCTTCCTCCACCTTCAAAGTCATCGACGAACACTTAGACTGTGCCAGTTGGGAGGCCTTGTATCTTCGCCATCCCATTAACATGTTAATTGTTAATTGCCAGACCTAGCGGTTCAGGCAAAAATAAACATAAACGTCATTTGATTGAGCGTCCACCTCAAAGCCAAGGCGATTCCATCGTGTTTGTGGAAGGCATTCCTAGCGAAGACAACATAATCGTGTCTGACCCATGCCAAACTCATCTGGTCATTTTCGATGACATTTTAGCTGAAGACGAAGACGAAATTAAACTGTGGTTTACGCGCATATTGTATCATCGCAATGCCGGGTTCATTTACATTATTCAAAATTTGTTTCAACAAAGTAAAGCCCATCGCACCATCAGTCTCAATGCTCATTACGTGGTCTTATTTAAAAGCCCTAGAGAAAAATTGCAATTGCAAGTCTTAGCCAAACAGTAACGCGGCCATTGTCAATTTGAGTTTGCAACAAGGAGGCAAACAAGTATGGACCATTATATTGAGCAGCTGCATCTGTTATCTTCTTCCCAATACATCCCAGGAACAACGGGAATCTTGCGTCCAGAGTCTGTAACTACTCCAACAACAACCACAACAACATTTTGGTCGGAGACACTCCTCTGACTTCCAGTGACCCCTCGGACAGCCAAAGAAATTATGAACAACAACAACCAATTTTACTTAAACTTACACAGTGACAGTTCCATGGAGGTGTTTCCCAATAACACTTTGTGTTGTTACACAGCCAAATTACACCAGACCATCCAGTTAGATCACGAAGCCCATTGGGAAGTGGCTTTGGTGGAAATGATGTACCCTACACAAATACAAAAATTATTGAAAAGCAAAACACTTTCCAGGTCGAAATCCCGAAAAACCAATTGCAAGAAGAAATAAATAAAATCTTGTTTTCAGGTGACACAAAGTCAGCAAGCAATCCATCATTCAGCATCTACACGCTGAAAATTTCGTCAGGTTATTATTTTAGTGGTGAACATTTGGTGGACACCCTTGCATACATGTTCGACTTAGCCTTTGGAAAATTTCTGAAGGGATCCAAAATAAGTGTTAAGATTGAGTATCATAAAGTGACCCCTCGCCTAATGATAAAATTTCAGGATACCGACACATTTTACCTCAGGTTTAATGGTAGTTTGTTTCAAATTTTGGGAGGACATTTACATATGGTAGCACACAATCTGGTCCCCAAGATCAACAGTAATATAAATTTTTACAGGGCTTTTGGATCCCCGGTAGAACTGAACGATGGACTTAATTTGATCTTTGTGTACTCCGATGTCGTGGAGTATAATGTGGCGGGACACACCCCCGTACCGTTACTGCGTGACATTCCTTTCAAAGTGGATAGTACCACAGCGAATGACCAGGAACGTGGAAACACATATAACGTTCACCGCAAATTTGTACATATTCACTATTTACCCGTCAGTAAGTCTATTTCTACACTGTCAACATTACCATTAAAGGAAATCTGGGACAAAATATTCCATTCTCCATAGGAAACGTCACGATGCAACTCCATTTTCGAAAGCCATTCACAAGCGAACTATAAGTCATGTATCCAGCGTACCGAGGAATCGCTCGACAACGAGGACATGGTTTAGGAGATATGTTGAAATCGGTCTTTCGGTTGGTGGCTCCCGTGTTGAAACCGATGGTGACACGAGGATTGCACGCCTTGAAAGATGCCGCATTGACGTTCAGCAAAGAATTTCTCCAAAACGTCATCATCGACAAACGAAAACCTAAAGTAGCTTACTTGAGACCAGGCAAAAATGTCTTGCTTCAAACGGGAAAAGACATTTTGGGCCGACGAGAAACTCCTATAAATGTCTTGAACGCGACTGAGTCAGGCATTCCCGCTTCCCTGACGCCACAGCAAGGACACTGCATAAAGAGACAACGTAAACACCCCATCAGAATATTTCACACTCATAAAGCTAGAAAGACTAAGAAAAGAACACTGATCAAGACTTAGACATTTTTGATTATTAAATGATAGAAATTAAAATGATGTACCGATAGTCTTGAGCCTGCTCCAAGTCGGGACTGGATCTATTTGCATTGCCACATGCTACGATGACGATGCAAGAATCACAATGGGTCACATTTCATCACATCTCCTCTGTGACGTACGCAAGGTCAGCTCCCATCGAGTTTGAAATCAACAGACAGCCCGAAGATTACATCGATCTGAATAGGAGTTACTTGTACTTGAAAGTGAAAGTGATTGACACGTCGACAGACAGTCCCGATGTAAAGGACGAAGATAAAGTAGCCTCCGTCAACAATTTCATGCATTCCATGTTCAGTGGAGTTGATTTGTATTTGAATAACAAACGGGTCAGTAGCAGCATGGACACTTACCCTTACCGAGCGTATCTGGAAAATCTCCTGACGTACGGAAAAGAAGCTATGAACACGCATCTAGATGCTTCCATAAATGGAAACAGGACTTCGCGGGCAAGTTTGACGATATCGATTTGATTACAGATAAAGAGCCCAACCACAATGTGGGATTCAATGCTCGAAGAAACAAAATCAAAGGCCTCATATTTCTTTTTGATGGGTCGTTTGCATTTAGACATATGGTTGCAAGAGAAGCTTTGTTGAACGGTGTGAATGTCCGCCTGAGACTGAATCGTAGCAGTGCCGCTTTCTATTTGATAAGTGATGTTGTCTATTACAAAACCATTACCCAAGAAGCCAGGCTCTACGTGCCTCGTGTGGAAGTGTTATCTAAAGTGGGAAATGGGACATCAGTCACACTTTGAGCAGAACGACTGCCAAGTATCCGATTCGCATTTCCCGCTGGACATCAATCCATGATCGAAGATGATCTGTTCCAAGGGCAGTTACGCAAACGTTTGATCATTGGTATCGTCAAAAATACAGACTTCAATGGAGCCTTCGAGGAAAATCCTTTTGACTTTCAGTTCTACAATGTGTCGAAGATCGAAGTCAGTCGAGATTGCAAAATCTTGTTTGCCAGACGTTTCGAACCTGACTTTATTGACGAGAAGAAGAATAATTACTTAAGGTCGTACTTGTCCCTGTACGAAGCCATATGACAGTTAGGAACCAACACTAGTCACGGCATTACGTACGAGGATTATGCCGATGGCTAACTTTGTGGGATTTTGATTTCACTCCACACCAAGGTAGCGACGAGGGACATTTACACCCTATAAAATCCGGCATGATTCGTGTGGAACTTCAGTGTGGAAAGCCAATACCTGTAAACAACACTGCGAACGTCATCCTGTATGCCGAATTCGACAATACCATAGAAAGCAACAGTTTGAGAGAAGTCATTCGAGACTATTAGAAACTATGAAAGACTGTTATCACTCTTTGAATAGTGGAAAATCTTTAAATGAGATTAGACCGTGGAGGCAGAACCCTAAGACAAAGACTTCAGGGACATAGTCATGAAGTCCAGATGGCCAGAACAAGAATAACAGTTATTCTCCTGTTTTGCCAAACACCTGACATAAAAAGATACGGAATTGATCAAGAAAGATTGATGGATGTCGAAACATCGTCGCAGTCAAATTCAACACGATAAATGCCTGATGTTGATTTAAGAAGAAAAATTGGACGAATATCTGGACGATGCTTGGAGTCTCGTCTCGGAAGAAACCATGTTGCATCAGTAGCATAAAGACTTGAGTGATCATTCCTTTCCTCCATTGATGAATATAGAGATCCATCACATCGAAGCTCTCCTAGCTCGGAGTGCGGAGATGAAACGAAGAAACCGTTACTTGTCAGACATTTTCGAAGACAAAGTCTGGATTGATTTGATCATTTATCATTACCTGTGAAGAAGAACAACAAGAAAAAACAACAAAACAACTCAAAAAATGGATACCTGGGAACTTTATTACCTTTTGAACCACAGTTCGTACACTGCTTCTTGGAATCTTGTCGTATGCGCTAAGGATGTACTACCTCATTGCAAACCTCAGAGCATCAAGCTTATGTCATCAACATGGACGACAGTCATCTCCAAGGAACCCACTGGGTAGCCTTCTACTTTCCTAAAAAGTTTGTGTGACGTATTTCGATTCGTATGGATTACCCCCTTTGGAAGACGACATCATTGACTTCATGAGAAGAAATTCTCAGACAACACGATTCAATAATGTGAAATTACATAGCACAGATTCCATGGTGTGTTGACAAAATATTGTGTGTATTTTTCTCATCAATGCAATCTGGAGGATTCTTTAGAATAGTTAGTGACTTATTTCGATCGTCATTCATCTAGAAACGATGACTAAGTAAATCGATGGTTTTGTCACCATTATGGTTATATTTTGTCTTTAGCTAGGAAACGCAGTGTAAATCAATGGCCCAATGACTTCCAACATTGGAAGTCTAGCTTCACTTCACAATGTTGTCATCCTCGTCCGAAATAATATGTTATTAGAAACAATATTTCTTAGCTTATTGCATTATCGATTTAAAAATTTGTTAATTGTCAATTGGTGATTGTTATTTATTTGAATAAATATGTTGTGTTTTGAAACAAATGAGTCGTTTGTTTGCCATTTGTATCATGAACCAGACTCTTTGACTTCTCTCTATCCTTCTTCCTCAAATCAAATTAGTCTTACGTTTCGACTCTAAACAGTGTATGGATGATTTAAATCGTGTCCGCGCTTGAACGATATAAAGCGGGGCAGTCTCTGACCATCCATTCTTGACTCATCCTTCTATGAAGATGTGTTCAAAATTAGCCAAGTTGAATGAAGCTTACGTGAATATGCATCGTGTCAGGAAAAGCCTGATACCGAAGCCTGCATAGATAGAGAATGTCAGAATGTTGAAAGTGTAGACACCATAGTGTTCTCCTTCTCTTTCCGAAGAAGCTGACCCTATCCTGTGGGAAAGCCTAACGCCAGATAGAGACACGGACTTAGACAATAACATATTGACATAGCTCCTCGTTCACAAAAAAGCCCTTTTCAGGGCTACCCAATACTGTAGAAAAGAAATACAATTCAAGTGCCAATGGTATGTTAGTGTGTTGAAAAATATAAGTGTTTCTATAAGCATTTCATGTCCTTATCTTTGTTAGAAGTTTGAACATAGGCACCTCATTTCCGTCACTTGTCAATACGTTAATCTGTATGTGTTTGTGTTTGTAGTAAAGGTTTGTAAGTAAAACGTAAGTCTGCGTGATTCAGGTTTGTTGAGGTAGTGATATGGGCCAAGTAAGTCTTGGTAACAGGGGATGTTTTCCTTCACGTCCGTGCTTGACAAATATAAAGGGAAATGCTCATCAGTCTGGTCTGGCTACCTATCGTTGACCAGTCATCTGCAACGAAAATGAGTACCAGGATTTCAAAAATGTTAGGGCTCAAAATGCAACTGGAGAATGCAGGCATATCATAGACGAATTAACCATTGATAATAAAGAATAAATGAAGCTGGAAGAGAAGTAAAAGAAGAAAGAAGAAAAGGAGAAGGAGAAAAACATAATCCTCCTGGTGAGGCCAATTTGCCATATCAAACAGGTAATAATAAAGAAACCACCGAGAGTGTTTAAGGTGCCTCGTACAGAGGATTGGGATTTGGAGCTGGAGCTCCAAACACGGTGGCCACAACATCCTCAGGTGTAACGTTTGAGCCGAACGTGGAAACAACTGCAGTTTTAAGAAACAGCCCTTTTCAGGGCTAACCAAATCTCTAGAAAATGACTATTCCTGTTGCCTATTTGTGTGAATGAGGAGTAGTGTAATTATAAACACTCACTCATTTACTGATGTTATTGTGCGTGTGTGTATGAGCTCACGTACGATTGTGTCGATAGTAGAGTGTGTGTTTGTATAAGTAAGCATATGATTGTATGGATAGTATATTTTTGGGGTTTGTAAGCGTTCGCGTACGTTTGTGTGGATAGTAAATATTTTTGTTTGTTTTTTCTTCCTCACGTGTGTGGATGCATATTTGTGGTTAGCAGGTGCTTCTTCGCGTGTTTGGATAGTATATTTGTGTTTAGGTTTTGCTCCTTCCCGTGTGTGGAATGTAGACTTGTGGTTTGTTTTTGCTTCTTCGCGTGTGTGGGTAGTATATTTGTGGATTGTTTTTGCTTCTTCGCGTGTGTGGATAGTATATTTGTGTTTTTTCTTTTCTTTCTCACGTGTTTGGATGGTATATTTGTGGTTAGCTTTTGCTTCTTCGTGTATGTGGATAGTAGGTTTGTAGTTTGTTTTTGCTCCTCACCTCTATGTGGATAGTATACTTAGGGTTTTGTTTCTTCTCCTTCTCGTGTGTGAATAGTAGATTTGTGTTTAGGTTTTGCTCCTCACATCTGTGTGGATAGTAAATATGTAAAGTGAGTTCACGTACTGTTGTAACTGTATGTTGTATATTGTATGTTATATAAATCTAGGTTCCACTCTTAATTCCCGATTGAGGTCAGCCCGGTGCACGCCTGCACACCTGCTCTTTGCTCCCTATGAACGTTACCTGACATTGTTACCAATCTTCAGTACTGTGACGTGACCTCACCTGTTTCTACATTACTGCAACATTGTTACCAATCTTCTGAACCGTGACGTCAGACTCTATACAGACCCACCTTTCCCTTGTCCGTAAACAACCCCTATACCCATGGTCAATTTCCCTTATCGCTAGACAGTCCCATAACCTTGTCGCTAGACAGTCCCATTCTTTTTTGTCGCTCAATAGTCCCATCCATGTTTAATTTCCACATGTTAAATTCCACTTGTCGCCAGGGTACACCCCAGCTTAACACTGAAGTCCCCTTGTCCCTAGGGTATCCTACTATACTACTTATGTTTCGTTGTATCTTTATTTCCTGTGCAGTATTAGATATTTAAATACCATTCATTCGATTTCGAGATTTATTAAATCTTTCCTAAGTTTACCTTTTCCCACTATCAATACATACATAGTTATATACATTGATTGGTTGGGTTGGGCATATATATTTATCTACTTTTTAGAGTTTCACTAATTTATTTATTAAATTCCAATTGTAGATATATTTCTTTTGACACTTATTCGAAAGCAAGAAAACGTCTTCTCGTTATTATTGTGAAAATATTGCTATATGTTTTTAATGTTTATTACGTATATTGTTTGAATTGCTATAGTTTTTAAAGACCTAACTCTTTCAAAGCTGTATTGCTAATGATATGTTACATGTATTGTAGTACCTCATTACCTGTTTACTAAGTGAACCCATTCCAGATGAATGAGTTGTGCCTTAATAAAATAAACGTTTTGGAAGTATTCTATTGACAATTAGTCAGACAGCGCAGTGTAATTTCAATTCTTGTTTGGAAGTATTCTATTGACAATTAGTCAGACAGCGCAGTGTAATTTCAATTCTTGTTTGGAAGTATTCTATTGACAATTAGTCAGACAGCGCAGTGTAATTTCAATTCTTGTTTGGAAGTATTCTATTGACAATTAGTCAGACAGCGCAGTGTAATTTCAATTCTTGTTTGGAAGTATTCTATTGACAATTAGTCAGACAGCGCAGTGTAATTTCAATTCTTGTTTGGAAGTATTCTATTGACAATTAGTCAGACAGCGCAGTGTAATTTCAATTCTTGTTTGGAAGTATTCTATTGACAATTAGTCAGACAGCGCAGTGTAATTTCAATTCTTGTTTGGAAGTATTCTATTGACAATTAGTCAGACGGCGCAGTGTAATTTCAATTCTTGTTTGGAAGTATTCTATTGACAATTAGTCAGACAGCGCAGTGTAATTTCAGTTCTTGTTTGGAAGTATTCTATTGACAATTAGTCAGACAGAGCAGTGTAATTTCAATTCTTGTTGACCTTTTGACTCGATGCAGATCACGCGCGCGTGTGTATTTGTGAGTGTGTGCTGACTTGTGTGTGTGTGAGAGAGAGAGAGAGAGAGAGAGAGAGAGAGAGAGAGAGAGAGAGAAAGAGAAAGAAAGAGAGTGATATGGGGAGAGAGAAGAGAGAGAGAGAGAGAGGAAGAGGGTCGGTCTAACTAAATTTTAAAATTTAAGGTTTGGGCGAAGGAAGTATACCAGCACACATATAAGATAGAACTGGTTGTTGAGAACCTGCTTAAAATATGCCTTTATTATCATTACAGTGATATTCTGAACAAAATTTCCATAAATGGCCGGCATGCATTCAGGGGAACAGCAGTATCCAAGTTGGTTCCTAGTTGGACTCTTATTCTTTGGATCTCTGGTTTGATGTCCACTCAAGCCAGACTGGGTCGGTTGTCCCAGCAAGTATAGCCAGTTCATTGTTTACCATTGAAACTATTAAGATGACTATGTCACATCAAGTTATTTTAGTTTTCTCTCTTTGCCATGATTTGTACTAGGAGCTAATTTGTTTAATTTAGTAATAAAATTTAATAAGTTTTGAAATTCACGTTTCATTTTTTTTTCTTGTTATCGTCCATTGATGAGATCAAAAAAAATTAATATGGCAAGAACACAATTTGAATGACATAAGATGTATATAGCATCCACCAAGAATAATCCTGAAACATCGTACTATAACTAATGTTTTTGTTCATATCAAAAATGGTTACCAATACATAATGGCAGAGGGCATGTGTCAGACTGGTATGGGGCTTACGTAGTATATTACAATTAATTTGTTGGAATAATTCTGTCACGCTCTGACATTCAGATATTGACTTTCACTCTTCTACTGCTTCTATACAGAAAAGACAGAAATGGTTTAATGCGTCCGATTTTCATGCTATTGATTTTTATTTCTAATAGGCCAATATCAACACCCAACCAAGGTATCAAGCCCGATCAAACTGTCTACTTAGCATCCATCTAAGAAGCATTTATAATAAGATGGCGTTGAATCTCTCTCTCTCTCTCTCTCTCTCTCTTTATATATATATATATATATATATATATATATATATATATATATATATATATATATATATAAACATAAACAGAGGGCAAGGGTTGGAGAAGTGGTTGAAGGGATTGGGACTTGATATTGACCATGTTGTTTATATACGTTACGGAATGCAATTACACACACACACACACACACACACACACACACATATATATATATTACACTATAACACATATAGAACAGCCTTTCGTCATTGTCACCGCTCTTGACCATGGTCTTATTATTCAAGTCCTTTTATCACTTCATCACTCTTCATTTGTCCTACCCAATTCATTTATTTACAACAGGCACCTTCTGTACCAATTTGCAGTTCACTAGTACTATTCTAAAATTCGGAACATGGTCCATGAGAGGAAGTTAATCTTAAACTCGATGTTCGTGAAAGAAGCCAACGATTCCTAGTGAACTTTATTTATTTTATAATAGTATATATTATTGCAAGTTTTTGATTCAGATTTTTCAACCATTTCCTTGGTTAAATTAATATGCTTATTACTAAACGTCATTCTCATTTATGTTTCAAATTAGGTTTGAATCGCGACCATATTGTTACGAAACATTGCCTGCTGAAAAACGTGTCCGTAGAAGGAGAAGAAATGATGGAAACATTGTATTACTTAACTATATATTCCTTTCAAGATTATTATATTTTTTAATAAAGGTAGGTCTATTGATGAGACATTTCAATAAGTGATCCAAAATATAATTTAAAGCTCGATTTGTACGTGAACGATAATGTTGCTAGTGAGCTATATTGGTAATTCAGCAGGGATATTATGAATACAAAAACAAATACCCATTCATGACTGCTTATAAAAAAGAATCGAATACGTAGAAAAGAAACTCACCCTTTTGAATTAAAAACTAGTAACATCCGTTTGTATCGAGAAAGACAGTACAGTCAAGGTGATAAATTCCGTTACACGGTTTAGTTTTTGTGTTACTTTAGATAGAATTACTAAGTCTGATGTCTTAAGATGTCCTTTTAAGGAACGATTAGCCTGGGGTCAGTGAGATTGATGACATAGATGTCTTAGACTCAATCCTTCACGAATAAACAAGGAATGATTAGCCTGGGGTCAGTGAGATTGATGACATAGATGTCTTAGATTCAATCCTTCACGAAAAAACAAGGAATGATTAGCCTGGGGTCAGTGAGATTGATGACATAGATGTCTTAGATTCAATCCTTCACGAATAAACAAGGAATGATTAGCCTGGGGTCAGAGAGATTGATGACATAGATGTCTTAGATTCAATCCTTCACGAATAAACAAGGAATGATTAGCCTGTGGTCAGTGAGATTGATGACACGGATGCATTGGATTCAATCCTTTACAGATAAACGCATGATCTGTAGAAGCTTATGATAAATCGACTGCACTAATGAAGGAATGAAAGGAACGTGGTATTACAAATAATCCTTTATATCTACCTATATATTCGTGTGCGAAATTTCATTTCAACAATATAAATTGGCCTTGTATGTTACTTTGAATTATCTAAACTATAGAAGGCTATAAAAAGATCATGTCTAGGATCTACAGCTTAAGAAATGAATGGACTAAGAAATTGTCTTGGCGTGATGCAATTGTAATGAGGGATGACTTTATATCCTGATGGGAAACGTTTGCCCATATAAGTACACAGAATAACAACAGACTGGATCATTTAAATGGAACCATGTTTGAAGTAAGAAAGCTAAGTGCAGATGGAACACAAAATCAAGCAGTTGATGATCATTGTACCTTAATCAATCGATATCATTTTGAACTTATTTGATACGTCAAAAACTGCTCGTTTACAGTCAAAAAAACATAGTAGCATGATCGTTCACAAACATAAAGGGGAAAGTATTCGGGTTTATTTTGTTTAAATTAATGCATTATTTATCATCTCTCTGCACATTAGAGCTTTACTGACACTGAATGCACTATCAAAATCTACACTATAAACATATTCTGAAATACTGCCAAAAAGCAAAAAATATTAAATCGGTGACGAAACCGAATTGTAGACCTGACAGCAGTAGTATGTCTACATTTCAAACCAAGACATACAAAATACAAAAAAAAGGTGAACGAGAATCTGCTGTTCCTGATAATAGTAAGTATATGATTATATTATGGAACTTATATAGTTCCTAACAAACATGTACAAAGAAAATAGAATCTGATTTTATGAATTTGAAATTCGAATAATTATGAATTAATTAGCTACATTTCGAAACTTTGAAATGAAATGTGTATTGCAAAATCAACTGATATAATTTAAATATAAACCCAATTTTCTGTCTCTTTTTCTTTATTATCTACCTGGATAGCCGAGTAAGAGCTGTAGAAAGACTACCTTCCCAATTGCCGTACAATTTAGAAACCAGTTTGCGTATTCAAAATCTCCTTTGCTTTTAGTCATGCATGAGGAAACACTGTACATATAGTCTAATATTTATATGTTGATATTTTCTCATATAACATAACACGTAGTTATTATTTCATAAACATTACTGAATAGATACTGTGCCTTTAGCACACGTAAGTGTATATATATATATATATATATATATATATATATATATATATATATATATATAGAGAGAGAGAGAGAGAGAGAGAGAGAGAGAGAGAGAGAGAGGTGCATCTCTGGTGTGAAATCAAGGATGACATGGAACATGCTGCAAATGAATGATGACAAAACTGAGGCCATTCTGATCACAACACAAATTCACATCCTTTACTTCAAACAAAAAATATCAGCAACACCATCATTAAATTCACACAATCAGTACGAAACCTAGGTGTTACTCTGGACAGTACTTTCACATTGCACCAACATGTCATGAACATATGCAAGGCTGCATATCTTGAGCTGAGACGCATCAGCTCAGTTTGCAAATATCTTTCAGTTGATGCCACTAAAACACTTGTGTGTTCATTAATACTTTCAAGACTGGACTATTGTAACTGAATTCTGTCTGGTTCATCTCAATATCTGCTCCAGAATCTTCAAAAGGTTCAAAACGCAACTGCTCGGATCATACTTAGAGTACCACGATCAGAGCACACCTCCCCGCTGCTCTGTACCCTACACTGTCTATCCATTCGATCCAGAATCAAACACAAAATTTGTTATCTGTGCTACGTTTCACTGTCGGACTCTAGTCCAACATACCTATCCGATATCACCCATGTGTACACACCAGCAAGATACTTAAGCTCCTCTTCTGACAATCGTATACTCACCATTCCCACTATGAAAGCAAGGTCGTATAGACAGCGTTCTTTTGCATACTAGGGCCCAACAACGTGGAATGAATTGCCCAATGAACTTAGACACAAAGACACAGTGATCACATTCAAGAGGGCTCTCAAAACTCACTTATTTCGACAGCAAGAACAAACTTAAAGACCGTATAATGTTTCCTACCTTAAATATTCTCAGCATGTTTTTTATGTTTTCTATTTTCATGGTGTTTGTTTTTGTTATCATATCATTTTTTATCTTATAGGTGTTGTATAATGTTGTAAAGCGCTTACATCTTCTAAAGATTAGGCGCTATACAAAGTCCTCATTATTATTATTATCATTATTATTGCATAAGCAAAGGCATCGATTGGGATTATTTGGTACATTTTATTCTGATTGGATTTTGTCAAACAGGTACAAGATGCTTTAACGCACACACAAGACGCTATAAGGTTTTTACGGTTTGTACCTACTTAGTATTGCGACACAAACTTATAATCTCAACACAACAGGAAACACAGGTCACGTCATGCAATGTACTTATACTCAAGCAAATAATAATATACCGTCTCCCACAACAAAAGTGCTAACTTCCTTCTATTTTGTTTCTTGTTTTCTTCATTTTCTCTACCTTTATTTATTTGCATGTAAACATTAGTATTTGGACACTTCTCAGTTATTGACTAGGAGTATTATATTATTATATTTACAATCTGTTTTGTTTATACCTTATCAGGACATGCTAATCTTCACAATATTATGCTTTCGTTATTCACATCAGAAACATTGTAACAATAAATATTGATAACAATAAAGAGCTAGAGAGCTGCTCAATCCTACATATCTCTTGTTCAATTTGAGGCACATTCTAAGATGAAATATTTTGGTAAATATATAAACAGTTTTAAAACCATCTGTTTAAAGTAAGGCTTTTTCATAGTTATACATGTTTATAAAATTTCGTGGAAAGAATCTTGCGGAACGTTTGCACCTTAACAAATTAGAATATATATGGATACACTATATTGTTATAGCTGCTGGAGACAGTGACTTAACGCAAATCAAATGTGGCTCTCATGGTTCCCCGATGAAAATAGTTCGCCCACAATGTACGGAACTAAAAAACTTAAGCCATAATCATCACTGCTATCATTTGCATCAACCAATGGCTGTAGAAATCCATAATGTTTTGTTACTTGCAAGGGCGCATAAACTGAGATAAACTGAGTTCACAATTCATTTCTAAAATGATATCTATGACATGTCAGCACGTTTACGTTGATACAACAGAGACACTAATGCGTTGATTCGCCGAAGAAAAGCATCGACTAATCAACAATTCAACCAGACAATCAAGCAATTAATTAACATAATCGCAACTGATATTCAAAACAAAATTCAAACGAATCGTAAAATTCATACGAATCGTAATGAACAGGCATCAACTGTACTAAAATACCCAAAATACAAAGATCTGGAACTAGAGTATTCTTCAAGAATGACACAGAACATCAATTCGTTCTGTGTTATAAGGGAGGTCGTTTAATAATGAGGAAGGCTTAATATCTTAAATATATTCATTCAAATATAGGATACATGCCACGCATGAACTGTATGAGAGACATCACTATACTGCGATTTCCTAATAGCTAGTTAGCAGTAACGTGGCAAGCCAAAACGAACGCTAAATATCCATTGATAATCTCCAGCACATAATCAAATAACCCAATAACTATACGTATATTAAAATTAAGATTACCTGGTTTATAAATGGTATGTTATCTGTTGTCTTTTATGTCAATAATAATTGTAAAATTAACCCAAAAATATACTTTGCATGGTTAAAGAACAATGATCTATTTGAATTAGAAGCATGAAATGGCGGTATAAACCGGGCGGTAATTTCCAAGAATATAAAACAGCTATTTCTCATGTGACGACCCATTTTTAAAGAGGAAATTTGAATCTGACTTGTCAAATGAAGTACTGAGTTGCCATCTGACATCAAAATATTGATCTCTGATAAAAATTAGACGTGGCTTTTGTACGCGCACATTTTATGGCAGGCTATAAATAAGAGTCACAGTCTAATGGAAGACCCATCCTCAAATTTGGATTTTCTTTCCGATTTACACGAAGACCTCTTGAGATAAGCCAGTCTATCAAATATAATATATTATTATAGCGTACCTCTAAAGCGACGGAGTGTCGAACGCTCACATAATAAATAGGATCGAGAGGAAGGACCAAATTCCTTGTATCAAAATGTTTAGTTAAGGATATGCTCAGTATACAACCACTGTAGCCTAGCACATACCATACCTTCTACGTAATGCAAGATTCATCTAACTAAAGCTATTAGCAATAAATGGATGCCTTGTTATCTAAGAACTTAACATTGTTTTGAACTTACCGTTGTGGTTCTTAAGAACATATGTTGTTTTTACTCTTTGATCTTTGCTATCTTCCATGTATTTTAGAAAGGAGTTTGGGAGGTTGCATCAACTTGAAATGCAGGCAACAAAAACATAAATACAAATCTTATTCGAGAAGAAAGAAATATTAAAGTTTAATATTCACAAATGAAAACGCTTTGGGTGCAGATGAGTATTCTATGTGGACAAGTGAAATACATCTCAACACTGTACGGAAATTGCGGTTATTGCTGCTATTGTTATAATATTGGCTGTATAGTGCCTTAATCAAAAAGCATGGAAGATACCATAGAGCTAGAAAATGAAAATCGTAGACAGTCAGAGTACAATTATGAATATCTTAGATTAAGTTAATCGCCAAGCAGCAGCGAAAAGTTCCAAACAGCCAGAAATGCAGAGCTGCTACTGCTGGCTGCCATGAACAACATTGCAGACAGCTAACTTAACATACATCATCCGTACTTTTTTCTTTGATATGTATGTATGTATGTATGTATGACTGACTGACTGACTGACTTTATTTCCTCTTCAACAGAGATTATATCAGATTAATCAAATTCAGGATAATACAAGATCATTAAATAGAACAGAAAAGTGACAAAAATACAATAGTAATACTGTATCAGCTACCGTATTGACAAAACGAAATATCTCAGTACCTGCAATTATGCAAATCTGCAATCATTTGGCTGAGCATGGCACTGATCTTTTAACAGCTGCTTGATGATGATAATGTTTCGAAAAGTTAATACGTCTATATTGTTATGTGCTTAACATTAAGTTCGAGATAGCAACGAAAAGGAAATGGAAAACTTATAACAGTGTAATTCTATATGTAGTTCTTTTCATATGACACATGTATTTATGCATATATATACTTGTTTGCGCGTATGCGTGCGTGCATGCATTTATCTATGATTGACTGTCTAAATGACTTACTTACCTCTTCAACAAAGATTATATAAGGTTACTAAGATACATATTATACGTATCATAATATCACGAGACACAGTATAGACGAGAACGCAAGCATGATATATACATCGTCAGCCAATGCGTTTACAAAATGAGATATATAAATACAGAAAACCATATAGAAATCTCTAGGAAATATACATAAACAAATACATAAACACACACACACACACACACACATATATATACATATATATACATGCATACATACATACATATACATACATACACATATACATTTACATACACATATACACACACACACATACACACACACATATATATATATACATACACACATACATATACATATATACATATACACACATATACATTTACACACATATATACATGTATGTATGTATGTATGTATGTATGTATGTATGTATGTATGTATGTAATATGTAATCTTAAGCATGCTTAGGTGTGTAGCAAACCCAACTAGCGTCTCCCTGTTTCTCGGCCGGAAGTCCTAGTTGGTAGGAGGAGGATCCCATGCATACACGTTCTGCGGATGGTAAAATATGGACATACACTTGGAGTCGTATGTGCATTCAAACAGGCACAACGTTTTGCTGGTGAAGGACTTGTCCCAAAGTATTATGGATGTAATCGGGTTGTTTAGGTGATCAAGATCTAAGGACCAAAGTGTCCAGTCATTCTCTGAGGTAAACAAAAATGAGTGCTGAAGAAAGTTCTTTACTTATTTTTTTAACAGTATAGTGTTCAGTGAATCCACTCGAGGGTGTGATCTCACAAACTTAATATCACACATTTTGTATGAATCGCGAATATTATGAAACAATTTTCCTGAATCTTTTTCGTTACAATTTTCGCTGTTGCGTCGTAACTGAAGCCTAGTTTTTGGAAACATAATTTTGTGCATACAATCGTATCTTTTTGTGTAGAATCAGCACAGGAAATAATGTATTGAAAAGGTCCAGCAGTTTGAGAGATATTTGTAGCGCAAAAAGAACATTACAGTTTTTATTTCATGAGTGTAAAAATTGTTTTACATTTTGTATAAAATATCGTGGTAATATTTAGAAAAGGTAACATGCATGACATGTTAATACATAATAAAATTGGTTCATTCATGTTACCATAGAAAGAGGCAATTATAAAACTTCATCGTAAAATTAAACTTTCTTACTGATAGTAACTCTAGCAGTGGTCATTTTAATCTACAACAAATCCAGGAAAATGATATAACATAAACATCTGTAAGATAGAGGAGCGTATATGTTTGTTATGTACCTGTTACTTATGTAGATGAAACATATTAGATGTAGGCGATATATATCTTTTTATCTTGGTAAGAGTGTACATACTTATGATAAACAAACTTGTATTGACCAATTCCATTATGTATATGTTTAAAATTTATTAGTAAACGTGGAATATGCAAACAGGGTTTCTTTTGAGAACCATATATCAGTGTAACAGATTTTAAGATTTATTGATACAGTAAGAAATAGAGGGTGAATTCTATCTCAGGCTGTAAAGGATATGGAAATAACTGACGATGAATGTCGCTAAATTATAATAATTTGTAGCCTATGCTAATCGCTACAGTTATAGGTTTATGTTTAAAACAACAAAAAAGTATTACATTCTTACCTGATTTCACACGAAACAAAAAAACAAAAATAGTAACTGATGCAGATATGCGCCTCATGCTCAGTAGTTCCATATTTACAGTATCTACCGAAATCTAACCCCTGGTTACGAAAACTGCTGACTGAGACACGAAAAATGTATCGGCAGTAATGGTGCGTATTCAAAACACGGTCAATTGTGCGAAACATTTCTTTAGTCACAGCTTGATACTAACAGTATTATAAAATATAATGTTTATCATTCTTTAATGAATCATCTTAACCACGTAGTCAGCAATGACTGCCAATTGGAACATTCCTAGGACGAATACTAATTTTTGGAATTTATGGTTTAAGATGAGAGTTTATGAAGCATTGCAAGTACTCTTTAAAACATCAGTTTTTATGCTCTTTGTATCATTAGTTTGTTTATAGTCCTCATGGTGTCATTTTAATAGTTAATAATCTCGTTTTGTTTACTATGGCATAACTAGCTATCTATCTCTGGGGAAATTATTCCTGTTGATAGCCATAGTAATTCTGAAACCATTGAATGACTTCGTACTCAACACAGTGGGGTGGATTTTCCGGCACATTGAGTAGTTAATAGGTGCAGGACTTGATAAGTTTCTAGAAAACTTTACATTACCCCACAATACAATAGTCTCAGCACAAAATTAAAGAAATTCAGATCACGTCTTTCAATAATTTATACTCAAGTAAAAGATCAGAAATATTAATCGAAAGATTTTCGCATAATTTTATCCTTTTTTGTTAGTTTAGAAAGCAAATATACGGACTGTTTGCTACTTAGCTAATGGGGATATCTAGATATATTGTTAGAGCTAATGAACACAATGACCTAGCCGAAAGTACATGGAGCTCGCATGCTTCCCTTTTGAACACCAATCTGACCTAAAATAGTCAGAAGTGCAAACTTTAAAATATGTAACCATCATCAACATCATCATCATCAACATCATCGTCTTCGTCATCATCGTTATCATCATCGTCATTTGCATCAAATGAAAGTACATATATCGAATGTTGTCTTATAAACAAAGTCGCTTTTTACAGTTATATATTAAGTTCACAATCCATTCGAAAACACACACACAAGACATATAAATCCGTTATCTTCACAGGAAATGTCATAAGCCGCATAAAGTTATCTCTTTATTAGCATAACAACAACCAGTCAAAAAAGTAATTAATACAATCGCAACCAGTACTCCATATGAAATTCATGTGAATCGTAATAAGTACCAAGCGGTTACACTTTACGAACAAATACAGTGATCCACTGTAACAGGCAATAGTAAACCCCCAGTCCGGAGTATACCTAGGCTAGATTATACCCGGGTATATTATGGCCTGGGCCAATTTATACCCCTGGGGTATATTATGGACTAGGCCAATTCATACCCTTCAGGCCAATTTATACCCCCATGATATCAATAGTGTTGAGCGATATACACAAGGATTACTTAATTTTTCAACATTTTATTGAGGATTCAGCTTTGTCAGGTAAGTTAAGTGACATGTTTCAGTCGTACTCGCAGTCTGTCAAAGGGGCCCCGAGTGGCCGAGTGGTCTAAAGCGCTCACCGTTCCGGATCACTGCCATCTCACCTCTGTCTGCGTGGGTTCGAGTCCAAGACTCGGCTAGCGTGGGTACGTGGGAAAGCCTGCCAGTAGCTTCTCGTGGGTCGGTGGTTCTTCCCTGGGTTTTCCAGGGTTCTTCCTCCACCAGTTATACTGGCCGCCATGTATAGCCTATCTAGTGCTGAAAAATGGCGTTAAACCCTACAACAACAACAACAACAACAAGTCTGTCTAGGTATATACATACAAAATAAGATTATATATATATATATATATATATATATATATATATATATATATATATATATATATATATATATATATATATATATATATATATATATATATATTTAAGTCCAGAGACAGTATTAATCATGTGGTACACTATCGTGGTAGTGTCAATGCAGAACAATTTGAGCGTTTTATGGAAAACTTGAAAAAGGAATCAAGAATCATGATACAATATATACCTCACATTCTTCCATTCCAATTGTATTGATTAACTATGATATTTTCAACACTCCCATCAACATGTTCTAGTTTTTAAATCACAATGGTATTCTTATTTCTTTAAGCTGAAGCGAAAACATACCTCAATAAACTCAGAAAAGGCGGTGATAATTGCTGTTCATGTTTTCCTGCTACAAGTAAAGACCTGAACGATAAGTAAATATTAATTAAATATACAAGTGGGGCATAGTCTGGCCTGAAGGGGTATGGTCTGGCCAAGGCTATTTTACACCACCGGGCATAGTTTAGTCTAGGACACTTTATCCCCCGGAGAATACTCTGGCCTGGGCCAAACTATACCCGGGTTTAATCTGGGCAGGGGTTAATTTGGCTTGCTACACCGGCACCATAACGTTCGTCAAGGTGACACAAATATTGTACCATGTAATGATAGGCGAGATCGCTTAATATTGATATAGGCTTAATATCCTAAACGTATTCATTCAACAAAGGGATCAATGAGCATACCCGTTATATGAAGAGCAATACTGTACTGTGATTTCCGAATAGTATGTGGCCACTTGGGTGGAAAGAAAGAAACAAACAACGCAAAAGGTAACCAGTGATGGTCTCCGTTATAGCTCTTGTAAATTGTGTCGAAGATGATATTAAAATGTAACAAAAATTAACCACATTTTCTAAGAAGAAACAAGGATGTCTTTAAATAAGAGAAATGAAATATCGGTAAAGTTCGAATGGGAATTTCATAAAAGATATAAATGCCTATTTCCAATGTGACTTTGACTAGACTTGTCCATAAAAAAGACAAAAGAACAACACCAAAACAAAGAAGCTATAGAGTTACAATCTGACATAGAACTTTGCTTCTTGGATCATTATTAGAGGTGGTTCCGGTACGCTAACATTTTATGTCAAACTACGCTCATTCCTCAGCTTGCATGCTCATTTAGATTTATATGGAGACCTCTTCACGCACTGGGGACAAGTTAACTTATCGTATAAAATATATTGGTATAAAGTACCTCTAACGCTATTAGGAATCCAACTCTCGTGCAAAAATTGTGGTAGGGAAGAAGGAGACACTTTCTAATCTCAACATGTTTAGATCGAGATATGCCCAGTGGCTAGCTATTGTAAGTTAGGAAATAACACAATTTCCATTTGATATAAGAATTCATACAAGAGAGTTTCTATTTTTGCACCACTCTCCGATCGAGAGTTACGATAATCTATGGGAAAGCTGAAGTGGTACCATTTATGCCGAAAGTTGTGAAGGATTTTGCGTATTTATATTTTACCCCATATTCTGCTGTTGTGGAGTCGTACATGTTTAGGTTCCAATTTTAACGTCCCAATTCGTACCGCCGCTGGGCCTAAAACACGTTCTGTTTGTTATGGTTCATACTCCACTCTTCAGGCATTTCTCCTTACAACTTTCATCCTTGCTGTGTTCTGTTTATAGCGATCTTTGCCATGTGATCTAATTTCGTCAAGCATTGGTATAGGTTTACATGCTACAAATGTTATGTCGCATTCTTTATACACAATGTGTGCTTGTATGGATTGTCCAACATAGATATAATCTTATTGCAGCTTTATCTGAATACAATGCATGCCAGACAATAACATGCAATAAAAACAAAATTTATAAATATTTTGGTGATGGAATAACAAATTCGGTTGGGGGATACAACATTTTTACATTGTGACAGGTATGGATGGGCATCACCTTGACCATCACTTTTTCTAACGTTAGTGGTATTATCATCATCCAGATTTCAGTTAACTAAATTTATTAGTAAAAAATGAATCCCAATGGATTCCAATGTATACTGCGTAATACAAATTGAAATACAATGTGTTTAAACGAGAAACCTTATGGAAGGCAAATGGGGTATATTGATCAATATTGAGCCATAGCTGTCTGGATAAACTGACGATCTGTAATGCTGGCATCAATGACATAAAATATTCATAATTGCAAATTAAATCTGTTGGTAATCGTGTGAAGTAAAAGCTCAGAGTTTAAAAACGAACAATCCCTCCACTGATTCATAATACTGAATATTTACAATTAATCGCGTGGTGCATGGAGTTAATTTCAAATTTATTCTTTTGTGTATTTATTCCTTTCTGAAATCTATAGTTTCACCAACATATTTAGTGGCACAAATTGTATGTCGCGAAATATACTGCATTTCTGGATCGTCACTCAGAATGCTAATGGATACTAAAGCTAACTCAAGTAGAACGAGTTGGTCCTGGGCACGTGTTTGAGATTGAAAAGAGGTTTTTTTTTTTTTGTAATTGTATGACCCTACATTTTGCGGTTTCCATAACGTAACCTTCTCCCGTACCAGGTGAATCTTCCTTTGCAACCATAGGAATTATATGAAATATTCCTTTCAAAAGAAGTATTTTCATGGTGCTATTGATTCTAAGTAAGATGTTGCAAGTTTGGGACATTGGGTTGATAAGTAATTTCTGAGGATATGCAATTGTTATCATTTTTAGTTTTATCCAACTTTTTAGTAAACTAATGTGTTCATAGACTCGACACCTTAGTTCCCCCTGTAACGTATTCCTCTAAATTGTCCCTTTCCAAGGGTAGCCGAAATAGAGCAGACGCGAAAACTTTCATACCCGCTCGTCTATGCATACATTAAAATGAGAGGATTGTTGGGTCCTGCAGCATATTTATGACGACTATTTTCCAACTATACTTTTGATTGCGGTCTTAGCCGAAAGGCCATGATAGTTGGTTCTTGCATTCAAGACAATCGGTACAATAACCTGCGGATCCAGATCCAAATCTCATGAAGGAATGATTCTAAACATTCGCAAGCCTCTCTAATAATATTCTTTATCAGTAGAAATTCAGTTCACATTATAAAAGATCATCTATTAATATCCTGGTATATCATTTTCCGTTTTCATGCAGACCTGGCATCGAAACTAAGTAGATCACCAATTGACAAATTATATATATTGCATAAAATTATCTATCTAATCAATCTATCAAATCAATCTATCTATTTAATCTATGTAATCAATCTATATATCAAATCAATCTATCCATCTAATCAATCTATCTATCTAATCAATCTCTCTATCTATCTAATCAATCAATCTATCTATCTATCTATCGTCTATCTATCTATCTATCTATCTAATCAATCTATTTATCTAATCAATATATCTATCTAATCAATCAGTCTGTCTAATCAATCTATATAATCAGTATATCTAATCAATCATCTATCCATCTATCTATTTATCATCTATCTATCTATCTTTCTGTCTTTCTTTGATGCGTATACGTGTGCACGGACGTACACATCGCTATGAGGGTCATTTCAATTCATATCATACTAGCAATGGGGTATCTTAGACAGTTCATTCAGTTTTCGGTCAAAACTTTACGTCTGTGATACAAACTCTGACAAAAATGATTTTGAGGCGAGTTTAACATGTCTCAGAAGACAAGTTGTTATGCATCATAGATAAATATAGTTACATTTATAGAACCATTTATTAAGCTTTCTATACCAAATGGCATCGAAAATAAGTAGATCACCAATTAACAAATTATCTATCCTTCAAAAAATATTATATCTATCTATCTATCTATCTATCTTTCTTTGATGCGTATACGTGTGCAGGGACGTACAAATCGCTATGAGGCTCATTTCATTTCATATCATACTAGCAATAGGGTATCTTTGACAGTTAGTTCAGTTTCTGATCAAAACTTTACGTCTGTGATACAAATTCTGACGAAAATGACTTTGAGGCGTCTTTAACATGTTTCAGAAGACATGTTGTCATGTATCATAGATAAATACAGTTAAATTTATAGAACCATTTATTAAACTTTCTATATCAAATATCCACTATACATGCAAACACAAAATTAAAATATCCCCTGCACTAATAGGGCAGTTGAGTGGATAAGCAATAATAAAGTAAATGATAAAATATAATCAAATTGTTAACACAATACACCCAGATATTTTTTTCAGCACGAATTCATTTTAGTTTTTCTACATTAATTTGCTTGTTGTTTGAACTAATTTCTGCCTATTCTCCACATTGTTCAAATCACACAGGAACCGAAATTAATAGCAGGTTGAGAGTTATGTATATAAACGTACTGCAGGGAATTTTGTCTCAGAATAGAAACCGAGTAGGTCTTTGGACTAAATGAATAAGACAAACACAGTGAGAGAAAGATGGAAATTTATGAAATGAATTAATAAAGAAAAATATATGATGTAAAAATACAATGATTCTCTCACGCTTTCAACATACGATTGACTCAAATCACTCTACACAACAGTCACACATTGAAAAAAAACCAAAATATGAAATCAGTATGACGTACAGAACCAAGAAACCTCATGGACTGCAAATACGCTTCAAACAGTATTATACCAAGAAGAGAGATTCACATAATCTCAAATATGAACTCCGATTAAGATTCAAAATAATCTTATGAACACAACTAAGATTCAAAATCTCATGAACACAACTAAGATTCAAAATATCTTATGAACACAACTAAGATTCAAAATAATCTTATGAATACAACTAAGATTAAAAATAATCTTATGAACATAAAAAAGCAACTGGAACAATAATTGAACCAAACGTATGCTTCTAGACCCCTTGTACAGTCGCACGATTCCTTGGGTTGGCCCACACTCTTTTCGGCCGCTCGCACCCTTTATGGATCCACCACATGTACAGTCATACGTATACACACGTACATACAGCATACATCACCCTTTTGAATTTGCTACGTCTACGTCCGTGGCACAGACATACGTACATACATACATAAATATCGACAGGACGCAGCTTTAAATACTCTGGAAACTCTAGACAGCTCTAAACAACTTTAGACAGCTTCAGACAGCTTCAGACAGTTCTAGTCATATTCACAGTCACGATCACAGTGACACACTCACAGCGACAGTCACAACCAGCTACAATAAAATCAAATTGGTCAGAATACTAGTTTCTGTAAAATCTCAGGATATATGATAATACTAAAACGTCTAATAGTGACTTGCAATTCAAAGTTCAAATCTGCGTTGTAATAAATGCATTATTACGCGATTAGACATTACAAACCGAATAAGCTTCGCATATCAAACGAAATGTAAATTCAACACTTACCCCTATGGCTGGAGATTAATGGAGAGCGTACCCTCCTTGACGTGATCCAAAACGACCAGTCGGTTTTAGAAATTGATCTTACTTAAATCCATAGGAGAGTTAGCAAAAGTCAGGGTAAAATACCCCTACATATCATGTTATAAATGTTTCTCCGTCACAAGTAATTTCTGGCGAGGTACATGTTAATACAGTCGCTTGCCTGGAAAAACAGGTATTCACCCTAGATAACGTTGTACGCATGTACAACGAGAAATAGTCAAATAGTTCTGAGGCAAAACCAAGTTATTTCTTTGCCTAATTCTGTGACAAATTTAACAAAACTGACATATACCATTCATGCCCTATATAATTCAATTCGGTCTGATTTATGTTTCATTGGTTGCAGCAAAGATATGTTACAAAATAAAGACATTAGTCATGTAACAACACACAAAGACGCACGCACAATAAACCTTTCATTGATATAGCACAATATATTATTAAACAAATATTGGGATTATAATTATTGGCTAAATGGAAACCATATTTACATAGATTATGAATAATTCAATAGTAAATAGCTGACAAGATTGCCTTTAGACCAGTAAATAACATGTTTTTCAGATTTTGAACTTTGTCCTAAGTTAATCATCAAATATAAATTTCAAAACAATCCTGACACCAGGCGGACCAGTACCAACACTAACCTCATAATGCTGAGTGACTAGAGAGGCAACTGTTAGTGTCATTTTTATAGGGTAAATCCGAATAAAAGTACAACTAATTAGAGTTACTCAAATATAAATTATTCAGCAAGGCGGAACGTCTGACATGAACACAATATTCTCCTGCAGA
This sequence comes from Sinohyriopsis cumingii, assembly GCA_028554795.2. Taxonomy (NCBI): domain Eukaryota; kingdom Metazoa; phylum Mollusca; class Bivalvia; order Unionida; family Unionidae; genus Sinohyriopsis; species Sinohyriopsis cumingii. The sequence continues at coordinate 23,329,735 of CM068837.1, forward strand.
CGATTTTATATATCGTAATTAACCTAAGATCAGGGCTGTTTGTATTTACCTATCTGTTCAGAGGTTTCTTGGATTTTTTCGCTTGATGAGGGGCATATAGATTTCACTCTTATGGTGGAAAGGTTTCGCTCGCTTAAAGATCAAAATTCTGTGTGAAAAGCTATTGTCCCTGAAAAACCTAATTTTGTTGTGCATGAATCATATCAGCTTAATTGATTATTAAATACCGGGACAAAACCAATGTCTCCGCTGCATCCGGAAAAATATAGATTTTCCTGTCTTTTATACTGTAAGCCGCCTCTATTGGCAAGAAAATATCAAAGGCCGAAAGCTAATAAAAGCTCGTTCTCCCGAACGGTTATTGTTTTAATTCTCACTTGAGTAACATCATTCCCTTTCGGTTTGTTCTCAAAATATCCCTGAACTGCACTGACTGGTTGTTGCTTTCTTATTTGCGCGGTGTATTATGCGCAAATATACAAAATTTTGGTACGGTTAAAAACAAAGTAGTCGTATATGGTCGTATGTCCATTTGTAGTGGCACAGTATACAGTATTTATCAGAAAAGGATAGCAGTTAAATCTTTCTTCGACCAGAAAAAAGAGGATACATGACTAGCTCAAGAGGAATGGAAATCTTGTTTTCACGACTTTGCAAGAATACAGATAGCAACTGAAGATTTCTCTTCTCTCATCATTTCCTCCTATTCGTCCCTCTGTCGATATTGAGTGAGTGACGACTCACAACCACGACTCAGTCAACAATGCAGACTAAGATTCAGTTCAGTCGTCAACCAGGTCGACGAATCAGTCGGCGACCCAAAGAACGACTCAGTTGACGCGCATTCAACGACCCAGTAGGCGACCTAGTAGACGAGATGGTCGCCAACCCAGAGGATGACCCAGTCTGTGATCCAATAGTACAACACAGCGACTCAGTTGACGAACCAGAAGAACAACCCAGAAGAACGACCTTGTCAACGAAACAGTAGCCGACCCAGAAGATGACTAGGCCGACGACTCCGCGACCCAGTCAACTGCCCTGAAGAACGATATAGTCGACGATACATTCTGCGATCTGGAGGAGAAAGTATACAAACCATTCTCCGACCAAGAAGATTCCCAGTCAGCGACCCAGAAGAAGGCGACCCGGGAAACGACCAGTCTGCGTCCAAGAAGATAGCCCAGTAGACGATATAGTTGCCTGCCAGTCGACGACTTTAAGCCAAGATTACGACGGTATCCTGCTTACGTTGAAATTTGTCAAAACCTGGAGAACCGATCCTAAGACAGATACTGCAGGGTGTCACTAAAATATAAAGACCTATAATAAAGAACCAGAGATAGCGAGACAGGTTCGATCCGCTACAAATTGGAGGCAGCGATGGGATAGGTAGTGCAGTAGAAGGCATAATCCAGCTGGCTTACGCAGATTCAACATTCGGCGACTGGATGCTTACTCCTGAAACGGAAGTAAACACAGCAATTCCTTTCAACGATGAATTCACAAAAGACTGTGAATATTTGGTGACACTGCTAATTGGGATGAACGGAACTATAAATAGAAGATCGGAAACGGGCAGGAAGGCAGGGGCGTCGAGAGATGGAATCGCCTCTAGACGACAGATTCACTTTAGTGGACAGGCGATGTCGACACTCTCGGTGAGGTTTAAACGAGTCAATTGTTATGCCATTCGGGCTCTATAATGCACCATAGGCCTTCAAATGACTGATGAAGGCAGTTCTGGCTGGGCTGTAGTGGCAGATATGTTTGTCTTAACTCGACGACATAATAATCTGTGAACACACATTCCAAGAGGAGTTGGATCGTTTTCGATATGTCTTTGACAGGTTGCTGAAAGCTAGTCTGACGCTCAAGCCGAAGAAATGTCGTTTGTTCGGAAAAACAAGTCAAGTACATGACTCGAAGGAGGGGATACATGCAGATTCCAAAAAGTTTCCGCCTTTGTTGACTGGAGAAATCCGACGTCGCAGGCAGAACCTCTCAGCATTCTGGGATTATGCTCATACTATCTCCAATTCATCAAAGCGTTAGCCGATACTGCAGCTAGTCTACCCAGATTGACAGATGAGTTTTTGGGGCGTTTGACAATAGGCCCTGTTTTAGGGATTTTCAGACCCTTGAGATCCCTCCAATTTTAACATAGACGAGATTCGCAATGGACTTGGAACCGTCCTCTCACAAATTCACAACGGTTGCGAGAGGATTGAAGCATATGCTGGCCGATCGCTAACGAAGCCGGAAGAAGATAGTGCGTCACGAAAATAGAGCTATTGGCGATCGCATATTTTGTGCAGTGTTTTAAGCATTACCTATATGGAATGTGTTTCTAAATCACGGCTGAAAACAGCTCCTTGAGGTGGTTACTGGATTTCAAACATCCGGAAGGACAACACGCAATATGAATCGAAGTCCTGTAACAGTCTCCGTTTGAGATTCAACGTCGTTCTGGAAGATTGCATAGTAATTCTTATGCCCTTTCAAGGAGCCCGTGAAGAAAATGAATTTTTCAAGTAGACACTTCAGCCAAAAATGGAGAAAGGAAAGGTAGCAGCGATGATCCGGCGATAGACTAGGAACGGAGTGTCACGAATAATTTACCAGTAACTGAGATACAGTCATCTAATGGTAGCGGAGAGTTCGCAGATGCTCTGAAATCTGTAAAGGATGTCGCAATTGTTATAAGCTGGGTTGAAAACAAGCAACAAAAATCAAGATATTGCATGTTGATGACAAGCCTCTGCAGTCGGTGGGACCAGCTGATGATAAAGGTTGCCAAACTATGTTGCAAATGTAAATCGTACAATGTTCGAGAAATTAACAGTCAAGCTATTACTCCACGAGAAAAGAGAAATGATCTTCTACGCATGGCTCAAAATTCGCTCATTGTAGGACACCTAGGCATCAAGAATACTCAGCAAAAGATCAGAAAAGGGTATTACTGGGTTTGACTACAGAAAGATGTGCTACAGTGGTGCCAACAGGATCGTAAAGACGAGCTCCAATGCAACTGTCTGGGTCAGGGATTCTGATGGTACGTATGGCTGCCGAGATGTTATGGATACTTTCGAAGACTAAACATGGAAACGTTTATATTATCGCGGTCACTGACCACTTTACTAAATGGACAGAAGTATTCCCAATCCCTTGCCAGTAAACTACAGTCGTCGCAAAACTGATAGAAGAGAAAGTTGTCAAGAAGTTTGGTTTGCCAAGACAGATTTACATGGATCAAGGCCGACAGTTCGAGAGCAAACTGTCGCTAAATATGTCGACTTCATCGAGTCGAGAAATCAAGGTCCAGTCCATAACAAATGCAGGGTGACGGAATGATGGAAATGATGAACCAACTCTAGCGAGCATGCTCATCACTTCGTCCTATTCTTCTCTCTGCCGATCTTGAGTGAGTGACGACCTGCGACCATGACTATTACGACGATTTAGTTCTGTCAGAGACCCAGTCGACGACCCAGAAGGACGACTTCAGTCGACAACACAGTCAGCGTCTAATTCGGCGACCCAGACCAGACAAGTATGACGACGCAGTCGACGACTTTTCAACTCAGTCGACTACCCAGACGAACAACCTAGCCGACAACACAGTCGACGACTCAATAACCCAGCCGACGACCCAGAAGAAGGACATAGTGGAGGATACTGTCGGCGCTTCACGGGACTACTCAGTCGAGACCCCAATCGGCGACCAAAAAGACGACCCATTCGACGACTCAGTCGACGGCCCAGAATACGACTTAGTCGATGATGCAGTCGGCAAGTCAGTAAAACATCATTCTGCGACCAAGAAAACAGTCCAGTAGACGATCTAGTTGGAAACTACGTGGCGACAGTTAGCCAGGAATACGACGGTATCCCGCTACGTGGATATTTGTCACACTTTGAGGCGCTTATCTTCAGGGAGATATAGCGGTGAATCACTCAAATATAAAGACCAATCCTAAAATGCCGGCTATAGCAGGAATAGGGGTAATGTAGCAGAGTGAGGTACGCTATGCTGTCTTGTATGCCCAAAGTTTGTGCCCTTATATGCTTAGGGTAACAGTTTTGGGCCGCAAAACTAGGAAGATGCATTGTGATATCGTTAACACAAACTAGATATTGTGTTCCCTGAATCATTATTAATTTCAACAATCTTATAAAATTTCAATATTTATGTCTCAATGATGCAGTTAATTGATTTTGACTCACCAAAGAACACGTATTTCTTGATAAAATGTGTACAAGACCGATAATTCTTATAAATAGTGAATCGATAGGTTAGTGGTATAGTGGGATACCCTAACGACAAGGGGACTTCAATGTTAAACTGTTTTACCCTGGCGACAAGGGAAATTTAACATGGGGAAATTTAACATGGACGGGACTATTGAGCGACAAAAAAGAATGGGACTGTCTAGCGACAAAGGTATGGGATTTTCTAGCGACAAAGGGAATTAAACCTGGTAATAGGGGGAGTATTTACCCACACGGGGAATTACCATTAACAGAGGGACAAAGACAGAGACATCACAGACAACATACAACATACAAATATTAACAACTATACAACACACTAAAAAGTTTGAGGCAAGGAAGCTAATCTTTTCGAGGCATATGAAAACTGCCTTTTGGTTGATGTTAACATTTTTCCGTTAACTTAGAGGGCAACGCATATGTCTTCTTCTCTTCCCCAAACGTCTTTTGACTTCTGATCCGTATATAAGAACTCACTTCAAACAGCCTTGTCTCTCCGCATAAATTCTTCGTTTCCAAACACTCGTATCGTTGATCCGGATAATTGCCCATGATGATCTGACATACATGGGAAAGTCCGTACGGAACAGCATCGATTATATAAGAGAGTAGATGATTCTACATTTGTCCACATCTTGTGACGAGAACAGGTGAAGGGAATGCAGTGACCTGCGGTTATGTATAGGGAAAGGGTGGATCGAAACGGATTGAGTTTATTCACCAATCCAAACATGCGTTACAACATTCAGTCACAAAACTGAGCCAGTCTTCCAATCCGAAGAGAGCTGCCCTATGTAGTTGCTTTAGCGTCTGTGCGCAGTCATCCTTGCGACAGTTTTCAAACATGACGGACACTAAGAAGACAATGAATTTGGGTGCACCGGCAGTGGAGACCAGAAGCGATGACATAGCAGTTGCTACCAACGTCAACACAGGCATACTTCCAGAACTGGTCGATTTTAATTGGGATTTAGTCGATTTTCTTGCTTTGCAAGAATGTATTTCAGTACCAGTACCCTCGCTACCATCTACTTCTTTAACACACGTCGAGGATTTTAAACAGAGACAGAAAGAAGAATTGGAGAAATTTTTACAGCAGCATAAGGAAGCAGAACAAGCATTTTTTCTTCAACAGCAACAAGAAGAAGAAGAAGAGGCAAGAAGGAAACGACAGGAAGAACCAGCAGAGAAGACACAAGGTCTAAGAGAGAAGGAGGACAGTGGAAGTCAAACAGTAACGGTACTCTTTGACATTTTAGCAGAGTTAAGGAGTCTGAAACAAATGTATCAGAGTTCTTTATTATGACCCAAGAGGAAAAGATCTTCACTAGCTAAACAACCCAACCCTGTTACTACGCATGCGATACCACCTTTAGTGATTTCTACCAAATAATCATCGACAAGAGACAGTCCGGAGATAGGCCATGGTCGTGGCAAAGACTTAAGGCAGTTAAAGATGATTACGTCCCGTTCCTGAGTTTGTATTTGTAAACAAACAAATATCTAACGGTCCGTTTCAGGGCCACCCACTACTCTCGAAAAGAGATACTATTTCAATTGAAAGGCAATTAAAACTAAAACAACCCTTTTTTGCCTATCATGTACGTGTATGAATGAGTGAGTGCGTGATTGTAGGTCCTTATTATAAAAAATCAAAACTAAGAGACACTTACTTTTCTGCCTGGTGTATTCTGTTACAGATTTTACAATCCAATTCACAACACAACGCAACATTTTAAAAAGTTCATAGACTTCTTCTGTGGCTTTGTTCACTCTATGTCTTTTTTTAATTTCTTCACTCTCACAGGTTTTTCCTCCTCTTCTTCCTCATTTTCTCCTCGTCTCTTTTCTTCTCGATTTTCTCTTTCTGAACGTGTCTGGGTTCTTCCTTTGAGGAGGGAACCTCTTCTTTTTCCAGTTCGGAACCCCTCTCTTCTTCTTGCTTCTTTTGTTTCTTAGGGCATTTTGAAGGCAAAGTCCTTTTTCTTGACAATGAAAACAGGTATCTTGACTTTTGTCTCTTCTAGCATCTGTCTTGCTTTTTTCACGGTCTGGACACTCTGTTGTCCAATGCTCTTTCTTCTTACAGATATAGCAAGTATCTTGGCTTTTATTTCGAAAGGAGGGAGAGTAGTCCGTCGGCTTGTCTGAAGACAATTTTCTTAAGACACCTTGCAAAGCTCTGATCAGAAGTTCGCTATGTGTGGGCTCTTCCGTCGTTCTGCTCGGTTTGAGAGTGAAATGAATATTGGAAGGGATGACAAGCACTCTTTATATATACGCTCGTCTGACATGGATAAGAAGTTACCCATGACGTTTGAAATGTAACCATTTGACTTTTTGAAGTCAAGATGAAACGATCGCATCATTTCGCGGAGAATGGAGACGAAAATAAGAGGCAGACACATGATTTATCGCCTCGTACAGAAGCTGAGGTCTTGGCACAAATTCATGCCAGTGATTTTGAAGATGACCTGAGTGAGCCAGAATCCAGATCCAGAGATTCTACACCCAGTCAAAGTTCACCACCATTAGTAAACCCTGAAAAGTACTATTACATTCGAGAGGCGGACTAGCGCTCATCTAGAACATTTAGAACTACGGTTTACATGTACACAGTGAAGTTTAAAGATTTCAAGTCCAACGTACCGCTGGAGAAAGCAGAGGGCCTCGTCACCGAGGAGTGGAACTCTTTGTTTTCCACACTGAAACAGTAATGTCAAGTCAAAGAAGACGATCGCTTGAGACTTTACATTCATCACGAGAGTCTAAAGTTCCCCGTTTGGATCGAGTTTAGAAGCATTCAGAATTGACACCTTCCAAGATTTAACACGTGCAACAATCCAACGACAAGTTTCACATCACCGATGGTAAAGTGACACTGTTCATGACACATGTTCTTCTTGCTTCTTTTGTTTCTTAGGGCATTCTGAAGGCCAAAGTCCTTTTTCTTGACAATGAAAACAGGTATCTTGACTTTTGTCTCTTCTAGTATCTGTCTTGTTTTTTTCACGGCCTGGACACTTTGTTGTCCAATGCCCTTTCTTCTTACAGATATAACAAGTATCTTGGCTTTTATTTCGAAAGGAGGGAGAGTAGTCCGTCGGCTTGTCTGAAGACAATTTTTTTAAGACACCTTGCAAAGCTCTGATCAGAAGTTCGCTGTGTGTGGGCTCTTCCGTCGTTCTGCTCGGTTTAAGAGTGAAATGAATATTGGAAGGGATGACAAGCACTCTTTATATATACGCTCGTCTGACATGGATAAGAAGTTACCCATGATGTTTAAAATGTAGTCATTTGACTTTTTGAAGTCAAGATGAAACGATCGCATCATTTCGCGGAGAATGGAGACGAAAATAAGAGGCAGACACATGATTTATCGCCTCGTACAGAAGCTGAAGTCTTGGAACAAATTCATGCCAGTGATTTTGAAGATGACCTGAGTGAGCCAGAATCCAGACCCAGAGATTCTACACCCAGTCAAAGTTCACCACCATTAGTAAACCCTGAAAAGTACTATTACATTCGAGAGACGGACAAGCGCTCATCTAGAACATTTAGAACTACGGTTTACATGTACACAGTGAAGTTTAAAGATTTCAAGTCCAACGTACCGCTGGAGAAAGCAGAGGGCCTCGTCACCGAGGTGTGGAACTCTTTGTTTTCCACACTGAAACAGTAATGTCAAGTCAAAGAAGACGATCGCTTGAGACTTTACATTCATCACGAGAGTCTAAAGTTCCCCGTTCGGATCGAGTTTAGAAGCCTTGCAGAATTGACACCTTCCAAGATTTAACACGTGCAACAATCCAACGACAAGTTTCACATCACCGATGGTAAAGTGACACTGTTCATGACACATGTTTCTCTTCCCCCCCAAAAAAGGACGCAAAAGGTGTTTTTTGTGGGCGAACTTCGTAGCACCAAAATGAGCCTCGTCCGAATTAACAACCTTCAAGAACAGATGTGTTTTGTCTGTGCCATCGTCGTGGGATGAACGTATGCCAACAAGAACGATACTGCAGAATGGAAAAGAGAGTGGAAAACTATTCAACGATCAGACCGAGCCAAACAAAGAAGTGAAGCAGAACTCCTGTTACAGCAAGCGAGGCATTCCTGAAATGCAAAAATTACAAGATGTTTTGGTTTCAGGCTACACCTTGAAAGTACACCATCGAGAAGTGTGCGGACCTCTATTGTTTCGAGGCAATGATTTCAAAGACGGAAAATACATTCACGTCTATTATCAGGATGAAGATTTCGATACCATCACCTGCATCACTCCATTATTGGGATACAGTTATTACTGTGAGAAATGTGACATTGGTAATAACAATCGAGAGCAGCACAAGCATTGTGGATCGAAATGTGAGGGATGTAATGCCTCTAAGCCCATCTGGACGAAGGAAAACCACGAGTGCATTGCCTTGCTTGTCAGCGTACTTTTGTCAGCACTGCCCGTTACCATCAATATCTGAAGACGCAAGGTTCAAAGCCGAAAAGTGCTTGTCAACTAATGTGATTCTGCCTTACTTTTGGACAAGGCTTACGTACCAATAATACCAAGGGACACGAATGTTCAAGAATGAAACAATGTCACATTTCTCACCAAATCGTGGACTTGGAACATCAATGCTACATTCAAAAGTTCCATTCCAAACAAGAGTAGGAAAATGACCAGAAGAAAGGCAATGTTATCTTTTTCGATTTCGAATGTATGCAAGAGACTGGTATTCACATTCCTAATTTCGGCGTGGCTCATCCAGCATGTGAGAAGTGCATCCAAGAGCTTATAGGACGTGAACAAATTTTTTGCGGACCGAACACGCTAGCCAATTTTGCCCAATGGATCTTATACCTCATTTACGAATGGTGGCGCCAAGAGGACATCGAACGTTACGAAGATTGTCATCGCCATGCCACAGTGATGGGTCACAATTTCTCGGGATACGATGGACAGTTGTTTTTGGGATACTATACGGAACAAGGCGCCGAACGTCCTAAAATCGATTTGAACGGATCCAGAATCATTTTCATTCAAGTGGGTCAAGTACAGTTTAAAGATTCGATGAGTTATTAGGACATGGCTTTGAGTCGAATGCCTAAAACGTTTGGAATGACAGAAATGGCCAAAGGTTATTTCCTTCACTTTTTCAATACACTGAAGGCAATCAACACGTCGTGCTAACCTCATCTGACTGAGGCTTACAACTACGACCCCGACAATATGCGTACCGAACAACAAAAAGCTTTCTACGCTTGGTACCAGGCTCACTCCTGGGACCCCTTCCACTTTCAGGAAGAAATGTTAAAGTATTGTCGTTCCGACGTGGACATTTTACGTAGTTGCTGCCAAAAATTTCGAGAACTGTTCATGGAACACGGAGGGGTCGATTGCCAAAGCGTTTTTAGTGTACCGCCAACAATTCATGCCCGAAAACACCATGGCTTTCATCCGCCCTCAAACGATAAACCTTGTCAAACGTCAATACTCGGTCAATGCCCTACACTGGCTACATTACTTGTGCGACAAGGGAGATTAATGGATTCAGCACGCCCGCAACGGAGAAAGCGAAATAACCATCGGAACGTACTCAGTGGATGGTTGGGACTTAGAAAACCCCACGATCGTGTACGAGTTTAATGGTTGTTTATTTCACGGATGTCTCCTCTGCTACCCTCAACGTGACACTAAAATGAGCTTTTGCAACGGACTTTGGAAGACTTGTACCAGACCACTTGTCAGCGTTGCTTGAAGTTAGAACAGCAAGGGTATCAAGTGGTGGAAATGTGGGAACACGAGTACAATCACCGTTTGAAAACCGATCCTGAGTTTAAGCGTATCGTACAAAGTTGCAAGTTGGTAGACCCGATGAACCTCCAAGACAGTTCGTACGGAGGACGGATAAATGACACCTGTTTGTTGTTCCAAGCCGACAAGGAGAAACTAGAAGAAATCAAATACTTGGAGGTGTGTAGACTGTATCCTTACGTGTGCAAATATTGTCGCTTTCCTGCAGCACACCCGAAATTGCTGACGGAACACATCGACCTGGACAAGTCTTGCCTCCCACGGACTTGTACCATCCCATGTTACCTCACCATTGGCAAGGCAAACTGATGTTTCCCTTGTGCCGTATTTGTGCCGATACGTGCAACAAAAACCAACCTTGTCAAAACACATAGGTAGAACGCGCCTTGACGGGAACGTGGGTGAGCGTGGAATTGTTCAAAGCTCTATACATGGGATACTAGCTGTTAAAAGTGTACGAAATTTACCACTTTCCCAAGTCAGAACAGTACCATAAGGGCAACGAGACTAAGAAAGGCATTTTCGCAGACTACGTGGATGCCTTTTTGAAACTGAAAGAAGAAGTCAGCGGCTATCCATCTTGGTGCCACACTCCCGAAGACCAAATGAAATTCAAAGAGAAATACTCGGATGAGGAAGGCATCACTTTAGACCACATCGACAAAAACGAAGGCAGTGGATCGTTGGCCAAAGTGATGTTAAATCACTTGTGGGGCAAAATGGCACAATGGCCTTGTTTACCCAAGACAGAGCATTTTACAGAACCTTCCCGGTACTTTCAGATGATTCACGACAAAACCAAATACACGAGAAACGTGGACGTCGTTCGTGAGGATTTGATCTTAGTCAATTACGAAGAAGATCTGGACTTTCTACAAGCCGAGGATTTTGGAAATGTTATCATTGCGGCTTCCGTGACAGCCCATACTCGTTTAAAATTGTACGAAGCTTTATAAGTTAGGTGATCGCGTCCTGTATTTTGACATGGAGAGTTTTATCTACATCGATCTCCCCGGTCAACATCACCCTGATATCGAGGGAGACCGTTTAGGGGCCCGGACACACGAACAGCCCCGACGAGAAGATTTCAAGTTTCGCTAGTGGTGGTCCTAAAAATTACGGCTACGAATACCGGGACAAACAAGGAGAAGTGCAAACAGAGTGTAGAGTGAAAGGATTGACTCTCAATTATCGTACCTGTCGAGTGGTGAACTTTGGGATATCGAATGAAGCCTCGCAGTCAAGACAGGATGTAAATGCTAGAGTGACCATCTACGAGACGCACAAGACTGTACGTTTACCCACTCATCAAATCGTCAGTCGGCCGTTGGAAAAACTTTATGAAATTGTGTACCAGAAGCCACTGCTGCTTCCCAATCACTTCACTTTACCGTACGGTCACATCAATATTGGCCAGCATGTTAAAAGGGACAACGTCCAAGATTGATAGTTCATTGTAACTACCAAGGCCAAGCGAGAAAGATGAATCCTTTAAAACAAGCATTATTGAAGTTCGGTGATTCTAAAGATGAGTACGATGCTGTGCCTTGCGATGAAAGCGATGTCTTACGCTGTGACCTCAGCGATGCAGTAAAGCATCAAGGGAACTTTGTTATAACTACTACTACTACCACTACACCTACCATGAGAACGGATTATGTGCGTGTCAAACGAGACGGATGTGAAAGTGATGCCACTCGTTATCGTGGGCTCTTTACTGGTTTTCATTGTTGATGTCAACCTTCACGTTACACCATGCAGCTACCACCCTACGTATGTCATCCAAAACTGAGCAAACTCATGTCGATTTCACCCTACTCTGATCGAAATGAACCTGAGAAAGAAGAATATTCGTTCCCTGTGCGCTTGCCTGAATACTGCAACCTTGAAAGTCATTTTCGATTATTCCAAGGAAAATGGCCTAAATATCTGGGAGGATCTACCCCCGAAGATTTAGCCAGAGCCGGATGTTTCTACTTGGGCGAAGGAGATAAAGGCAAGTGCTTCAGTTGTGGTGTATCGCTACACCAGTGGGAACAGCAAGATCCAGCATAGAACATGCTCGATGGTCTCCGAATTGTCACTACCTACCTTTAGTGAGACCGAGTTATTGAAGTGACATACAATGTCGTTTAAGAAACGAGCTTCGCTAGAAATCAAACGTTGGACACCACCGAGACCAGTATTTAAACCCCGTTTAAAAATAATACTCAATCATTGCCAAACGAACTGCCGGAGAAGATCTACAAGGAAGTTTGGCAGGGAATAACCAGAGCAAAACAAAATCTCAATGGGTAACTGTAGAACATTTCTGTCGACAAATTCACAAGAGGAAAGTGAAAAAGACAACAATCGGGTGAGATTTCTCTGGATCAAGTGTGCGTATATCCTATTATTGCGCTTTAGACCGTTTACATCAGAAGATGTTATTGACATTCTTCACCGTTACCCTGAATGTCAGTGGTCAGAAATTACTATGTTCGTTATGTTCGCTCTAGAAGATTTGAAATAAAATAATCCTGACTGACATGATCACAGACACTTTACAAGAGAACATTCGTGGTTTGCCTGTAGAGTTGAGATACCACATTTACCGAGAGCTGATCAAAATACAAGTCAAATGTAAGGAACAATTTCATCCGTTAGGTCACCAACCACTGGTACCTGATTGCTATAAGAGGCCTGATTCATTTGAAAACGTTCTAATGGTCAGACATTGTTCAACTGGACGAGTACAATAAGACTTTGGTGTCAACTCATCCTACTTCTTACATGTTTTCCATACTACAACGAGTACGAGAGGAAGAGTTAGCGGATTACCAAAATCGTTTACGCGATAGAATTTTGTCTCTACAGGAAATTTCTGTGCGTTGTTTAGTGTGCGAACTAGAGACTAAACAATCTGATTTGGCTACTGGAGTACAATCAGTTTTGTGCAGAAAGTACACTTATTGTATTCGACAAAAGATGGTATAAAACGTCCTAGAATGCCACAACGTTTATCAGAAATGATACAACAGATTACGTGGAAGGAAATCAATGAGACTATTCAAACAGTGGAAGATTACCAACACTTATTACGAGAACTGTGTCTAATGAATTTGGGGTCAGCGTGTGGTGTGTGTCTTAATGACTTGTTTTCTGGGATTTCGTTTACCAGCCGATTCCTTGGGGACTCTTTACGAATAGTTTGTGTCACCAAATAAAACATGAAAGTTGTCCCTTTAAATGTCCACGAGAGAATCATTTTGTTGAAAGCCTTGCGTTTTCATCTGGATAACTTCTCGACCTCTACGGGAAAAAAAGATTCGTTAACGTTTAGGTACCGAAGATGTGTATGACGATGTGTGTGTAGCTTGTGACTTACATTGGACAGATGTACGTGAAAGGAAACATTGAGGTTTGAGGCTTTGACCAAAGAAGTGGCCATTTATGCTCAAGTGTTGTGATCCTCCATTTAGACTCCAAGGAAAAAGGTAACTTTTAAAACTTTGTTATTGAGAGTAAAAGAAGAACCCGTTACCGAGGACAACCAATTATTTAAAAGCCCTAGGACTGTCATGGACATCCCGAAAGGCCATTCCGGGAGGACACCTGTGTGACATTTCCCCATGTAGGGACTGTAAGAATATTACACACTATCCCTAGGATATCTTGGTACCAAAAACATGTTGTACAGAGACTTATTTACATTCCATTTTGATCGTTTTTTTATCGTTGTACTTCTCCAATTGGCTTTTATTTATTTTTATCTTTCGTGTTGTTCCATTTTAACTTGCAATAAACGTGTCCTGAAAAGGTATAAAAACTCTTGTCTGTCTTCGTGTCAAAAGTGACATTCCTTGCATTATGGCTACATCTGCTGTCTCTGCTCCCTCTTCCTCTACTTTCAATGTCATCGACGAACACTTAGATTGTGCCAGTTGGGAGGCCTTGTATCTTCGCCATTCTTTTAACATGTTAATTGCCGGACCTATCGGTTGAGGAAAAACCGAATTTTTAAACGTTTGATCGAACATAAACATCATTTGATCGAGCGTCCACCTCAACCAATCGTGTGGTGTTACAAAGAGTGGCAATCGACGCACATCCTCTTGCGAGAAAGTCAAAACATTCCTCGCGAAGACGACGGAATCGTGTCTGACCCCCGTCAGACTCATCTGGTCATTTTCGATGACATGTTAGGAGAAGAAGAAGAAGAAATTAAACTGTGGTTTACGTGCAAAGGGTATCATCGTAATGCCAGTTTCATTTACATTACTCAAACTTTGTAAAGCCCATCGCACCATCAGTCTCAATGCTCATTACGTGGTCTTATTTAAAAGCCCTAGAGATAAATCGCAAGTGCACGTGTTTCCAAACAGTTAGTAAGGTCTTGGTTTACTCATGCATACGACAATGCCACTCAAACCCCACACGCCTATTAACTCGTGGATTTTTTTTAAAAAAAAACACCACCCGATTATTTGCGATTTCGTACCCATTTGTTTCACCACTGGTGTCAAGTACGAGGGCCTGTCCTGTACACGTCCCCGTCGTCGATTTAACAAAAATATATAAAACCCTCGGACACGTTCGGTATGTATCATACAGTGTCAACATGACGTCCCTTCAGTCGCATCTTCCCGTCAAATGGATTCGTGCCTTGTATGGCATCAGTCGCGACAAAAATCCACAAATACGTGCTCGTGTCTTCGAAACTAGTCTCAAAGAAGTCTTACGATGGTTTACGATGACAGCAAGTCAATTACTGGAAAGCATCATTCAGATTCCTCATCGAACCAAACGCTTTTTTGACAGAAACAAAGTAGTCTTGACACACCTGGCCGATCCTCACATCGACACTCAAACCAAAAAGCAAATTATTTTGAAACATGGGGGAGCGGTTCTCTAGGAGGTGTCATCATTCGCTCCCTCTTAAAAAGGGTTCCTATTGCCCCCAAAGTTCTCCCCAAAAAAAAGCCACTCCAAAAAATCTTAAACGAACCTCAAGGAAGAAAAAGAGCAGTGGCGGCAAATCCAGGTCAATATCCCAGAAAAAGGAAATCAAACAGAAAAAGAAAAAGAAAAATCGCCAGAAAAAGAAAAGCCCACAGCAAACAGTTACTACCCGCAAGAGAGGCACTTCGGTCAGGACGCAACCTTACATTCGCAAACCACGAACTGCAGCGACGGTGACCCCGTCTCCAGTAGCCTCAGGTTGTTCCACTTCTCCGTTACTGGTGATGTTGACGAGACCCTTGAAATCGAATGGGAGGACGAATATTGACTTTAGTGCCTTACAAACGATGGATGGAATTCCATCGTTGACAAGAACAACAGACCCCGCATTTGCCTCCCAATCCGAATTTGACCGAGATGTCCCAGTTACAACACGAATTGCAGTCGTTGATGGATCACCACGATCTCTCCGAAACATAAAAATCGCAAAACTGCTGTCAACTCTTGCAGCGACTGCAACTCTTTCATCAGAAAGCTTTAGACGAACCAGCTCTATCCATTCTGAAAGATTTTAAGACCCTGATGAAAAGTCCACAACCACCACTACCACCACCACCCCCAATGGTCAAGACAGACTTAACCCCACGAAAGCCTGAGGAAGAAGAGGTACGAAAAGTATTACAAACACCGTCAGCAGCTCCCATTCCTAGATTGCAGCGTCCTTGTTGACCTCTTCCACCCCCTCACGCCCCAAAGAGAAGTTAAAGCTAGGGTTAAAAAGATGATATCCACTCCTCCTTCAACATAAGTAAAGAGAAAGAAGGGAAACCAGAAGTGAAAAAAGAAAAGACCAAAGTCATTTCCTTACCACCTCCACCACTACATCCGACATCTACTACAGTACCCATCGGACACGTAAATACGTTCCAAACCACCCTTTCACACTGTCCAATGTAGCACTAGCGAAGAGTGGGTGACTTATTAAAAATCGAGAAGGTGTTAGCCAGCATTTATTCCGATCCTGCAGAGTATGGAGGAGTTCAGAAATTGTATCCTGCTGCCAAAACTCGACTGAAAAAGTCCCCTTTTACCTTAAGTGCAACGACGGTTACAAGAACAAGCCACGTACACTTTACATAAACCCATTCGACGAAACATTTCCAGAAGTCGCACTCGAGTGGAGGGTATCGATCATCAACGGCAAGCCGATTTAGCCGATGTCTCTTATTTAACCACCTTCAATCGTGTCTACAAATATTTGTTTTGTGTCATCGATGTCTTTTCGAAATTTGACTGCGTCGTGCTATTGACTTCCAAATCGAGCATTGAGTTAGTGCGAGCCCTCCAGCTGGTGTTGAAACAAAGCGGTCATCACCCTCTTCGATGGAAAACCGACAAAGGCACCGAATATCTAAACCAAGCTTTACAAAAAGAATTAAAGAAACGTGATATTCATTTTTTACCACCGAGATTCCCGAAACCGAAGTCAGCATCGTAGAACGTTTTCAACGCATTTTGAAAGAACGTATGTGGAAATATTTTACGCATCACCACACTCTCAAGTACATCGACATCTTAACACATTTGGTTCAAGTGTACAACCAATCTTACCATCGAAGCATCGGACGTCCCCCCCCCTTCCCCAAGAGGTGACCCCCGACAACGAAGTGACCGTTTTCAAGCGCCTGTTTGGTACGTCCCCGACGGTTGCTGTCCCCAAGAAAAGTGGAGTGTTGGCAGCGGGAGATTAGGTGAGCATTAGCAAAACCAAACACACTTTCGACAAAGGTTACTTACCCAACTGGACCACTGAATTATTTCGTGCCACTGGATAACGACGTGTCAAAGGACATGATTCAGGAGATATGTTAAAATAGGCCTCTTGTTCGGTGGTTCCCGTGTTGAAACCGATGGTGACAGGGTCAGCTCCCATCGAGTTTGAAATCAAAGGACAGCCCGATGATTACATCGATCTGAATAGCAGTTACTTATACTTGAAAGTGAAAGTGATCGATACGTCGACAGACGGTCCCGATATAAAGGACGCAGATAAAGTATCCCCTGTCAACAATTTCATGCATTCCATGTTCAGTGGAGTAGATTTGTATTTCAATAACAAACTGGCCATGGACACTTACCCTTACCGAGCGCATCTGGAAAATCTCTTGACGTAGGGAAAAGACGCCAAGAACACCCATGTGGATGCTTCCATGTATGGAAACCTGACTCAGCGGGCAAGTTTGACGATAATGATTTGATTACAGATAAAGAGCCCAACCACAATGTGGGATTCAATGGCCGACGATACAAAATCGAAGGCCTCAAAATGTTTTTAGAACTGATGGATCGTTTGCATTTATACATATGTTTGCAAGAGAAGTATTTGTTGAACGGTGAGGATGTCCGCCTCAGACTGAATCGTAGCAGTGCCGCTTTCCATTTGATAAGTGATGCTTTCTATTACTAAACCATCACCCAAGAAGCCAGGCTCTACGTGCGACGTGTGAAAGTGTTACCTAATGTGAGAAACGACATCAGTCACACTTTGAGCAGTACGACTGCTAAGTATCTGACACGACGCGTGGAATTGAAAACTTTCAACATCCCCGCTGGACATCAATAAATGATCGTATTTCTTCTGTTCCAAGGGCAGTTACCCAAAGGTATGAACATTGTATCGTCAAAAATAGAGCCCTCAATGGAGCCTTCGAGGAAAATCCTTTTGAGTTTCAGCACTACAATGTGTCGAAGATCGAAGTCAGTCGAGATTGCAAAACCTTGTATACCAGACCTTTCGAACCTGACTTTGTTGCCTAGGAGAAGAATTACTTGAGGTCGTTCTTGTCCCTGTACGAAGCCACGGACAGTTAGGAACCAACACTAGTCACAGCATTACGTACGAGGATTATGCCGATGGTTACACTGAGTGGGCTTTGGATTTCATTCCAGACCAAGGCAGCGACGAGGTACATTTCCACCCTATAAAATCCGGCTAGATTCGTGTCGAACTTCAGTTTGCAAAGCCAATACCTGTAAACAACACGGTGAACGTCATCCTGTATGCCGAATTCGACAATACCATAGAAATCAACAGTTTGAGAGAAGTCATTCTGGACTATTAAAAGCTATGGAAGACTGTTATCCCTCATTTAATAGTGGTGACTCTTTGGAATGGGAGGAGACTCTGGAAGCAGAACCCCAATACAAAGACTTCAAGGACATAGTCATGAAGTCCAGGTGGCCAGAACAATATTAACAGTTAGTCTCCTGTTTAACCAAACACCTGGCAGAAACAATTACGGAATTGATGAAGAAAGATTGCTATGAATGTCAAAACGATCATCCCAGTCAAATTCAACACGCTATATGCCAGATGTTGAGTCAAGAAGAAAAATTGGACGAGTATCTTGATGAAGCTTGGAGTCTCATCTCGGAAGAAATTGTGTTGCATCAGTGGTATAAAGACTTGCGTGATCATCCCTTTCCTCCATTGATGATTCTAGAGATCCATCACATCGAAGCTCTCTTAGCTCGGAGTGCACAGACGCAACGAAGAAACGGTTACTTGTCAGATATTTTCGAAGAGAAAGTCAGGATTCAATTGATCACTTATCATTACCTGTGAAGAACAACAACAAGAAAAACAAAAAAAAAAAAAAAAAAAAAAACAACTAAAAAATGATACCTGGGAACTTTATTACCTTTTGAACCACAGTTCGTGCACTGCTTCTTGGAATCATATCGTGTGCGCTAAAGATGAGCTGTTTAGAGCTGTCTGGAGTTTCCAGAGTATTTGAGGCTGCGTATATATGTATTGAATCTTAGTTGTGTTCATAAGATTATTTTGAATCTTAGTTTTGTTCATAAGATTATTTTGAATCTTACTTGTGTTCCAAGAGATTATGTTAATCTTTCCTATACTTTATGACATTATTTTGAAGCACATTCGAATATCATAAGATTATTTTGAATCTTAATCGGAGTCCATACATGAGATTATGTGAATCTCTCGTGTCGTGTATAATTTTGTTTGAAACGTATCTGCAGTCCATGAGGTTTCTTGGATCTGTAGTTCATATTGATTTCATATTTTTGGTTTATTTTCAATGTGTGAATATTGTGTAGAGTGACTGGGTCAATCGTATGTTGAGAGCGTGAGAGAATCATTGTATTTTTAGATCATATATTTTTCTTTATTAATTCATTTCATAAATTTTCATCCTTCTCACATTGTGTTTGTCTTATTCATTCAGTCCAAAACCCTCTCAGTTTATATTCTGCGACAATGGTGTCAGAAGTGGGATCTTTGGATTAAGTGAATAGGTATAATCTTGTTTGTGAAAGTCTACACTTGCTGTTTATATTCGAGTGTGACCTTCGTGACAAGAAACTCTTCGAGTAGGTGTTTTGTTTAGTCGTTCTAGGTCTGCGGGTCTAGGATAAATACATATTCATTTTGTTTTGATTGCCTTTATCAGGAATATAAGGTTAGTTTCCTGTGTAAAATTAAATTTGTTATATTGCTATTTATCATGTCATCCGTTAAGGACTTGGTCGCCTTACGTAAAGAACTTGGGTATGAGAGAGAAAGTTTAAGGAAATTTGTTAAGGAAGAACAAGCCCGGGAGAGGGATGAAAGGGTATAGGCGAGGGAATTAGAAAGGGAAGAGGAAGCCCGGCAGAGGGATGAAAGGTAAAGGAGATGGAAATGACCAAACACATTGAAAGGGAATAAAGGGAAACGGAGGAAAGGTAGAATTAGAGAAGGAAAAGATAGAACTAGAAAAACAGGCCGAAAAGGAAAGGATAGAATGGGAAAGGGGAGCTGAGAGGGAGAAGATAGAGTTAGAACAACAAGCAAGGTTAGAAACTTTGGAGGTAGAAGAAAGATTAAGACAACGAGATCATGAACGTTAGGTAGAGTTAGCAACAGCTAGAAAAGGAGAACACAATTCTGCCTCTAGTAAATTAAATGGTCGAAAATTACCCTCTTTGACGTTGAAAAAGATACCATGGATAGTTATCTTCATCGGTTTGAGCGCAATGCCGAGATCCAGAAGTGGAATCGATATGACTGGGCACTGCATCTTAGTGCTTTATTAAAAGGTAAAGCTCTGGATGTGTAGTCGCGACTCCCTAGGGACAATGTGTTCAAATACGACCACCTGAAGGAAGCACTTCTAAAAAGCTACGAGCTGACTGAACTGGGTTTCCGTAAAAAGTTCAGGTATAGCAAGCCCGAGAAGGGAGAGGCCTTTGATCAGTTCATCGTTAGAATAGCGAACTATTTTCAGTGGTGGACTGAATGCGGCAAAGTGGTGCAAACGTTTGAATGGTTGACTGATTTCTTGCTCAGACATCAATTGTTGAACACAGCTGGGCGGGAACTAAGCCAGTTTCTGAAAAAGAAAGTCTTCTCAAACGTACATGATATGGCTAATCAAGCCAATTTCTTTACGAAGGCTCATGGGGGAACCCAGAACGTGGTTTCAAAAGATTTTAAATCTGGAAACCAGTCTAAGAGACCGATGCCTAGGGAGCTTGTGAAATCAGCTGAGGCCAGTAGGTCAGTTAGGGATACAGGTCGTCAGGGTATACAATGTTACTTGTGTAAGGAATGGGGTCATGTATAAGCAAAGTGTCCTGAAAGAAAGGGACTTGTACATAAGGTAGCCGTGGCTATGCAGAGTAAACGTATATCTGATAATTTTGTGCAGGTAGAACCAGGTATTCATACACTTAGAACGTGTCTTTTCCCCGAAGCGCGAGTACCAACCGGGAGAGGTTTCGTGAAAGGTCGAGAAGTCGTAGCATTACGTGACACTGGTTGCATGGGTGTAGTGATCAAACGAAGTCTCGTGCAGGATAACCAAATGCTCGGGTGGTAGTCCCCATGTATGCTACGCGATCAGACGATCAGTCGCATTCCCGTAGCAAGGATCGCGGTAGAAACACCTTTCCTAACCGGAACTGTTGATTCCCTTTGTTTGGAAAACCCTATTTACGATCTGACGATCGGTAATGTTGAAGGTTCCTGTCTTCCAACCATGGC
Source organism: Sinohyriopsis cumingii (assembly GCA_028554795.2). NCBI lineage: Eukaryota > Metazoa > Mollusca > Bivalvia > Unionida > Unionidae > Sinohyriopsis > Sinohyriopsis cumingii. The sequence goes on from CM068837.1 coordinate 23,350,812, forward strand.
AGATTTCAGGATACCTTTGGCCCAGACAGTCGAAACGCGAGCGCAAACCCGACGAGAGTAAACCGCGTTTCAGAAATTAATAGTCCCTGAATTGATCTCCGGAATTTCACGTGACGAATTCAAACGAGAACAGGAACGGGACTAATCCATCAAAACTATTATTGGGAAAATCGCGTCCGGCGCAATTAAACACTAGAAGTGTGGGGGCAGCTCGAGATTCGTTCGGAGGAATGAGCTAATTCATAGGGAGTTTATCACTCCGGAGGGTAAGAGGTATTGGCAAGTGGTCGTACCCCAGAGATAAAAATCTCAAGTACTTAGGGTGGCACATGAGTCTAGCATTGCAGGACACCTAGGTAAGGCGAAGACCATCAGCATAGTAGTCGCTGAATTCTAATGGCTTGGTGTTAATGGCGATGTCACACGGTTCTGTAGGTTTTGTGACGTATGCCAGAAAACCGTATGCAAGGGAATGTTCACAAGGGTGCCCCTAGGACAGATGCCATTAATAGATACATCTTTTAAAAGAGTGGCGGTGGATATTATAGAAACAATACAACCAGTTACCGACAGGAAGAACCGGTACATTCTTACTCTTGTGGATTACCTAGCCAGATATCCCGAAGCCGTAGCGTTACCGATTATTGAAATGGAACGGGTGGCTGAAGCATTCGTTGACATCTTCAGTAGGGTAGGGGTGCCAGAATAAATCCTTACGGATTGTGGTGCCCAATTCACCTCCGACCTAATGGGTGAAATAAGTAGGCTGTTATCGTTGTCCATCAAATTGCTAAACACTACCCCATACCATCCGATGTGCAATGGACTGGTAGATAAATTTAATGCTACCCTAAAGCATATGCTACGAAAAATGTGCGCGGAATGTCCGCAAGACTGTGACCGCTATTTGAAAGCAGTACCACAAGAACGTTTAGGATTTTTACCCATCGAATTGCTGTACGGAAGAACAGTTCATGGTCCGATGCGGATAGTGCGCGAACTATGGACAGGTGACGTCGCGAACGGGGAAATAATAGTTACCTACCAGTACGCGTTAGGTCTGCGACAGAAACTAGAAAGTACATGGCAGATGGGACGTGACGAATTAATGAAATCGGGACGCAAATATACCAAGTATTATAACCGCAGAGCGCGAAATAGAACATTTCTTGTAGGAGATCAGGTTCTATTGATTCTTCCTACTAGCACAAATAAGTTACTAGTCCAGTTGAAAGGTCCCTACGAAGTTAAAGAGGTAAAGAATTACATGGACAATAAAATTGACGTAGACGGTAATTTAAAGACATTCCATGCTAACATGCTTAAGTTGTACATCAAGAGACAGAGCGACAATGTAGAAAAAGGGGTCTTAAATGTCGTTTGTACGGCAGTCACCGACGACGACAAAGTAGAATGAGAATCACCACAAGATAGAGCTTTTTTGAGCGATGAAAGAGAAACTAATCAGTACACCTATAGTAAAATTGCCAGATGTTAGCAAACCCTTTATTTTAAGAACATTTGTCTCTGAAACTGGGTTGGAAACAGTTTTACTGCAAGATCAAGATAATAATAAGTTACCCGTAGCTTACTCGAGTAGGAAATTGTTACCCAGGGAGAAAAACTATGCCGTTTTTGCGAAAAAGTGTTTGACCGTAGTGTGGGGAATAGGGAAGTATCATGCGTATCTTTTTGGGAGAGATTTCGTTCTCGAGACTGATCACCAACCCTTATTGTATTTAAACAAGACCAAGTTCGTTAACGCTCGATTGATGCGTTGGGCGCTGACATTACAACCTTGGTTCAATTGTTGTTCCGGTTGGGTACATTTATGTTCATAAGATTATTGTGAATCTTAGTTGTGTTCATAAGCTTATTTTGAATCTTACTTGTGTTCCAAGAGTTTATGTGAATCTAATTTATAGTTTATGACATTATTTTGAAACACATTTGAATATCATAAGATTATTTTGAATCTTAATCACTGCTTCTTGGAATCATATCGTGTGCGCTAAAGATGAGCTGTTTAGAGCTGTCTGGAGTTTCCAGAGTATTTGAGGCTGCGTATGTATGTATTGAATCTTAGTTGTGTTCATAAGATTATTTTGAATCTTAGTTTTGTTCATAAGATTATTTTGAATCTTAGTTTTGTTCATAAGATTATTTTGAATCTTAGTTTTGTTCATAAGATTATTTTGAATCGTAATCTGAGTCCATTCTTGAAATTATGTGAATCTCTCGTGTCGTGTATAATACTGTTTGAAACGTATCTGCAGTCCATGAGGTTTCTTGGATTTGTTCTTCATATTGATTTCATATTTTTGGTTTCTTCTCAATGTGTGAATGTTGTGTAGAGTGAATGGGTCAATCGTATGTTGATAGCGTGAGTGAATCAATGTATATTTACATCATATATTTTTCTTTATTAATTCATTACATAAATTTCCATCTTTCTCACATTGTGCTTGTTTTATTCATTTAGTTCAAAAACCCACTCACTCGGTTTCTATTATACGACATAGTTTGTTATTAGTTTGTTTATAATTTTTGAAATTCATGTTTCATTTTCTTTTCTTGTTATCGTCCATTGATGAGATCAAATAATTTTTAATATGGCAATAACACATTTTTGAACGACAAAATATGTATATAGCATCCACCAAGAATAATCCTGAAGCATCGTACTATAACTAATGTTTTTGTTCATGTCAAAAATGGTTACCAATACATAATGGCAGAGGGCAAGTGTCAAGCTGGTATGGGGCTTACGTAGTATATTACAATTAATTTGTTGGAATCATTCTGTCACGTTCTGACAATCAGATATTGACTTTCACTCTTCTACTGCTTCTGTACAGAAAAGGCAGAAATGGTTTAATGCGTCCGATTTTCATGCCATTGATTTTTATTTCTAATAGGCCAATATCAACGCCCAACCAAGGTACCAAGCCCGATCAAACTGTCAACTTAGCAACTATCTAAGAATCATTTATAATAAGATGTCGTTGAATCTCTCTCTCTCTTTCTCCTTCTCTATCTATCTATCTATCTATCTATCTATCTATCTATCTATCTATCTATCTATCTATCTATTTATCTATCTATCATGGTTATAAACAGAGGGCAAGGGGTTGGATACGGGGTTGGGATTTGATATTGGCTCTGTTGTTTACTTACGTTACGGAATGCAATTCTATATATATATATATATATATATATATATATATATATATATATATATATATATATATATATATATATAACTTATTGATGTCTGCGAAAGAAAAGTCACCAGTTAAGCCATCATTCAAAATGGTTTACGTGAGGTCTCATTTATCACAAATTAGTGACTTAAGGCCTACAGATGTATCAAGATTAAGCTAAAGTACACAACCGACTTTATCGATGAATGTAGTCTAAAGTTACACTAGGGCACATATAGAACAGCCTTTCGTCATTGTCACCGCTCTTGACCATGGTCTTATTATTCAAGTTCTTTTATCACTTCATTACTCTTCATTTGTCCTACCCAATTCATTTGTTTATAACAGCCACCTTCTGTACCAAATAAAAATCCACCGGTACTATTCTAAAATTCGGAACATGGTCCATGAGCGGAAGTTAATCTTAAAATCTTTGTCCGTGAAAGAAGCCGACGATTCCTTGTGAATGTTGTTTATGTTATAATAGTAGATATTATTGGTTTTGATTCAGATTTTTCAACCATTTCCTTGGTTAAATTAATATGCTTATTACTTAACGTCATTCTCAGTTATGTTTGAAATTAGGTTTGTATCGCGACCATCTTGTTACGAAACATTGCCTGCTGAAAAAAAGTGTCCGTAGAAGGAGAGGAAATGATGGAAACATTATGTTTATTAACTATATATTCCTTTCAAGATTATTATATTTTTAATGAATGTATTTCTATGGATGAGACATTTCAATATTTGATTCAAAACATAATTTAAAGCTCGATTTGTATGTAAACGATAATGTTGGTAGTGATCTATATTGGTAATTCGGCAGAGATATTATGAAAATAAAAACAAATATCCTTTAATGTCTGCTTATAACAAAGAACTGAATACTTAAAAAAGAAACTCACCATTTTGAATTAAAAACTAGTAACATCCATGTGTATCGAGAAAGACAACATAGTCAAAAGTGATAAAATCCGTTACACGATTTTGTTTGTGCTACTTTAGATAGAACTACTAAGTCTGAAGTCTTATTATGCCCTTTTAAACAATGATTAGCGTAAGGTCAGAGAGATTGATGACACTAATGACTTGGATTAAATCCTTTACAAATAAGCGCATGATATGTAGAAGCTTATGATAAATCGACTGCATTAATGAAGGAATGCTATTCCAAATAATCCTTTATATTTACCTATATATTCGCGTGGGAAATTTCATTTCAGCAATATCAGTTGGCCTTGTATGCTGCTTTGAATTATCTAAACTACCGAAGGCTATAAAAAAAGACCATCTCTGGGATATACAGGTTACGAAATGAATGGACTAAGAAAGTGTCTTGGCGTGATGAAATTGTAATGAGGGATGAATTTATATCCAGATGGGGTTCGTTTACCCATATAAGTACACAGAATAACAACAGACTGAATTCTTGAAGTGAATCACGATCCATATTTGAAGCGAGAAAGCCTGACTACAGATGGAACACAAAAATAATAAGGCTGTTGAGAATCATTCTACCTAAATCAGTCGATATCATTTTGATCTTATTCGACACTGAAACAAATGCTATTTTGCAGTAATATATTACAGTAGCATGAGCATTCACGAACGAAAAGGCGAAAGTATTTTTTTATTTAGAAAGTATTGTGTTTTTTAATTTAAATTAACGATATGTTTATCATCCCATTGTAAATTGGAGCTTTATTTACAATTAATGCGCTACCACAATCTACTCTATAAACATATTCTAAAATATTGCCAGAAAACAAAAATATGGAATCGTTCACACAACATAATTGTAGAGCTGACAGCAGTAGGTTGTCAACATTTCGAACCAAGATCTACACATTAGAAAAAGAAAAAGGTAAATGCGAATAGCATATATTTGATTACATTTTAGTATTTCTATAGTTCATGACACAATTGAATGAAGAAAAGAAAATGTGATTTTATGAACTTGTTTTTTGAGTAATTATTGATTAATTAGTTACATTACTAAGCGTTTGAGCATCAAATGTGTATTGCAACATTAACTGATATAATTCAAATATCATACCAATTTTCTTTTCCCTTTCTTTAATATTGACCTATGCGTTCTAGTTTGAGTTAAAGAAAGTCCACATTTCCTATTGATGTACAATGTAGCAAACAATTTGTGTATTAAAACTGTTCATTGTTTTAGTCATGCATGAGGAGACATTGTTATTTTTATATTAAAATTCGAATGCTCTTTATATCCCGTTGATAAAGTTTCACTTATTTGTCGATATACTTTATTCCCAGAAATATGTATCTCAGGCTTCTGAAAAAGAAAAAACAAACATGTTGTCAAATCAGATTTGCATGAAATTATTTCAGATAGAAAAATGTGTTATTTGTATTGTGATTCATCAAGCAAGTTAATATGAAAAGTCTGGAGGAAAAAAAAAGAATTATATTTGTATGTTGAGCACATCGTTTACATCCCCAAAGTAACAAAATACTTCGTATTAGGCCCAAACATACATGCAGTTCGTAAGGTGGTACTCATCTAATGATCAACGTGACATTCCACTCAATTGGTAGGTATATGTTCAGCAATAACGCAATGCAAGTATGCATATTCCACTTATTATTCCGACCAATGTTTAAAAGTCATCTAAATATTTCAGGTGGTACCTGTTTTATTTTCATAAATTCATTTTATCCAACGATGACCACGGTGACCCTCTATAGGAAGATATAGTACTTATTGTCTCTACACGAAGACCCTATTGTGAAATGTTTGTTAAATTTACTGTCTACAGGTATTTGCAAACAAGGCCGGAAAATCTGTTTTTGTGCGTGGATTTGACCAAGGTAAACTCTCCCACTATAGAGGTCATTATGGAATTTCAACCAGGATATTGTGTATTTGCAAGGTATGTTAATTGCAAATTACTTTGCGTTTAAAGCTACTTTGCATTTGCACGTTACTTTATTTGTGCAAGTTATTATTTAATAAAATATGACGTCATGTCAAGCAACGCTAGGCTGGTCGAACATAATTTGTTGCATAGGAGTTTTCATCGTCATTTGTATTTTTATAGACATGAAAGCATAAGTTTAACTAATTATAAGGAATAAGATTGATGTGGATGAATAAGCTCGCAATCAGAAACTTGTCTTGCTAAAACGTTTTCGTATAAAAAAGAAGCAAGCCCAGTGTGCATTGACATGTCAATAGGTAGTAATCGAATGATACGAACGTACCCTTCATGTCCAGAAACAATGTCAGAAAGGATGTATGTTATCTTACAAATTGTCTTGGAAGACCAGATACGTACCACATTGCACACCTGCGTCTTCAGCGTGGATGCAGTTGTATTCTTTCCACCTTATGTGATCGCAGATGTGAACAGATAATGAATTTTCGCGACATCTTACATCATCCAGAAATATCTCCAGAGTTTTATTTTCGCCAAATCTTGCTTGAATTGTAGCCATGGTTCCAGCGGTACTGTGAAATGGAACGAAATGTCGTAATAAAGGGGAGGGGGAAATGATATTTGAAGTAGTATGTTGAATAACTGAAACGAGGCCTTGATACCATATTCATAATGTCAAACTTCTAATAAATTTGCTTTTCATTTGTATTGATGACCGATAATTCGATACTAAAATGATCTATCCTGTATCATCGGCATAAAATTGATATTGCAGAGCAACACGCAACGCTTCTAATGCAGAACGGTCAGAGATGGAAAGTTATGGATCTAAAACATAAACTGTTTCTTCTGGATTAAAGATAGATTATCTAGGAAACAATGTTTACAAAACACATTATTCTTTACTAAATCAACGATTATTTCCAGTCTTGCTGGGTGCCTTGATACTGCTAACATGATTACATAAAACTGAAGATGACGAATAATAATGATAGTATTATTATAATAGCAAAAGAAAATGACATCAATAAATAAATTTTGTTTGAAGAATTTAATTTTAGATAGCTGATTTGAAGTGGAACTTCTTAAATCCGTCGAGATAATCAAATAATCTTTGTCTTTTGAAAGGTGTTTGATCTTTTGCATTAATAAGGATATGTGCGAATAGAAAAGTAGTAAGTACCCGACTGTGTATCAAATCGATATTTCTCAAACGCGGATACATCATTCTCTTTGGAATTTACCGTCTCAGGGGTTTGAGTAGTGCTAAATTAACAGCTGTTTTGCTTTCCAAACAATTATTAGTATTACACTGTATTCCATTTTAGGAAGAGTGTCCGCCCTTGCCATGCCTGCTTTTGTGTCGCATTGGACATTATTTTTCCTTTTCTATATATATCGGTTAAAACTTTTCTTGTTAATGTTTGTTTAATAAAACATCCTAGACGACATCTTGTGTTCTTTTGTCCATCGACAGGTATTTGCAGGAATAAAATTTAGTAATAACTAGATTTAATGTTGTTTCTAGAATGATTGTAATAAGAATATGAAATACTCAAATGTTTATTACGTATGTCGAGAATTTGCAGATGGTTGATGATTAACGTAATCAAACAAAAAAATGAGAAATTTTCCCAAATGTTGCTAAGGCCTCGAGAATGAACTTTGATTTAAAAACAAAACAGATACACTCATTAAAGCCTTAAAACACAACCACCTACAAGATTTTTACTTTAAAGAAATTCGTAAAATATGAGAATGTTTATATTTTACCTGTGACAGAGCATTCTACAGCCAACTTTAGCGTCATTGTTATCCTAGTAATCGTCACACACCGTACCCCTGTGGTAATTTCCTACAAAATAGAAAACAACTATTTCATCCTATGTGGAATAGGAAATTCGAATCTGACTTGTCTGATGAAGTACTGAATTACGATCCGACATCAAAATATTGCTCTTGGATAATTATTAGACGTGGCTTCTGTACGCTCACATTTCATGTGCGACTATATTTAAGAGTAACATTCTAATCGGAGATCATTCCTCAGTTTTGGATATTCTTTTAGATTTACGTGGAGCATGGAGGCTCTACTCTCACAGGAGATAAGTCAATCTATCAAATAGAATATAGTGTTATATCGTAGCTTTATAACGCCGAAGTGTCAAAATCTCGCTTAATAATTAGGATAGAGAGGAAAAAGAAACATTCTAGAATCAAAATTGTTAGTTAAAAATATTGCACCCGAGCACATACCGATTTTCTATGTCTTCAGTTAACAAAAAAATGTTATAGATATATTGATTGCAGTATAGACTGCTTAATGCAATTTGAACTGCAATCTTTTTTGAAAGAGAAACTTTGTTGAATTTAAATAGTGTACATTCGTCGATATTGAGTCATAATTGTACCAGTTAAATTGGTGATTTGAAGGTAGAGCCTAACTCATGAAATAATTCAATAATTTAGAACTGCCATTGAACTTGGCTTATAATTCAGTGAATACTGGAACTCTAATTGTGCAAAAACCAAAGTGTGACGAGAAATGACAATCAGGAGACTAATTCTTGATACGGTATCCTTACCATTAATCTAATTAGAAAGAGACTCCTGAACATAAAAGCATCTAACGGCTGCTAACCAACTTTTCTTCAAATGTATTAATCCTGCATACGATTACACTGCGGAAAGCAAACCGAAATACATCAGGAAAACATTGCGACCAAATTTATTCAAATTGTCCTCTAGTGAACGAATGGACAGAGTAAACATACATTAACTAATTATAATAATTATCACATGGCTTTGAGATTCCATGTAATCAGACTTTACAAGATTGCAAAGTTTAATGACGAAACAGTGAAGCCGTGTGTGCATTCTATAAATATGTTTCTTCTTTATCTGGTAGAATGCATGAGTCTATAAATAAAAACTTTGATTCTATCATAATTCAGGTAGATATATCGAGTAGACATATGAAGACACCGATTGCAGAATACGGAAATAAAGTTGTGAAGCTTTTGAATGGCGTTCAGATCATACAACAGGTAGTAAACGACGATGCGATACAGGTTCTTTACTTAATCTTTTAACAGTATAGTGTTCAGTGTACCCATTTGAGGATGTAATGGCACAAACTTAATATCACACATTTTATATGAACCCACTGAAGTGGAAACTGATAAACTCCAAAAGAAAACCAGTGATGGTCCCAAGTACCTAATCGTAACAGCTGACAAGTATCATAATCTTAAGATTCATTAATTTATAAATACTCTGAGCTTGTCAATTGTGTCGATGATAGTTTTAAAACGAAACAAAAAAAAAAAGCCCACACTTTTAAAGAAAAAACAAGGATGTATTTGTAAAAGAGAAATAAAATGTCGGTAAATTCAATTGGAAGTTTCACAGAACAGAAATAAAAATCGCCGAATTTTCATTTGACTTTGATTGGGCTTCTCCAAAAAATATCTGAATTACAATCTGACATCAAAATTTTATTCTTGGTTCATTATTAGAAGTAGCTCCGGTAAGCTCACAGTTTTTTCATTATGGCAGATTAATATCATTCCTTAGTTTGCATGCTCTTTTACATTTACATGGAGACCTCTGAGCGCACTGGAGACAAGTTAACTTATCGTATAAAATACATTGGTATATCGTATCTTTATTGCTACGAGGTGTACTACTCTCGTGTAATAATTGGCGTAAGGAAGGAGTCACTTTATAATCTCACTATGTTTAGATAGAAATATGCCCAGTGACTAATTATTGAACATCAGGACATATCACAATTTCCATCTCATATAAGAATTCATACAAAATAATTTATATTTGTGGCCCCTCTCTGATCGATTGCTACAATAATCTACTGGACCATTCAAGTGATACCATTTGTTGTGAAGGGTTTATATATATGTATGGTTTACCCCATATTCTGCTATTGTAGAGTAGTTCTTGCTTAGGTTCCTGTTTCCATGTCCCCATTCGTACCGTCGCTGGCCTAAAAGAGTTTTGTTTATTATGGTTCGTACTCCCCTCCTCAGGGATTTCTTCTTACAGCTTTCGTCTTCATATTAAATTTATACCGATCCTTGCCAAAGGATCTAATTTCGTCCAGTGTTGCCATAGGTTTTTAATGCTATAAATGTTAAGTAGAATGTTATTGACCATGTATCCTTATATGGCTTGTCCAAGATAGATGTAATCTTATTGCAGCATAGTCTGAATACAATGTTTGGATGAGAATAACATGCAGTAAAAACAATTTTTATAAAGGTGGATCTTCGTACTGAAGTATGTCAATTATATGAAAACTTAACTATAGAAGAAAGAAACTTTTTCATGGTATCAATGATTCTAAGTAATATATTTCAAGTTTGGTACTTTGGGTTGATAAGCAATTTCAAAGGTGATACAATTGTTGACCTTTCTAGTTTTATCTATCTGTTGAGTAATCTATTGTGTTCTTAGACTTTTCATGGCAGTTCCTCCTGTAACATCTTTTTCTAAATCGTTTCATTTCAGGGGTAGCGGGAATGGAGCAGACGCGAAAACCCCCATAATCTGCATCATATATATGACGACTAACTTCCAACTATACTTGTGATTGCTCTCTGAGTCTAGAGGGCATGGTGGTTGGTACTTGCAGGCACAATGATCGGCGCCGTAATCGTAGGATCCTGATTCGAATCACATTATGGAATGATTTAAAACATTCGCTAGTCTGTCTGATAATGTTCTTTATTAGTAGATTTCAGTTCACATTATAACGAATCATATTGCAATATCCAGGTATAGCATTTACCGTTTACCCACAGGCCTGGCATTAGGACTTCGTAATTGACCAATTAACAATTTCTCTACCGTGTATAAAATATTTTGTATTCTTTCTTTCTTTCGTTCTTTCTTTCTTTCTTTCTTTCTTTCTTGCTTTCGTTCATGCGTACACGTGTGAAAGAATGTACAATTCTATATGAGAATAATTTCATATCTTTCTACTAATGAGATAGCTTAGATAGTTCAGTTGTCATGTATCATAACATAAATGTAGTCAAATTTAAGGTGCCATTTTTAAGCTTTCTGTATAAAATATCCACTATACTTGCAATTACGAAATAGTAATATCCCCTGCACTAATGCAGCAGCTGAGGGGAGATAAACAAAGAAAATGAAATGGTAAAATTTTTGGTAATACATATATCCAGTCATTTTGTCAGCAACAAATAAGAGTTAGAGTTTCTAAAGTAATGTGCTTGCCGTTTGTACTCATTTGTTCCTATTCTCCACAGAGGTACAATCACACAGGCTTACAAATTAGTATCAGGTTGAGAGTTAAGTATATAAATGTACTTTAGGGAGCTTTTCACAATTACCCTGTAACATCTATTTCCCTTATGATTCAATATATATTACAGTAAAAGGACTGTGGTGACACCACAAACAGACAACCACACACGCACATCACACTTTTCATTCATATAGCACAATATATAATAAACAAAATATTCTGATATTGGTTATTGGCTAGATGGAAACCATATTTACATAGGAATAATGTAATCGTAGATGGCCGCCAAAATTTTAATAAAATCAGTGTAGTACACACTGGACACACCTTGAACTTTTCCTTAAATTAAAATCATCATATATAAAGTTCACAACAATGTAGGAACGTTTTTCAAAAGAACTTTTTAATAAAATGTACAAATATGAGAGCTTTGTAGTTTATATGCACAGACTGGATACAATTCTAATTTAAAATGTACAAATAAGATATTATACATCAAAATGTTAAAGATGAAATTATTGTAGTTTTTTCATTTTAAAATGCACAACTATGATGTTATTTAGTTTAAAATATACAAATAGGATGTAGTTTAATCTTTAAATGTACAAAGGGGATGTTATTATAGTTTAAAATGTACAAAACGGGATATAATTATAGTCTAATCTGTACAAATGTGATGTTTCTCAAGTGTAAAAGGTCAAATGGGATGGTATTTTAGTTCAAAATGTACAAATACTGTATTATTATATTAGTCAATGTATACATAACATGTCATTATAATTTAGAATGTGCAGAATATAATGTTAGTTCTGTTTAAAACGCACCAATATAATTAAATTAAAATTTAAGCTGTTCATATGTGATCTTAATATAGTTTGAAATGTACAAATAGGATGTAGCTATAGTTTCAAATGAAAATACATAGCTCAGTCTTCCTAGGTTCTTATTCAAATAATAACTAAGATCTTAAATTATAATATAATTTAGAATTCAAATATAATACTTATTATTTGTACCTACGTGTAGGCAAATAATACAAAGCATAATTCTACAAGGATTATAGGTGATTTATATGACTTCGTCTAGGCAGATAGGACAAAACTTAATCCTACAAGGACGATAGGTTGTTTATATAGCTAAATGAAGGCAGAAAAAACTAGTTCTAAGAGGTTTAAATAATTTATTAAACAAGTAATATTGTAATAAATTATTCTTAGCTGTAACACTTTATTATTTACTTTACTTTCGTGAATACAGTAGTAGATAATATTGCGCGTTCAGATGTAATGCAATATGTAAAAATATCAGCATAGAAAGTGGAAGATATTACATCAACAATGGATGGATGGTTCTTATTTGTACAGTGTTCCTTCCATTGAAACGATATACATCCATGCGTTATCATTATAGTGTTTCAAAACTTCTGTGTCCTATTAGAACATTAGCACACAAAAGGAAAGCTTTTAATGACGTGACATCAGATTAAAAGTGATCCACGAAGAAACAAAAGTTAAATAAATTATGTAGAAATAATAAAGTCAATTCAACAAATCATTGGGATCCTAGGTTATATAAACGCAAATAAGAAGAATGACAATATATTGTGTGGCTGATTAGTGGAGCTCCTTTGTGTTACATGTGACAGGCTAGTAGAACAATATTGGCATTCCAAGAACACTCACTCACTACTGGAGAGGTTGAAACAGAACTTATTTAATCTGGGACCACTGGAGTTAAAAGTGTGAACATGTATTCTTTAGCTGCTATTAGTAAAAACTTCTTAATCAACCACCCATTCCACCCCAATTCATACCACTCCACCCCACTCCAACCCAACAGAGCCTCCTCTTCTGTAGAAAATTGTACCCTTGAACTACATCCAAACCAATGTCAGTTGACAATTCGTTGCAACAAACATGGCAACGAAAAACAGCTCAGTCACCCTATCAATTGGACGTTCAGGCCCTATCACATCCAATATCCAAGATGACAAGCAAATAATGATGTATGACATAGTCTGATGAAAAATTCAGGATTAGGAATTAGATATGTTTTTGAGTTGCTTGATGATCCCACGGATTCTAAATATTTAGGATAGTACTTGCTTTGTATAACAACGATTCAAACAACTCACGAACCATGACAGCACAATGGATGGAACATCATAGTATTGTGCTATTATATTATTTATGGTAGATTGAAATTAAATGCAAGTGACAGGAATACGTAAACTCTTTCCGCCAGTCATGTTTTTAGCACAGAACATTCATAGTTGTACAGCTTTCACGTGACCGATGATTATCCAGTTGAATTATTTTCAGTATTTCTTTGCGTTAAAATATTAGATGTGTGGCAATACATTGTCACGAAATTATCATCATGTATACAATATTCCTAGAAGGCTACATGTCAAAGGATGCCATAATAGTAGGTACCAACAAATGACTAATCACGGTCGCCATATGAATACATGCTAATCATCCTGAAAGTGATTACATGCAGAGCAGGGGCTTGATTTAGAGTCTGTACATAGTCGCATTTTTGTGAACGTTTGTAACCCTATTTCTAGGTTGCAAGGATGAGAAAAGATTTAGCGTCATCGATTGCTTTAGCTTTAGGTGATTCATTCTGTCTAGTGATATAGGATATATTAGGAAGTTTGAAACCTATACAATATTCATTAATGATATTTTACCGTTCCATCAAAGGGTCACTCAAGAGTTAGATACAATACATTATCTAATTGACGACACTTTATCAAATGGTTTGACAAATATTTGCAAACATAAACCTTAGGCATAACCGTATAACTATTGACTCACATACAGTAGAAGACTGACTGGTAGGTACTGCTTTCCCACTAATGAGGGCTTCACATAAACTGTTTAATGTGAGTATTTCCATGTTTAGGTTAATTATGCTAAATAATTCTGAGATTGCAAAATTAGGATGCGGTTTCCTAAAATATGTAAGGCCAGTCCATTCAAAACCCATTTTCAGCAGGTGGACGTACATTTAATATAGAAAAAGTTCCAAATAGGGATTTAAGAGAACTTGTCTTATTTCAAGAGTGCTTGTAATATCAGGGTTACATTATTCACCGAATATATATATATATATATATATATATATATATATATATATATATATATATATATATATATATATATATATATATATATATATATTGCTATACCAGTCTCACAATTTTATTTTATTTTTAAATGTTTAGTACAATTATTTAAAATGTTGCGTACATGTACCTTGTTGCACACGATTACGTTGCCTTGAGACGGTCCCTCGTTGAAAGCACATGTCGGCTTTGAATGAGATCGACCGACACTCATTTCATCCATTCTGATGATTATTTCGACTCGTCACTATGTTTCGAATAACTGTTAGATAATTATGCATTATTAGATGACAATATTTTATTTTGCCTTACTTGTTTACAGTGTATTTTAATCAAATATGGCCTCCCGGATCGTGTTCCGCTAGATTTGTAATGGCGCCATTGTTCGCAGTACTGTAGGTTTCTGAGCGCGAGATGGTAGCGTTCTCGTTTCTAACCCGTATCGGAGAACCTCTAGTGTCCCCGTTGTTTATGTTTGTGCAAACATCCGAGGTTCTCCAAGGGTATAGAGAGTATAAATAAGGCCCCCGTCCTTGCAGACGAGGGACTGACAATATTGATATCACAACCGTCCGTTTCCTTTCGGATCAAATTCTAAATCAAATTTGTATCAGTCATGACTACTTTTATTCAGGTAAAAGCCCTTTTCTGAAAGTGTTTTTTTACTACCAATATCAAAATTCGGATTTGTCCGGATTTTGATTTATACAAAATTCGGACTTATCCTGTTTTAAAGTTATCCCAATTTCGGATTTGTCAAAAATTAGGATTTGCCTAGATTTGGATTTATACAAACTTCGGATTTGTCCAAAAACTCGGATTTACCCAAATTTTGCTTTATACAAATTTCGGATTGGTCCAAAATTCGGATTTGTCTAGATCTTGATTTATATAAATTTTGGATTGGTCCAAAATTCGGATTTGTCAAGATTTTAATTTATACAATTTTCAGAGTTGTCTGAAGATTCGGAGTTAACCAGAATTCATTTAAAGGTTTATTTGACATAATTTCTATTAATAGGGTTAGTACAATCAAATACATGTATTAATAAAATTAGATTTGATGATATTGCATCAAATCTAATTTAAAAACGTACTTATGCTAAAATTGTTATTTCTTAAAATATACAAAAACAATGGTGTATTAAAAACAATAATCTTGTTTGGTTTGCATTGTATAGAAAATGTATGGTCATGAAGAAAAGTTATTATTGTGTATGTCAATGTAATTGTGATCTTGTGAGAATTAGAAAAGGAAATAAGAGAACACAATAAAAAGTAAAACATAATTTATTCTGTATTTATTTACAAAATAAATAGCACACATTTCTTCCTTCTTCTCTATAATCTCCTCTGTCATTCTAACCTTTTATTGTACAGAAATATCAATACAAACACTACAGTCAAAAGGTTATATTCATTTCACCTCAAGCCAGTACCTGGCGAACCCAGAATATTTTATGACTGAAAGAACCGTAGGAAACAGTCGTAACAAATGGTGTCAGAAGTGGGATTCTGAAAAATAATTAAAACCAATTTTTGAAATATAAAATATTAAATTAAATTAGAAATTTTTTCATTTTGTTTACTTGTTATTCAGGTATTGGTGGTGAAAATAAAATGGATGAAAGAAGCAAAAGCAATTCCCTAGAAAGTGTTTGTGGAGGTGTATCTCCCTCCAGTGAAATTGATACTGAAAATGAAAACAGAGATATGAATGAAAATTGGGAAGCGAATACTTCCTTCGAAGAAAAGTTGGATAGAAATTTGAGTCAGTTTGCACATGAGGTGCAAAATACAATTTTGTCTATGAGTGAGACAATGAGTACACGCTTTGAAAATGTTTCTCACCAACTACATGAAATGCAAGAAAGGATTGAAAAAGTAGAAAGTAACTGGTCTATTAAAGTAAACTCAAAAGCAAATAGAGTTTCAAAAGAAACAGAAAGCAAAGCGGTAACACATAATGTGCATCCATTGCATAAATTGCCCCAGAATGGTGGAACACACACAATCCCTAAAATGAAGCCTCAGTTATTTGATGGAAATATCGACATTGATGAATATCTCACTCAATTTAACATTGTCTCAGAAATCAATGGTT
Organism: Sinohyriopsis cumingii; assembly: GCA_028554795.2. Lineage (NCBI taxonomy): Eukaryota > Metazoa > Mollusca > Bivalvia > Unionida > Unionidae > Sinohyriopsis > Sinohyriopsis cumingii. The sequence goes on from CM068837.1 coordinate 23,367,448, forward strand.
GGAATAATCACGAAAAAGCATTGTACCTAGCTAGCAGTTTGTCTGGGGTAGCTCGTTCACTCCTCAGTGAAATGGAAAATGAACAGAGAACAAACTATGATACTCTAGTTAGAGCTCCCATCAATAGATTTGGTTCTATACACAGAGCAGAGATCTTTCGATCAAAGTTGAAATCTCGATACCGAGAAAAAGGGGAGACACTTCCTGAACTAGCTCAGAATATCAGAAAACTTACAAGATTAGCCTATCGTTCTGCAAACACTGATGTAGTTGAAATTTTAGCAATAGAACAGTTCACTGAAGCTATCAATGACTCCGATATAAGATTGAGACTGAGAGAACATGACCCAAAGACCATGTCAGAAGTTGAAACATTGGCTGTAAAACTAGAAGCACACAGAATATCTGATAGACAAAGAAACAGAACAGTTGGTTCAGTTCAAGAGAATTTTGGTAAAGGATGTGAAGATTGCAAACACAATTGTGGGAGTAATGAATTCAAACAAAACTTCGAAAAGCTCACTGCAACAATAGGTGAACTTGTTCAACAAGTAAAATTAAATCAGCAACGCAATAAATCACAAAATTTACAAGGTTCAAGACGTCAGATCAATGATAGAAATGATGCTAATCAGTCAAGAGAAAGATCTGGTGGTTTTAACCATCAGCAAAATAATATGAAACCTAAATGGGAAGATAACTCCAGATATAATTCAAATTACAGATCAAATTATGACAATTCACGAAGATTTCAGGGTAATTGGAGAGAAAACAGAAATCAAGGTCCGAGGCAAAACCAGGAAAACTGGAATGGGGCGAGCATAGGGACCGAAACTCGTCCTCCGCTCATACAGGGTCCCCAATAATTAAGCTTAACAGTCTGGGAAAGGATGAAAGATACTTTATATTGGGCACAGTAAACCATAATGAAATGAAATTGCTTTGTGACACAGGAACAAGTGTGTCTATTTTAAGAAAGAGTGTTGTAGAACAGTGGTCAAATCCACCAAAAATCAATCCAGTAAATACCAGATTACTGACAGTAACTGGAGAGACTGTAGCATTTTTTGGTAAAGCAAATGTGGATATAAAACTTGGGAATATAGTATTTAAAACTGAGATGCTTATTGCAGAAATTCAACAAGAAGGGATCCTGGTAATGGACTTCATGAGGACAAACAAATGTGATTTGATGATAAGCAAGGGATGTTTAAATGTAAATGGAGAAAAAGTTACATGTTTCTTTAACAGTGGAAAGGGACCTGTTTGTTGCCGGGTGGCAGTTACTGAAAATGTTGAGGTTCCTCCACATTAGGAAATTATAGTAAACAGCAAACCATTAGGAATTGTGGGAGACGGCTCCTATGGATTGATTGAACCTGCCGTGAAATTTACCGAAAAGACAGGATTGTTGGTAGCCAAGGTCCTAGTTGATCCTAGTAGAAATACATTACCCATTAGAATAGCAAATTTTGGAACTGAACCATGCAAAATCTTTAAAGATACAGTAGTAGCTGAATATCATCCTGCATCTGTAAATGATTGTACCATTTCTGACTCAAATAATGATTCAGAGACTGATGGTAAAATGAATGCAATAATGCCCAACCACCTAACATACATGTTTGAAAGGTCCTCAAAGAATTTAAGTGATGAACAAATAAATGAACTAAGAAATTTTCTGATTAAAAATCAGGATGCGTTTTCCAAAAATTCCAATGACATAGGACACACGACACTAACCCAACATACTATTAACACAAATGCTGCTCAGCCAATTAGACTTTATCCAAACAGAATTCCACTAGCAAAAAGAAAGATTGCCGAAGAAGAAACTGAGAAAATGGCAGAAGCTGCCATAATTGAAAAATGTCCCCAAAGTCCTTGGAATGCTCCTATAGTAATGGTAAATAAACCAGATGGATCTGTTAGATTTTGTTGTGATTTTAGACGCTTGAATGATGTGACAGTAAAGGATTCACAACCTTTACCTCGCATTGATGATAGTCTTGATGCACTTTCTGGTTCAAAATGGTGGTCTTGCCTTCAGGTTGTGAAATTAAGGAACAAGACAGACCAAAAACTGCTTTTTCAATACCTGGTGGTGAGCAGTGGATGTGAAAAAGAATGGCATTTGGTCTTTGCAATGCGCCCGCCACATTCACGAGATTGACACAAGTTGTATTTTCTGGTCTAATATGGAAAATTTTGATCTTGTATTTAGATGATCTGATTTGTTATTCGAAAACATTTGAGGGTCAACTTGAAAATCTCACCATTATCTTTGAGAGATTGCGACAAGCCAATTTGAAACTTAATCCCAAGAAGTGTTGTCTTTTTCAGAAGCAAGTTTCTTTCTTAGGTCATTTGATAACTGAATCAGGTGTTGGGACCTTGCTTGAAAAGATACGAACCATTAATGAATGGCCTGTGCCAAGAAATTCCAAACAAACCAAAAGCTTTGTTTCCCTGTGTTCATACTATAGAGATCATATGTTCATAGATTTGCAGATATTGCTAAACCTCTCCATCAAATGGCAGAAAAGAATGTAAAGTTCAAATGGACTGTAGAATGTCAAAGGTCATTTGATACTTTGAAACAAGCATTAACAAAAGCTCCGATACTTGCATTCCCAACTGAAAATGATCCATTCATCCTTGATTGTGACGCTTCGAATATTGGACAGGGTGCGGTACTATCACAAGTCCAAGATGGAATGGGAGAAGGTTATCTGTTACTTTAGCAAATGTTTTTCAAAACCTGAGAGACAATACTGTGTAACTCGCAGAGAGTTACTGTTATTGTAAATGCCATTAAACATTTTCACAATTATTTGTATGGTCATAGGTTCACAGTGAGAACTGATCATGGTAGTTTGAGATGGCTTTTGAACTTTAAATTAGTAGAGGGACAACTGGCCAGATGGTTAACATTTCTGTCGGCATATGACTATGAAATTGAGTATAGACAAGGAAAGATTCATAAGAATGCTGATGCATTATCAAGAAGACCATGTCATGACATCCTCTGTAAATATTGTGATAGGTTGGAAGAACGATGTAATGAAACAGTGAAAATTGACAAAAACATTGATATCTGCAAAGTTGGAAGAATTCCTGTTTTAACCTGTAATGTAGACAGAAATAAAATAGTTGACCATGTTGATAGTGTCACATGTAAGGAGGAATTACGCTTTGGTATAAATATGGGTGGTCAAAGTGTCGTAAATGAGATATGCACAAAGAACTTGCTCTATAGTATGATACTGGGTATGTTCCTAATTTTTCAGATAGCTTCAGACACGACGGCAACAACTGTTGTCTTCTTCTTTTGCTTGCTCTCAATCTTGGTAGAACACCTATGCAAAAGAAAAGAATGTGAAAAGAATGATTCTAAAATTTTGATCGGTCAAGTATGTCAGAAACAGAATAGTACAGAAAAGTCAAAATATAGCACTGATGAATTGAGTGAAGGTGAAAACACAAACTGTAATATGTCTAAAGAGATTAGTACTGAATTAGAGCAGACTAATACCAGACATATACAGAATAAATGTGCACCTGATTTATCAAATGCTAATCCTGAAAATGGTGACTTAAATGGATGTTTGAAGCCTCAAGAAAATGATGCTAGAAATTCTAAAATAAATAATAACACAGAAATTGACCTAGAGAAATTTGACATAGGAAATTTGGATCTCAATGTTCTAGCAAAGTTACAATTACAAGACCAAATTTTAAAAACTGTACACGACTGGTTGAAAAGTAAGGGTAAGCCTGATTGGGCTGATGTTGCTAAATATGGCCTAGAGATTAAGTATTTTTGGTACAGGTGGGAATCTCTGTGTCTTAAGAATAATGTTTTATATAGAAAATGGGAAAGTCATGATGGAAAGGAAATCACATTTCAAATTATAATACCAAGAAGTTTGAAAACATTTGTTTTAACCCAAATGCATAATAGTGTTAGCAGTGCACATCTTGGTATAACCAAAACCTTACATAAAATAAGGCGACGATTTTTCTGGTATGCTTTAAGAAGAGATGTAGAGAATTGGTGCAAGAATTGTACAATTTGTGGTTCAAGAAAAATGCCTCAAAAGAAAGCAAAGGCTCCCCTTAAACAATACTATGTGGGATTACCCATGGAAAGAATAGCAATTGATTTTATGGGACCTTTACCAAAATCAACACAGGGTAAAAAGTATCTAATGGTAGTGGCAGATTATTTTACAAAATGGACAGAAGCCATTCCATTACCAAATATTGAAGCACAGACTGAAGCAAAAGCATTGATTGAAAATTTCATATCCCGATTTGGTGTACCATTACTCATACACACAGATCAGGGATCTAATTTTGAAAGTAATTTATTCCAAGAAATGTGTCACATTCTGGGTATTAAGAAAACCCAAACAACTACTGCAAGACCCAAATCAGATGGTATGGTTGAAAGAGCAAATCGTACAATAGTGAATATGCTTTCAGCTTTTGTGTCAGATCATCAAAGAGATTGGGATGAATATGTACCTTTGGTGATGATGGCCTACAGGTCTTCAGTTCATGGAAGTACTGGAACAAGCCCTACTGTAATGACATTTGGGAGGGAGATAACTCTACCTATTGACCTCATCTTTGGTGACCCTGAGAAACAGCTATCTGAAAGTCAGAAATACAAAACTAATTGTGCAAATGAACTAAAAGAGAGACTGAATGAAATACATGAATTTTCCAGAATAAAAATGCAACTTTCTGGTGAAAATATGAAAAAGAATTATGATCTGAGAGTCAATCTCCATAACTACATCGTAGGTGATAAAGTATGGTATTATGACCCCAAAAGAATAAGAGGCTTGAATTCAAAATTACAAAGACTCTGGAAAGGTCCATTTGAAATTATTTCCAAACTTAATGATGTGCTTTACAGAATACAAGAAAGTCCAAAGCATAAGCCAAAAATTGTACATCATGACAAACTTAAGTCCTGTTATGGAGAAGTTATTTCACCTTGTTTATATATTAGCCACTAAAAAAAATAATTAAGATATACAAATTTTTAGATTTTACACACATAGTTAAGTTTGATTCTCTTAGTATAAGTTAATTAATTAATTTGGTTGCCGATTGAAGTTAACTGAACAAGAAATGTTTTGTAATTGAATGAATGTAAATTTAATAGTTGTAAGGAAAAAAAAAGAAAAAAAAAATTGTTTCACACAAGTCTTGAAAAACTGCATGAGTGTATTGAAGTATATATGTGTATTTATTTATTTATATATCAAATATTGATAAAAAGTTGCTCTCACTTTTATGATTGCAGAGTGGTGACTGGACTTGTGGGATTTGTGATGATATCAGATTTTTTACAAGAGTCAAGTGTGTCAATCACTTGATTGAGCAGCATTCAAGAATTAGTTTTAAGTGTAAACTCTGCAGAAAGTTATTCATTAGAAATGATAATCCTCACACATGTAAAGCAAAGAAAGAAGATTTTGAGGGATTTGCCCAACTATCTGGAAAACGTGGCCAAGATGCAGAGAAAGAGTTAAGTAACTTTATCTCTACCGTGGTTAATATAAATGTGAAAAATGTGAATGACTGGCATAAAATGGTTACCAGTCCTTCAAAAACAAAACGAAACTCATCCTCAACTCCCAGCAAGAGACAATGCATATTACCACGAACCTACAACACCAGCAAGACCCAATCTACGGTATCATCCAACCTGGAAAAATCAAGAAGCAGAACCAAATCACCAGCTTTTTCAACTCCTGTTAGTTCCAGGTCCAACTCTAGTTCTTCTACAAGAAGCTCCAGTTCATCTGGAAGATCTTCACACCACACCAGCTCCTCTTCAAAAACACTAGAAAAGAGAGGACCTGAACGAGTTATGACCCCACCAACTCCACAAATACTCAAAGAACTCCTTGGAATTGAGGATACTGAAAGCTTATGGGGAATAGATGACAAGGAATTTGTACTAGAGGAAGAGATGACAAGTGCGGAGAAAGAAAATAAAAGAAAGAATAAAATGTCTGAGGTTAATGAGGATGAAGAACATGGAGAAGATAAAAAGGGAAATAGAAAAGAAAGAGATCAGGTAATAATTAATGAGAAAGGTGAAAATGTCATTAGGGCTTTGAACGATAAGGTGAATGAGGTTGGAAAGAGGAGAGTTAGAGATGGGGGATGGGAAGTCAAAGGGATCTAAACAAGAAGACAGATAGTACAGTATTGAAACAGACAGTGAACAGAAAGAAAGCAAGTATTAATGATGGAAGACGTGTAGGTATGGAGATGCAAAGTAGATTAAAGGAACTACAACAACTACAAAATAGTAAGATTATGCTAAATGTCGGGGGTTGTAAAATGGAAACCAGTCGAATTACTCTGTTTAAAGATCCTGAGTCACTCTTTTCAAGGGCAATAGAGTCTAGTGAACACTGTTGTTCAAATAACAATGTTATTTTTTTGACAGAGACCCAACTCATATGAGATTTATTTTAAATTACCTCCGGTACAATGGCCTTATGCCAGAGGTCTTAATCCCTAGAGACCGACGAAACTTAACTGAAATTTTACATGAGGCTGAATATTACAATCTGAAAGGCCTGTCCTCACTACTATGGAAAAGGCTGAACTTGTTACTTGAGTGGGGAGAAGTTTAAAAACAATAATCTCTGACAAACATATAATGAATAGAAATTTGACTGAAATAGATATAATGTAAACTGAGATTTGGCAAGACTGTATTGAACTGAACAATTGTTTGATATTTGTGAATGGTTGGATTTGTGTTGGGAAACTGTAAATCAATTATGCGGACCACTGGACCCAAACATCACAAGATCACACGGACCATTGGACCTAAAGATGTCTACTGTCTATTCTACAGGTGCATATAAAAAAAGGAAATCATCAGAAAATGTAGAAAACTAAATACACAATCCAGATGTACATCCAATAATTTATAAATGTATTTTGCTGTTAATTATTTTAGGAATACTTACCTGTTTAAGGTACAAGAATATTATAGTTTGTTGATTTCCAGTGGAAACTGGGATACTGCATGATTTTTCTTCATATAATCTTAATGATTATATATATACATTTCATCTGAAATAAGATATAGGTAGAATATATATATATATATATATATATATATATATATATATATATATATATATATATATATATATATATATATATATATATATATATATATATATATATATATATATATATATAGTTATATATATATATATAGTTATATAGTTATATATATATATAGTTTTATATATATATATATATATACATATATATATATATATATATATATATATATATATATATATATATATATATATATATATATATATATATATATATATATATATATATATATATATATATATTCAACATAAGTATATATTGTGATATGAGATACATCAATAATTATTTCCATCATACCACTTTTTATATTTATATGAAGGTAAAATTGTAAGAATGAATTTTTAAAAAAAATAAAAATAATAATAATAATTTTTTATAAAAAAAAATAATTATAAGATCAATTTAACAATATGAATTAATGTTATGCTGGATTACAATGTCAATATATTTCTGTGTTAAGAGTTTTCATGTTAACAACACAAATGAAATTCTTAATTCATTTGCTAGTTGTCCTTCTCGTATGAATTATTAATATTATAGAATAAATGTGATGGTAGTGCTCTTCTGAAGAGAATCGGTTGGGCTTGAACCCCACTTGGGCTGACTTAGTCAGTCACAGTAGAACAACTACAGCAGATAGGAAAAGTATATAATAGAAAGTGCTCTGTATACTTTTCTTAATTGTAAAAGGTTGAATTTTCAGATGGAGTACAACAGTTATATATATGGTTAGGTTTTTTTTTATTTAAAAATATTAACAATACAAGTTTTCAATCTGTTTATTATTTATAAACACATGTATGATAGTCTTTATGTAATAAAATAAAATAAAATAAAAATTGCGAGACTGCAGCTACACAAAAAAAAAATTAATTAAAGTAATTTTTTTAAATTTACATGTAGAATTCTATCCATTTATCACCAATTGGGGACCAATTCCTGAAGGTTGGGAGTAATGCTATACCAGTCTCATAATTTTATTTTATTTTTAAATGTTTAGTACAATTATTTAAAATGTTGCGTACATGTAATTTGTTGCACACGATTACGTTGCCTTGAGACGGTCCCTCGTTGAAAGCACATGTCGGCTTTGAATGAGATCGACCGACACTCATTTCATCCATTCTGATGATTATTTCGACTCGTCACTATGTTTCGAATAACTGTTAGATAATTATGTATTATTAGATGACAATATTTTATTTTGCCTTACTTGTTTACAGTGTATTTTAATCAAATATAACCTCCCGGATCGTGTTCCGCTAGATTTGTAATGGCGCCATTGTTCGCAGTACTGAGCGCGAGATGGTAGCGTTCTCGTTTCTAACCCGTATCGGAGAACCTCTAGTGTCCCCGTTGTTTATGTTTGTGTAAACATCCGAGGTTCTCCAAGGGTATAGAGAGTATAAATAAGGCCCCCGTCCTTGCAGACGAGGGACTGACAATATTGATATCACAACCGTCTGTTTCCTTTCGGATCAAATTCTAAATCAAATTTGTATCAGTCATGACTACTTTTATTCAGGTAAAAGCCCTTTTCTGAAAGTGTTTTGTTACTACCAATATCAAAATTCGGATTTGTCCGGATTTTGATTTATACAAAATTCTGACTTATCCTGTTTTAAAGTTATCCCAATTTCGGATTTGTCAAAAATTAGGATTTGCCTAGATTTGGATTTATACAAATTTCGGATTTGTCCAAAAACTCGGATTTACCCAGATTTTGCTTTATACAAATTTCGGATTGCTCCAAAACTTGGATTTACCCAAATTTTGCTTTATACAAATTTCGGATTGGTCCAAAATTCGGCTTTGTCCAGAGTTTGATTTATATAAATTTCGGATTGGTTAAAAATTCGGATTTGCCCAGATTTTAATTTATACAATTTTCAGAGTTGTCTGAAAATTCGGAGTTAACCAGAATTCATTTAAAGGTTTATTTGACAGAATTTCTTTTAATAGGGTTAGTACAATCAAATACATGTATTAATAAAATTAGATTTGATGATATTGCATCAAATCTAATTTAAAAACGTATTTATGCTAAAATTGTTATTTCTTAAAATATACAGAAACAATGGTGTATTAAAAACAACAATCTTGTTTGGTTTGTATTGTATAGAAAATGTATGGTCATGAAGAAAAATTATTATTGTGTATGTCAATGTAATTGTGATCTTGTGAGAATTAGAAAAAGGAAATAAGAGAACACAATAAAAAGTAAAACATAATTTATTCTGTATTTATTTACAAAATAAATAGCACACATTTCTTCGTTCTTCTCTATAATCTCCTCTGTCATTCTAACCTTTTATTGTACAGAAATGTCAATACAAACACTACAGTCAAAAGGTTATATTGATTTCACCTCATGCCAGTACCTGGCGAACCCAGAATATTTTATGACTGAAAGAACCGTAGGAAACAGTCGTAACTATATATATATATATATATATATATATATATATATATATATATATATATATATATATATATATATATACATGTTTGCATTTTGCTTGTATATGTACAAATGCATATATACGAATGTCAACTCTGAGTCTGAAGAGCGAAAATGAACCATTTCTTTTCGACATGAAATAAATTCGTTCTTACAATCAAGAGGACAGTAGTGATGAACTCAAATGCACCATGAAAGAATAACGTAAAGTCTATCGTCAGAGGAAATAGTCAAACCATCACGGCAGTAGTCAGGTTTACTACTCTCGGTAATAAAATGTTACCTGCAGCCAACATTAGTGATTAAACCCTAAAATGTGTCAGGCCACTCCATTCAAAACCCAGTTCCAAATAGGGATTTAAAAGAACTTGTCTTATTTCAAGAGTACTTGTAATATCAGGGCTAAATTATTCATTTGCTTGTATGTACAAATGCATATATACGAATGTCAACTCTGAGTCTGAAGTGTAAAATTGAACCATTTCTTTTCGACGTGAAATAAATTCGTTCTTACAATCAAGAAGACAGTAGTGATGAACTCAAATGCACCATGAAAGAATAGCGTTAAGTCTGTCGTCACAGGAAATAGTCAAACCATCACGGTAGTAGTCAGGTTTACTACTCTCAGTAATAAACTGTTACCTGCAACCAACATTAGTGATTAAACCCGAATTACAAAAGCTTCTTTGGCTTATGGCACACTTCGGGCAAATGTGTGCAAGCGTTGAGGCATCAGTCAACAAACAAAACTGATTTACACAAAGCCATTGTGTTGCAAACCTTGCTGTATGCCTGAGAATCCTGGTCAGAAGGCTTCACAGATTTCCTCAATTCATCATTGAACAAATAAATCAACGTTGAGTATTATGACGATCTCGCACAGGATCGCCACACCTCTTGCAGTCTCAGTCATATTTCAGCTACAGTCTCAGTCATATTTCAGCTACAAATTCCAAATAAAGGGAAAGTGAGAGAGAGAGAGAGAGAGAGAGTGCAGAAGAAGCGTGATTAGCAAAATTGTCAAAACCGTAAACGTCCTCTTTTGATCACGCAAACCCAAGCAGCATCTCAGGCCAAGTGGGTCACATACAGTTCAGAACACAGATTGGCCTAATCAACCACTCTCGTACTCGGAAAAACCAAGCCAATTAATGAAATCAGGGTCATCTTCGATTTCGAGGGATGAACTACAAGTGTATGTATGTATGTATGTATGTATGTATATATGTATGTATGTATGTATGTATGTTTGTTTGTTTGTATGTATGTATGTAAATATGCATGTATGTATGAGCTACCGTGGCTCCAGATGTCTGTTTGTATGCGTTAAAGCACTATTTATATATAAACTACAGATTGGTCAAACGTTTGGAAATTGTGTTGAAAGCTTATGAAACAGTGGCTGAAAGACGTATCCGAGTAAGGGTAAACAATCATGACAGTCAACTTACTTTCATGCCTAGCAGAGTTACAGTTGAAGCAATTTTCGTTATCAGGCAGGTGTAAGAAAATATGTTGAAAAGGAACAATAAGAAATACTGGACATTTGTTAATTTGGAAAAGGCTTTTGATATGGGTACCAATATAAGTTGTGTAGTGGAGAGGTTAAGGAAAAATGGAGTTACAGAATAGATTCCACGAGCCGTTAAGTCCACGTATGAAGGAGCAAGAACGATGGTGAGAACGAAAGTGGGATGTTCAGTGGGATTTGAAATGCCAGATAGTGTTCATCATGGGATATTCTGTATGCTGCTGATCTGCTTGTGGCAGAAAACAGCGACGAAACAATAGACAATGTTCATCACATGTGTGTGTGTGATTCGGACTTGTAACGTAGCTTTAACAATGTTTCAGTCATGTCGCTACGATGTCTGCAGTGTGGCAGTTTATAGTGGTGTATAGCACTGGGCATCATGCCGCAGACATGTAGCATGATGTCCCACCCAGTCAAATTAAATCTAGCAAAATATAATCCAGGGTATGCTCCAAGACTGAGGAAACGTGCGTAATGACTGACAGCAAAAAAGAAAGCATTGAAGCAAGTGGAGACATTGACTTATTTAGGATGAGTGGTAAAAACTATGTGAAGATGCGATGAGGATATCAAGCAGAAGATCAATGCAGATTGGCACTAATGGAAATACTTATCACGTGTAGTCAGTGGTCGGTAGATGCCAATCCGAGTTGAAGGAAACGTGTGCACAACAGTGACCAGCATGGAGCAGAAGCATTGTCAGAGAGGCGAAAAGAAGAGCGTCTATAGAGAACAGAAATGAGAACGCTACTTTGGATAGTAGTGATCTCTCGGAAGAGTGGATTTGAAATGAAGACATCCGCTGAATAGTTGAAACAGCTTGTATCATAGGCAAGGTTCGGGAAGCCAGACTACGATGTTATGTCGCAAAGAACGTAGTGAAGAAAGCAGCTGCGACAGAAGATTCGTGAGGGCAGAAGTGTATGGACAACAGAGGCGTGGACGGCATAAGAAAAGGTGGGTGGCTGTGCTAAAGCAGGATCTGAAGAAAGTCAGACACATTGTAACATTGTAAATGATACTGGTGACAGAGCTGAATGGAGGAGAAGCCATGTGGCTGTGAAGGATTAACAGCGAGAAGAATGTATATATATATACAAATAGATATTGAAAGAAAGAACACGATGGCCGCTATCGCTTAACCGGCTTGAAGCAGCTGTTCCGTTTTCATGATATTTGTGCTTGTTGCCTGTTTCCATCTTCGTTATTGTGTTCATTATGTATTGGCTGTTAAATTCGTATGTGTTTCTTCATCTTGTTTTGGAAATGAAAACAACTAGACTTTTTCTCAGCTGTCTTGCTCCACTGTTTTTGAACAAACCGCCATCACGTGATACTCGCCAGTGAACCCGTTTATGCTACGATGGACCTTCATTAATTGCTTTAAATGATCACTCCTTGGCTCTCCACACTACATTGTGCTCTAGACTAAACGAACTGGGACTACATTCATCATTGACTAAATGTAAACAGAAGCGAAAAAAGAAACCTTGGTTCAAAGCTTGCCGGCGTAGAACAGGAATAAGAATTCCAGTTATCTCCCTTATTTCGGCTCGACAATTTAAAAACAATTCGACCGTTAATTTAGATAACCTAAATCCCTATTAATTCGTCAACCTTTGTGTCAGCTATCAAAGAAATACCTCTGCGCATTGCATTATTAAATGCCCAGTCAGTAGGACCACCGGAAAAGCGCACAGAAATAGTTAATTTTATCAACGACCAGAAAATTGACGTGTTATTCCTGAAAGAAACATGGCTAAAAACATCAGGCGATGAGCCCAAGTGTGCGGATCTAACACCCACTGGTTACTCCATCAAGTCGTTCACCCGTAATTCTCGCGGAAGTATAATTGCTGTCATCACAAGGAACTCCATGATAAAACGTCTTAGCCACACCACAACATTCAATTTCGACCACACATCGTTTGAGCTAATCCAAACCACACTCACACTGGAGCAAAGGTCAGTCCATTTTTTCTGCCTATACCGTCCTCCTCCTATTAGAAAAACAAACAAAAAAAAAAACAAGCTGTCTGACTCTTTTTCGTGCAGTTTCCGAATCTCCTGGACTATGGAAATTCGATAGGTGGCAACCTGATTATTCTTGGAGATTTCAACTTTCACTTTAAATGTCCCGGAAATTCAAACACATAAAAACTCATAGATTCCATTTACGTTTTCAACCTCAAACAGTCAGTTAACTAACCCACACATAAACATGGTCATATTGCAGACTGAATTCTTCATAGACCTGATGATATTATTCTACGGTCCTCCCTGGAATCCCATGACCTTGCATCAGATCACCTCTGCATTATATGCCATCTTGACGTATCAGTCCCTAACCCTCCACCTTTATATGCTAATAAGATAAACCTCCGTATCATAAATAGTACCAGACTAATGTACGACATCCAAGCTAACCTAACAACTTGCTTACCTACTACCGCAGCACAACTTGATAACTGTCTGCGTTTATTGCTTGACAAACATGTCCCAGTTACCAAGTGCAGAGGATCATTTCAAAAGTGTTCTCTATGGCATAGCAGTGTTAGGGACCAGCCTCGCACTACAGAAAGAGACCGCCGTAAAGCTGAGAGGCTCTGGCTTTCCACCAGACTCAGTATTCATAAGCGAATTCATATGAAGTCGCTAAGAAGAATGTCACAGATATAGTCCGTGCGGCGAGATCAGCCCACTACACTACTAAGATCATGGAAAGTTCCAGCTGCAAAGAGCTCTACGAGGTTACTAAAAAGCTAATGTCAAGGAATCAATATACACCACTTCAAACTATTTTCTCTCCAGTTGACCTTCCGGACATGTTTGCAAATTTCTTCCGTGACATAGTACAAACCATTAGAGATAAGCTTGACACCACAATTTCAATTGACTCGTCGTCACCATACAGTTGGGATACAGAATTTGAGCGGCAACAATTAGTAGCATTTGAATCTGTCTCTATGCATTTCGTACGTTCAATCCAGATGAAGAGTGTACCAAAGTCATGTGAACCTGATCCAATTCCAACATCACTGCTTCTTGTGTGCTTAGATCCAGTATTGCATACACGAACTGATGTTATTAATACCTGTCTCTCATCATTTTTCAAAACTGCCATTGTAAAGCCTCTGCTGAAGAAGCCAACACTAGACCATAACGATTTAAATAACTACCGCCCAGTTTCTAATCTCCAATTCATAGAAAAAATCTTAGAAAAGGTTGTTATATCCCAGCTTGTATCTCATCAAAATTCAAACAGTCTTTTTATCAATGTACAATCTGCATATCGCCGTTGCCACAGTACTGAAACTGCTCTTCTAATATAGTTAATGACATTCTCTCTGCGTTGGATAGTGGAAAGATTACAGTCCTCACCTCCTTGATTTATCTGCAGCATTTGACACAATAGACCATGATATATTACTTCACAGTCTCCATCATGTATTTGGCATTCATGATACAGCTTTACTGTGGTTCAAGTCCTACTTGGTCAACAGGACACACATCATATCTGCAAATAGAATACACTCCAGCCCATTTGATCTATGTTGTGGTGTTCCACAGGGGTCTGTTCTTGGACCTGTTCTCTTCATTCTGTACACTCAGTCGCTCTCAAGTGTCATAGATCATCATCCAGTGTCTCAACAATTGTACGCTGATGACACCCAAATATACAAATCTAGCCACCCAACTGAAGTTGATGCTACCATCCTAGGTGTAGAGAGGTGCATTTCTGTTGTGAAATCATTGATGACATGTAACAAGCTGCATATGAATGATGATAAAACTGAGGCCATTCTGATTACAACACAAAGACTTTCTCATTCACATCCTTTACCTCAAACAATAAATATCAGCAACACCAACATTAAATTCTCACAATCAGTACAAAACCTAGGTGTTACTCTGGACAGTACTCTCACATTACACCAACATGTCATGAACATATGCAAGCTGAGACACATCAGCTCAATTCGCAGATATCTTTCCGTTGATGCCACTAAAACACTTGTGTGTTCATTAGTACTTTCAAGACTGGACTATTGTAACTCAATTCTGTCTGGTTCATCTAAATATCTGTTCCAGAAACTTCAAAAAGTTCAAAACACAGCTGCTAGGATCATACTTAGAGTACCACGATCAGAGCACACCTACCAGCTGCTCTGTACCCTACACTGGCTATCCATTCGATCTAGAATCAAACACAAAATTTGTTCTCTGTGCTTCGTTTCACTGTCGGACTCTAGTCTAACATACCTATCCGACGTCACCCATGTGTACACACCAGCAAGATACTTACGCTCCTCTTCTGGCAATCGTATACTTATTATTCCCACTATGAAAACAAAGTCATATGGACAGCGTTCTTTTGCATACCAGGGCCCAGCAACGTGGAATGAATTGCCTACTGAACTTAGACACAAAGACACAGTGACCACATTCAAGAGGGCTCTCAAAACTTCTTATTTCGACTGCAAGAACAAACTTAAAGACCTAATAATGTTTCCTACCTTAAATATTCTCAGCATATGTTTTCTAATTTCATGGTGTTTGTTTTTGTAATCATATCATTATATGTGTTTTATCTTATAGGTGTTGTCTAATATTGTAAAGCGCTTAGAGCTTCTAAAGATTAGGCGCTTTACAAAGTTCTCATTATTATTATTATTATTATTATTATTATTATTATTATTATTATAATTTACCAAACAATGGTTACAAACTAAGTAACAGATAGAAGCGAAACCAAAATTTTGCAGTTTGTTTAAACTTAACAAACCATTTTAGTATCAAAATTATCAATGAAAATGTGAGAGAAACTTACAGTATTATGAAGTGAATCCAAACTAATCACAATAAAGTTCTGTGAATGTCCAAAATAATGAAAAGTTACTTATACAGTTTCACAACTGGAAACGTGCTGGTTTCCAAGAATAATGATTTTGACGATGACGTTGTCCAAATGCTGACCACTTTCTATTTCCAATGAACAGTCCAAACAAATGTTTTCCGTCTCGAATAATGTCTACGTTCAACATAAAACTTGTCTTCAGACTGAAAACAGGAGCACAAGAAATGAGGATAACTAGAAACTTCGAAATGATTCTGATTACTCAGTTCGCTCCTTATATATACCTTCTATTGCGACTACATTTCACAAAACACCCCATTTGACGGATCTTACTGCTCATTTGTTCGCTTGGAATATACCTATTACTTGACCAAGCCCAACCAATAGGCAGCTATTGAAGTCTTTTATAAAAGTGGCAACCCATCAACTAATAGGAAAATTTTCCAAATCCGTTAAGTCTTATTATTAAGATTATAGTTAATAATTGCCAACAAAGACGTAAACACCATTTAATTGATCCTATGCAGCTCTCGGACTTAACATACTCAGGTCACGTGGGCAAAAGGTAACTTAAGATATGAACAATTTAAAACCATGAATTAAAATTACACAAGTTATGTAAAGTCATGTAAGACGAGTTACAAAAATTTAGATACACGTAACGCATCCCCTCATGAGGGAAATATAGATTTAAGCAATGAAAGTCTTTGTATACATATTCGTTAGACACACATATGACAAAAATGAAATTACACAGGATTATATATAATGAATATTCAAAATGATATATAAAATAGTACGGAAGCTGTGATCACTGAATTCAATAACCGGAGAAGGAGCAGAATTAATATGCACTTCAATGTCAAAATTAAAGCAAACCATTTCTTTTTTGACAGTGGAATAACTTCTCTGGTGCTAAATTTAGTTTCTAAGGATGAAATCACACTAGATGATGCACTCCATTTTATATTCCTGAATTAATGCTCCATCAACACCTACACCACTTGTATCAAAATAAACGTTTGGTTGTTATCTGAAGCTGAAAGAACTTTGCATGATGGCCTTTAATTTCTAGAAGACATCATGACATTTTCCACGCTAATAAAGTTTGGCATTCTTACTTAATACATTGGTCGGGGTTCAGCAACTATGCAAAAACATGAGCAAAATTTCAGATAATATCCAGCTTTTCTTAAAGTCCATCACTTGTTTTTACTTATGTGCACCAGGTATTCAGAGAGCTTTAATTGTAGCTTCAACACGCTGAACTTGACCATATATAATAATGTGTCCTAATAACGTGAAGCAACGTGGGCAAAATTTAATGGTACTTAAATTAATTGTCAGATTTGCCTGTATTAGGCAACGAAGAATTTCCGGTTAGTTTCCAGGAATGTTTCCATGAATGGCTGTAAATAATTATGTTATCTAAACATGCATCACAGCCATCAATACCAGATGTTATCATAATGTTCATTTAGCGCTGCTCTCTAGAGGAAGAAGTTGTAATACCAAATAGATTCTCTATGTGTTTGTAAAGTCTATCTCGAGTTCCTCAGGCCGGCATTTCTTTTGCTCTACCCATAAGTGGAATCTGCCAGAATCGTTTTTACATGTCAAACATGTCAAACTTGATGACAAAGCTTTCATTTCCAATTATGTCAGTACAGCCACCCATTTGTGCTATTGGAAATTAGTCCGTTTTCGTGACAGTGTTCACTTTTTTGTAGTCAGTGAAAATATGGAAATATTTATCTGGTTTCAGTATAAATATGATGGCGAACTCCAGTTACGTTTGCTTGATTCGGTAAGGTCATTCTCTAACAAATGTTGAAGTTACAGTTTCAGACATCCCTGCTTGAGAGGATTCAAAGTGTAAGGTTTCTGTTTAACATGCATAGCATCTACAATTGCAGTATCATGGTGAAGTTTGCTTGGCAGAGTTTGAACAAGCGTTCATACTAACATCTTAGCTACTTTAACTCATTCGCTTCTTTGGCTGCACATGTCAAAGTTTATTGTCCAGATTATTTAATATTTCCAAATTTCGTAAACTGGCTGAACCAAAGTCACTACAAAACCCATGTATATCAACAATTACATTCTCAGTCTGTGGGACAGGAACAACTGAATATATTAAATAATTTACAGAGTTATCTCGATGAGCATATTCATTTAACTAATTGATATGGCAGCGTTGTTTCCGTTTCTGCCTCCCAGGAGTGTCGATGATATAATTTAGGTCACTTACTTACTTTTAAACTTTATCTCATAGTTGGAAAAAAATTCTTTGTAATTTTTTCGATCCATAATTTCATATTAGATTGCGTAGATTGAAAATTATGTCTTGCCATTTCACAAGCTTTCGAACGTTTGTATATAAAGTCAGAGACATAATCAATCAAATTATCCTCAGATTCTTCTTTTACAACAAGTGTTTCTTTCAACAACTTCTATTCCCACCAATATTGTGTCAGAAAACAAGATTAAAAAGGCTAAACAAATCCATGGACTCTTGAACCGACTTTCTAAAAGCCAACAACATAAAGTGAATATATTCGTCCCAATTTGTTCTGGTTTGAAAGCAATCCGACCATATCATATTCTTTAAAGTATGGTGATACCTTGAACTGTTGAATACCTAATTCATACATAACTTGTTGAAAGATCCCTGATATGAAATTGTGCGGACTTAGGATAAATTAATATTTTCCTGTCTATATGACTTAGGTATCGCACTTTGATAGATCCCTTATTACTCGTTATCAGCGGTTACATTATATGGTCTCCATTTTCTCATCACGACCCAGTTTTCCAAAAACAAATTGTGCGCACCACTGTAGAATCCGTTTCGCTAATAGCCGTCTGAAACAAGCAGGATAATTCAAGATACTTTCCTGTTTTACGACATGTGACTTCTATTTGTCACCCTGAGTATAAATAACACTGGACAACAAATTTTTACAAAAGTCATGTTACTGAAATAAAATTAGTCAATTCTTATCAATTTTTATGTGCTGAACACGAATATGACAGTCAAATTGCAAAATTGGCTCTAGTTTTTTTTGTAATCTGCAAGAAATTAATGTTTACATAACGAAATGCATTCCAATAGTAAAAGGTCAACTGTAATAGCCTACCTATAAAAAATCAAGTCATTGACTACATCTTAGATTTCTTCGCCTGTCTCTTGTACAGCTGTTCGGGAGCATCTCTGAGGAGTGTCCAGCAGTAGTCAGCCAGCATTGTAGTGGACCATTTTCCCTGGTATCTTTGTTCCATTGTTGCGATATCTTGATGAAAACGTTCGCCGTGTTCATCACTAACAATACCACAGTTGCTAGGAAAGAAATCCAAATGGGAATGAAGGAAGTGAATCTTTAGAGACATATTGCAGCCAAGTTTCTTATACTTCATCAACATGTCTTCTACTAGTTCCTTATAGTTTTCTGCCCTAACATTTCCGAGGAAGTTTGTAGAAACTAGGCGAAAAGCATTCCATGCTTGTTTCGCGTCACCTTCCAGCAAGTTGTTGAACCGGTCATCTTTGAAAAGCTCTCGAATCTGAGGACCCACAAAAACTCCCTCTTTAATCTTTGCTTCGCTGAGTCGAGGGAATTTTTCATGCAGGTATCGGAATGCTGGCAAAGTCCGGTCAATGGCTTTCACGAAGTTCTTCATCAGACCTAGTTTGATGTGAAGGGGTGGTAGCAAGATTTTCTGAGCCTCAACCAGAGCTGGGTGTTGGATATTCTTCTCTCCAATGGCTACATTCTGCCTGTGAGTCCATTCCTTCCTCATGTAGTGCATTTCCCTTGATCGGCTATCCCACTCGCATAAGAAACACATGTATTTTGTATATCCTTGCTGCAGTCCCATTAAAAGGGCAACTACCTTCAAATCACCACAGAGGTGCCAGCTGTACTTGTTATACTCAATGGAATTCAGTAGCTGCCTTAAGTTATCGTATGTCTCTTTCATGTGGACAGCATACGCTACTGGAATAGATGGAAGAATGTTTCCATTGTGCAAAAGCACAGCCTTGAGACTCAGTTTTGAAGAGTCCACAAATAGTCTCCATTCTTGTGGGTCATGAGTGATTTTTAAAGCATTCAAGAGGCCCTCAATATCGGAACAGAATATCAGATTACTTTCCTTTCTGAAGAAAGGCTCCAATTGCTGGTGGCGCTTTCGATATGCAGTAATTGTGACATCTTCTTCTAGAAGATTCCATTGTTGGAGTCTTGATCCTAGCAATTCTGCCTTGTTCTTTGATAA
Source organism: Sinohyriopsis cumingii (assembly GCA_028554795.2). Taxonomy (NCBI): domain Eukaryota; kingdom Metazoa; phylum Mollusca; class Bivalvia; order Unionida; family Unionidae; genus Sinohyriopsis; species Sinohyriopsis cumingii. The sequence goes on from CM068837.1 coordinate 23,387,752, forward strand.
GTCCAAATCACGAATCAGGTCATTTAGTTCTTCCTGTGTTATTCTGTGTGGGGTTGATGATGCACCACAGTGAAAATCTGGATCACTGCATGCTGATGGACCAGGAGAAGAACAGGTCGACTCACCTTTGTCTTCGTCAGATGAATCAAGAGAATATTCTGCTGGAGGTTCTGGAATAGGAAGTCCCTCACCATGTGGAACTGGTCTCAATGCAGACGGAATGTTTGGGTAGACTATTCTCGACTTCTTTCGCTTCGTTATTCCGCCGGAAAGAGGAGGAACCAAGCAGAAGTAACAGTCATTTAGGTGGTTGCTTGGCTCTCTCCACACCATTGGGACTGCAAACGGCATTGATGACCTTTTGCAATTCAACCACTGTGAAAGCTGTGTTGTACATGTAGCACAGCATATATGCGGAGCCCAAGGCTTGTCTTGGTCACCAACCTTGCATCCGAGGTAAAGATGATATGCCTTCTTCACTTGAGAATTGATACTTTTCTTCTGGTTGGCAAATGTCACTTCCCCACAAATATAGCAAAAATTGTCCGCGGTATTAACACACTTTCGAGGCATTACTGTTCTTTATTGTACGTAAATGGATAAAATAATAAGTTTTATGTAACAGTAGCTTGAACTGTCTCGCACAACGTCTAAAATATTTTAAATGCTGAACCTATCTGATTGGGCTTTATATAGTACACTGCTTACGTCAGCTTCAGCAGCCGCCTGGCATTAGTATAATAGGCCTACACATGTATAGTACTGCTGACGTCAACTTACTTCAGCAGCCGCATGGCATTAGTATTGCATTGCATCAGAAAATGATGCAATCAACTGTGGATGATGTGAGCATGATGGTATTATGCAATGTTACATCATTATTCCGGATGTTGCTGCAGTCCTACTGGAGAAATTTACACAGTGAAACATAGAAAATGAGGTATATGAATATCTTCAAAACGAGAGCCAATACAAATTTTTCACGGTTATATTCGTGTTCGGCACACCAAAATACTACAGATTAGGGCCTTTTCAAGTCAGTAATGATTTCACTGTTGACCAGTGTAAGAGAATGAGTTGTTAACATGGAATCACTTTGATCAATACCTTTTACAAAAGAGACTCATCTAAAGCCTGACCAGTATATGTGTCAGCAGAAAGAATAGTGTCCACATCAGCTTCATTCTCAAGAGCTCCAGTGTTTGTCATGGCCTAAATAGACAAAGACTTCATAGCTTCAAACGTGACTTGTCCTGAAACTAAGTCTAATGTCACAGTATCATCATGGAGAGGAATCTGCATCAAAATAGACCACTCACAGAAGAAGAAGACCGTCCAGACACAAACTTAGTACGTGATAAAAAAAGACTACCAGAAACCACTGTGTCCCTTAATAAGTTCATAAGGATAATATTTTGGAGAAGTATATGCTTAATCTATCAAATTAATCAATCCTTTCTGCGCCGTCTGGTCTGTCGGCTGCTGTTATATGGGCGGTCTGCAGGGTGAGGCCTCTGGTCTTGAGTTATGCTTAATAACGTTGAATAAATGTCGTGACCTGAAAATGCTCAATGCAATATAACTTCTAACTTTAAATGTCTGAAAGAGTCAAGTGACCGCAGTCATATTGAATGTCAACTCAGTACTTTTATTTATCCCAATCAACCTAAACATCAAAAGAAATCTTTTAGTGAGAAATTCATTTCTCTACGACCTTCCATTCAAGAAGACTAATGGTGGAAATATTTTCAAGAAGGCCACTCTGGGATAAATATTCAATGTCGGAGTGCATGCCGGGCGGATTCCAGGTTTTGTTTTGGACCAGTTGGACATGAAAAGAAGTTGTTTGTGAACACCCCATGGCAATACAACCAACCTCTCAGGAGCAGTATGAATAACGCGATTTTGAACTTGGATGTCGTGGCGATCGTATTAGGTATCAAATCTGTCAAATCTGAAGACTTCAAAAATATGCATTTAACACGCTCTTTCCAATGATGTTTAAAAACAATGGACAAAAGATACTCAGCCAAAAGAACACATATAATTCGTGTGCGATGTGTTTCATTTCGTGCATGCCATGCATGTCTGAAGGATAAACTTGTCATTAAAATTAATTATATTGTGCTGGTACATACAAAAGAGCAAGCAACAAAAATAAAAACGAACAAAATGCAAGCAATCAAAAATTGCAACCCCTCATAAATTCAACAAACAAACAAACCGGTCCATATCATGATCACAAACTGCGATATTAGTCGAGGTTGCAAAATTGCAAATTAGCAATACAATCACCATGTAACAAAAACAAAATTGAATAAAAATTCCATTATTGCTTCATTTTAACTTACCAAACCTCGCATGGACAGTAATGAGCGGGCGGTAAATAATACACAAATAACAAAGACTTCATTGCAAACCATACAAATGTTAATTTATTCTGATAATCAACATTTTATCTGATACCACTGAAAATAGTGGTCGTGAAAATAAGGAATTCATTTCTTAAGTCTGATAGGAGAAGATTCGGAATACTTGTACTTTCCGAGGGAAATAAAGGGTGTAGCTTACAAAAGTTACATCTATAGATAGCAGGGAATGCGTTTTGTTTTTGTTTTTATCTGAGGGCTGGATTCCGTAGGTGCAGAAGACGTATTTAACACCAAAAAAGTCCACATTGACCTAATAGTACCTGAACAGTATGATACACGTCATGCACGTGCATTCCTTAAGCAACATGGATCTATAGGGAAACGTACCTTACAAACTGAACACAAAGCATAAGGTAAACGTGTCGAAAACGGGAGGACATGATTGAAAGACATTATTTATTAAAAGGCATTTGTAGTAAGATTAAAAAATATAAAATCGTGTGTTGCAAGGTCTACGTCCATGAAAACAGAATGTTAATTCCTGGTATTGTCAAAATAGCGTAACTGAAATAAAATTGTCCAAGGAATATTTATATGTTGATAATGTAGGCTATGGATAAAAGAACATGCTAACGAATGTGATTATCAATATATTTCCATTCGAAAATGTACTAAATGACAACAACGGCAAAGACAAAACAATGTATTATTTTTTATTATTTTCATTGTGGTTTTATCATCATACGTTTACCTGGTAATGGGTTATACAAGGCAACCTACTTAATTGGTGCAGGAATATACCAGAAGTAAAACCGAGCAACCACCAACCTATTAAAAGTCACTTGCCAGCATTGATGGCTATGTCTTGAGTTATAATCCTAGCTGTTTGGTGAGTTTAGGATGATTTATCAAAGTTTTTCATCCATCAGCAAATTAAATACTCAAATTTTGTAAATAGGCGTCTAAAAACAGCCAAGAAGATGGCATCATTTTCTTGGTCATACTTCATGCATTTATGTTAATTTTCCCAGCATTTCTGACACTTTCTTATTAAAGCATATTTACGATTGCACTTTATCTTGGCATCATCCACTTGATGATATGTCAGCAGCAGATGCACACGAATGTAAATGTTCCACATCGTTCCAATTGTCATTGTACAATACACTGAATGGTTATCAACATAAAATATAAATATTAAAAACATATTTTTTTTAAAACTTTGGCTGATAAGTCAGCCAATGATACATTGACCATATGGGCAGTACTGGCCTGATACTTTCAATCTTAAGTTATGACATCAACGTTTTGCACCTGTACACCTATTTCCTCCATATACATGAAGCCTGTTTTCACAATACCCACCCTAATTTACCTGATGCTTGGAGTGACACTTGTCCATTTCAACCATGAACATATATTCTCGCATGTATTTAATGAACACAACAAACATAATAAGTAACCACGAAAGGACTGGTGTTTCAAATTTGATGTGATTTGTCTTGCACATGAACACGTGCTGTTTTGAAAGCAACTGATATAAATTTTCACTGTTCCAACGGAATGGTGACAGCTGGGGATTTTAGTGATCCATCGGTTAACTCAGTGACCTCAGGTTAACCGATTCATATAAACGTCAAGCTCTCCATTTCACCTAGATTGCCTGAAAGCATAGAATCAGCTTGAGTTTCAGATTCATGCACAAAATGTAAATGCCTGTTTTGGTAAGCATCGCAAATATCATGTGCCGACACTTTGGTAATTCCAATTAAATTATTTGATTTTTAATTATTTAATCGGTTAGATGTAATACAGAAAATCTAAACAAGTAGGAACTTTAGTTCTGAGATGATTGGAGTAAAGTGCATTGTCCATTGATATACAATAACAGGGTACCTTGGCGTATCCAATGATGGTAGTTGAGCATGCACCCATAATGTCACGAGTTTACTGCCTCTATTAGTCGCATCTCCTAGCACTCAAATTACGTCAACATTTTTCTAATACAAATTTGCTAATAAATCTTATGACAGCTGACCAGATGAACACGGAAATTAAAACTAGGTTTATTCAATATTTTAAATCTTTTAAACTTGCAACTTCATGTGTTATGTATTTCGTGAAAGACAAGAGTTAGTTTCAGGTCTTACCTTTTTCGTAGTGCTAAGCAGTAGAGATATGCACATAGATTAGGCCACACCTTTAATACAAACTATTACTTTTACAAGAATTGTCATGACATCGTAGCATATTTAATATCATTCTGAAATATGTACACAATTGTTAGAAGCTATCGAATTAGTAGTAAAGGTATGAAATATGTACAACATTTGTAGAAGATTCCGAATTAGTAGTAAAGGTATGAAATGTTGAGTCGTATTATGTGCTTCCTTTTCTGTGGCATAAATTTTGTATTGCTTACTTTACAAACTTTCATTGCCTAGCAACTGTATACGTAGTTATGGGTTGCATTTTTAATGTCACCAAAACCGACATTGTCGCAGCAAATTTGTGACATAATCAACGTTTGTAGACACTGTCTTGTATGAAGAAGCAAGCAAATTCATTCAGCCTCTTCAATAAAATTATACAGTAATAATTGCCAGTTACGAGGTTAGGAAAAATGGTGAATCCTGTTTTTTAAAATAGATAGTATTTTCTACAAATCGTGTTCTTTCAGCTAGCTGCAATGTAATGGTGAATTCACATCCTCAGCGACTGATCAATGACTACGTCATGACACGATTTGTGTACTAAACCCATCCTCAATGATAGGTTGTACATTGAAAGGTGGCATAATTTTGAAAGCAATACGTTTGCAGGTAGGTATCCCGCTACAAATTCATAAATATATTTCCTTGCTTCATCCACTTTGAACTTGCATCATTGAAACTGAGTATGTCTTCTAACTTGTGTAATGCTTCGGTTTCGATTTTTTATCTTATTTCATAAACACGTTGTAATCTCAACCATGCAAATAAATCCCACTTAAGATTATATATAATAAAACATTCCCAGTATAATACTCGGTCATTACTTTTGAAAAAGTTATCCTTAACAATTTCATAAAAAGGACAAAGACGTTCGTGTAACATGCCAAACTCGCTTGCACCAGTTGTCAACACGAACAACATGATATGCCTAAACTAAAAAAGTAACATTAGAAATATAACGCTAGATCATTTGAATGATTTTTAAAAATAGACTGAAGTATTACTTAGCGTTACATATTCACTACAGCTATTATTAAAATAGAAAGATATCTAGGCGTAAGAAGCTGATTCTCGGTATTTTTTCTGTATCACTAATCTTTCAATTTCCTCAAGTTTGTCATGTGTTTGTATGGGTGAGCGTTGCAAAAACATCTTTCGGAGTAAATATAAGTATAAATATTTATTTTTCAGATAAGGGTTATTCCATTAATTTTGTGATACTGATTGCGGAGAAATACTTTTATTTAGATTATGACTTTTATGAAGATACTTCTCTGTAGGGCCCAGAAAGTGTCCGACTTTTGGTTTTGACGGAGAAGTATAAATAATCAGTGATTGTTTTCACTGGGATCTGTTGCTTGGTACACCCTTACACTCACCGTAGTCATGATCAAGAATTCCCAGTCTCGTGTGGCGTAACTGGTTTACAAGTGGCTTATTTATACAAAGTAAAGATTGTTGATGTTACGCTTGGGTCAAGGAATGACTCATCTTGCACTGACAACGTCGTGCAGCTGGACCCTGAACAATATAAAAGGTAAGAAACGAAATGAAGCAAGTTTTACCTACAGGAGTGATTTTGCACGGCGATAGAACTTGCAACAAAACATTAAATAAGAAGGAATTGCAATCAATCTGTTACCTGCCCTTTTGTCTGTTTGTCCTTTTATAAATCCATTTGTTTATATATAATGTCTCTAAAATTTACGAATGTCTTTGTTTCTTGTCTTTGCTCATTCAATTAATTACTATTAATTTAAAGATTTGATTATTATGTATATCTTATTCTGTTGAATTTTGTGTCATCTCCCTATATTTGTTTTAAAAATTGTAATTTTTATTTTATTTTATTTTATGTTTAAAAACTTCAGTTAAGTTATTAATATAAAGATCAGATCCAGACATTACATAGGTAGGTTTGAAGTGAAAGATAGAGACATACTTCAGTACGAAATATTTCCAAACATTGCAATCGCAAAATAATTTCGAGAAATAAAAGAAAACACATTAGAGATTCAGACAATGCACATTGCATGGTACCTCATGTCTTCAAAATGCTGGGCGTTAAATCTCTCTTCGTTTATATGTTATATGTGTATTTGGTTATTACTGGACACACGTATTCTGTGCATTCGTTGAATAAATTTGCTCTACAAATTTACAAACGTAATGATAAGTATAATGGGTTGCCTGGTTGCAGATGCGATGAAGTATTGTCTAAATAATGCTGAGAAAGTGGGCTCTAGATGCCCCCGTCACCGGGTATAGAACCCATGACCACTGAGTCTCTATACAAGTTGAACTTTAGCAGGTAGCTATAGAACAATAATTATATGTACAATAAAAATAGCTTATGTAATAGTTTTCTGTTTAAGAAGCTGGCAGTGCAAATTTATATCTCCTAAGGTCACATTTGTGTTCTTTTGTCGCAGCTTTGTAATGTTTTGTTTTGCTTCCAGGCATTTTTACAAGTGCCTACGAGAAAGTTCTAAGTCTTGTTATTCAAACTAGACCCTAATATTTACCATCATTCTTATAAGCCGTCCAAAGAAGTGGCGTAATCTGGCTATGACTACATGGATCGGAATCAAACGTGCATCAAAAGTTTCAACACGTGAATCTCTGACGCAGACATTCGTCAAGTGATAAGCACATTGACATATATTTTGTCAGAAAGTGCGCTGATGAAGGATATATGGAATATAGCTGACTTTAATAGGCATACGGTCCCATTACACAGATAGAAATGAGAAATATAAACTTTTAAATTATTTTCTTTTCATACTCAGTTCACACTTAGGATCAATTCAGCATGCCACTAATAAACGTAACCTCTACAGTACTCTTGGTTTCTTGAAATTCTGGTTCTGGTAGCCCTCCATCCAATTTAATACTTTCATTAATACTTCGTAACTGAATTTAAAGGTTACAAAATGCAATTCAGTACATATGTCAAAAAGAAAACCATCATAAAAGTTTAATCAGTTAAACAATCACGAAATTATATCAAATATTTGATTGGGTCAAGATAAAAACAGAACCTAATCAATTTGTGATCTGCAAACGTTCTTAGTCCAAGCGTTCCATCCATGTATACACATACCTACCTATCTACCTACATAAATACAAAATGTATTCATCCATCCTTAGCTTCATACCTACCTACAGTTCACACCTACAATACTATAATGCTTACGGACGTACCTATTGTAAAGTAAAATACATGCATAAATATAATGCTCCGTCGATTGTCAGGAATCTTTAATCAGATGGATATTTCGAAATATATGTATACATTAGAACAAAACATTATAGTAGTTAAGCATGTGAAATTTTGGAATGTTTGTTTATAATAAACAAATCAGAAACTGAAAGTAAAAAGATATGCAGAAAAGATAAACAAATGTTTACAATTTAACGGGAACCCACGACTATTCAAGTGTTATATTCCTGCGTTATATGACGTGCAGTGGAATGGCGATGCCATAATTTTAGAGGGAATATTTATTAATTGCAACATACATACATACATACATATATATATATATATATATATATATATATATATATATATATATATATATATATATATATATATATATATATATATATATATATATATATATATGTATGTATATATACATACATACATACATACATACATACATACATGCATACATACATACATACATGCATACATACATACATACATACATACACGTACATGTATATAAAGATGCAGTTGTTTGTTGTTGTTGGCATCCGTTAATCTCGAGAGATGCAGGTCGAAAATGTTCTAATAATATAAGGACGAAACGTTATACAATTAAAATATTCAGTTCAAGGCTATGCCAGTATAGATATTGATATAATTTATTAGCCACTAAACCCACCCCCGAAAAACAAATAATCTATTCCACACTTGGCTGCAGAAACAAATCATTGCAGTGAGGTCCAATGACATTAAGGTCGAAAAACTTCTAAATATCGAGGTATCATTCTGTGGTTCAAAGTCTTTAAAGTTTCAGCAGTATAGCAATGCATGAAAATTGAGTTTATGTGGTTACCGTACTGAAACAAAGAGAAGTGGACGGCCATAGTCAGTGTCCATACCTCTTCTAAATGATACTTTGGATCACGTACAATTAAAATCATTTAGCGTCTCTTCTTTATATATTGTTTACATAAGATAGCTGAAATGAAAACAAACCTTTGTGAGCTTATGAAGCTGATGCCAAAGTCAGGGAATATAACTGTTGAATACAATAAATTCATGTTATGTGACAGCACTGATTAAATTTGACCATCGCAATACCAGCACATTTTCAGATCGGAAAGAGCGTATTGCAAATTACTATTCAAATCATTCGGATCTGTTAATGGCGTGTATATATATATCAAAACAAAATTATATTTTATAATTAGGCTTGATTTTCAATCACTTGTTAGTTCTCTTATCTAAAGTCATTTAGAAAGAAAAAAAAAACGTGACTTTTGATAACGGTAATTGAAGCAGTTTGCACTATCATTAGTGTTATCTGGAAATCATTATACATGTATTTAGTTCAAGATATTACATGTAAAATCTGATTTGCTGTTGTGCCTTCTGCTTCTGTGCACTATTTAACTTCAATCAAAGTGTTGGAAATATAGCTTACGTTAATGGTTTTAGGATAACAAAGTTCATAAATTTTAAGCACCATACAATAATTGCTTAGACATAAAAAACAATTATACTTATTCAGTTGATATCACTTGCAGCACGGCTTTACTTAATAAACTTTAAAAAAATTAAAAGGACAAAAATTATACCATATACTTCAAGAACAGTAAAACAAGATACATCATTTTTTATCCTTCTTTATTTAATGAATACATATGTCTCTGCCAGTAATTTTAAAAATTAAGAAGAACTTCACGTTATCTGTATGGGTGCATAATGGACATGATACATTCCAATGGTAGAGGGTTCCAACGAATTTCTTGCTCATATGTATTCTCTCAAACGACAAGTATCCAGGACCATTAAGTTACAATTTTGTAACTGTTACATCTTGTTCCAAAATATCAGATGTAACTTTTCTCCGTTGTTCCCGATGTTTGATAATTATTGCTGCGAAAAATAAGATGGCAGCAGTTCCAGCACTCAATGTAAAGGTCCATAAAGACATTGCATATGAACCAGTCTTATCTCGAATTAGCCCTGTAAAATAATTGTTGGACAGTTTAGGAAACACGTGTGGTCAGTTGAGAAATGAAAAACAAAAATACTCTAGTGTAGGTTGCTGTTCATATGTTTGACAAAAACTATCATCCAGTTACACAAACAGTTGCTTGTACAATATATTTCTGACATTGTTATATTAATAGTCAGGTAATGAAAAAGATCAACGTCATGAAGCATTGTCAGGTATGTGCACTTAATGGTCAGAATGATTCATGTAAGTTCGAAAATAAATAAAAGAAGCATGATGAAGAATATGACATTCGTGAATAATGTAGGTTTTCAGATGGTATTTACCTGTAACAGGTCCAACGACTATATTGCCAACTCCTGCCACCGAGAATATAAATCCCATTCCAGTTGGCATATGTTCAGGTCCGAGAATGTTCAGCGTACCAATAGGGATGGCTGGAGCGGCTGCGCCAAATTCAAACCCTAAGAAGAAACACGCAACAGCTGCGCTTCTAAAATCCTTAGCTAAATGTACAGTAGAAAACGAAATGATTGACATGCACGCTAGAAGTAAGACTATAGACAATATACCAATTTTTGGGACCTGTTTCAATAGCCCAAATGACATCCTTCCAAGCAAGTTTGATATACTATGAATTAAATACGCAATCATTATGTTCGCTTCACTTAATCCTTGAGACTTCATTATATCTGTGAGCACTATTATAAAACCACCGTGAGGGACATACAGCAGAGCTGTGCCGATACAAAATACCATGAAAGTATTGTTTGTAAAAATTGATACACACTGAAAGCAGAACCAGTTGTTTCCACACGTTGTTCCACTCTTAGCTGATTGGACTGATACTTTCGTCGAGATACTACGTTCAGGAGACTGAATTGTCTGCCAAAGAATTGATAAAATGGAACAATTTAATAACACGGCACCCATGATCAGAAACGTCCCTTGTAAACCAAACGTTTCGCTACATGCAATAAGAATATAGGTAAATATTATTCTGCCTACACCAGATGCCGTTGACTGCACGGATAAGGCAATTATTCTAGCATTTCCGGTAAAATGATGACTCAGAATTTTGTTTGCACTTAGTAGAAGAACGGAAGCTCCGATTCCTGAAATGAAAATGTATTAAATGAATCATAAGTGTAATGAAACCCTTACAGACTGTTCATTATTGTCATTACTTTTATTTCTATTGTGATACGTTTCCTAATCATTAACCACAGAAAATCCAGTCATCATTATCCTGCTTGATAAGCGCTATTATTTCTACTATAATTTATTTGCTTTTCTCCCTAGATTGTTTAATTGTTCACTATCGTGTATTTTGAGAACGCCATTTCACATTATGGCATGTTCAAATTCAAAGCGTGACATTGTTTCTAGCACCAGCGGGATCCTCAATCTGAGCCAATTGTCTTTAATATATCATCCATTTCATTAACAACTAATGTTGAGACCCAGTTTGATGCTTTTCAGATAAATCTGTTCAAAAACCAAGTCTGTGTTCCTGTTTTGTTTCTATCAATCAGTTCGTAGGTTTTAATTTATATGGATGTGGTGTGTCTACATATGTGAGTGTGATTTTTCTAGCTATTAATCGGTACACTACTTTCGTTGCCATGAACATTTTGACATCTTTATTAGTAACTATTTTAAAACACTTAAAAACCCATGGTATATGGTACAGTTGTTGTGGGGATTAACGCCATTTTTCTGCCAGGTTATACATGGCGGCCAGTTTTGATGGTGGAGGGAAAACACCCGGAAGGAACCACCAACGCACGAAAAGTTACTAGCAAGCTTTCTCACAAACCCACACTGGCTGAATCCGAGACTCAAACCCACGCATATAGAGGTGAGATAGCAGTGATCCGTAACGGGGAGCGCTTTAGACCTATCGGCCACTCGGGGTACAGCAAATATGGATATTTTTTCTTGATAGCTTTTGATTTATTTAATTGTATTTGTTTGTATTATGCCGGTGATATATTTACGCATTACCTATTTTAATTTATTAGAAGTGCATGTCTCGCATTTTGTCAGCCATGACACACAACCCTATTATTTTGTCAGTGTTGCATCGCATGTCTTTAAGTATCATATGGTCCATTTGATCTTCAATGGCTCACTTTTAAAGTTATCCCATGTTATCGTTTAATGTTCCCTTACAATTCAGTTTATTCCATTATATTTCGTAAATTTAATTATGTGTTATCGTCATCATCGTCATCAGCAGAAGCAGCAGCTTCACAATCATATATAAATCCATCTTCACACATACAACTTCCATTGTTATTAATATTATTATTATTATTATTATTATTATTATTATTATTATTATTATTTACCCATCGGAACAGCCAAAAGTAAATCCAGATAAAGAATTGACGACGAAAAAAAACACGCCATCCATCCAATTCCCATCAACATTCCGGCCATGAAACCGGATTTACTTGGTCCTATCCGTTGCACTAGTAATCCATTGATGATACCTATAAGTAGAAAACAAAATCAGATCTTATACTGAAAAAAAATGCAATACGAAGCTGGAGGGAAATTTAAAGATACTCAAGAATAATCCAATATCAGATCTCTATTTTTAAAAGCATGTCGGTTTGAGGAACATAGATATACATTAGCAATGATTGCGCAAAATAATTCACATACATTGTCAGTATAGATTTTAAACAATTATTGATCGACACATACATTGTTTAATTTAGCATATTGCATGATATTTTATTATTTCGTTATAATTTTGTCACATGTCAGCAATCTAATTCTATTATTAATGCTCTCAAAGGTCTTTCTCTCAGTAATTATGTAGTTGAGAAGAACAGTTAAATTACCTACCGCTACATCCTGCGACTCCGAAGATAATAGAAGACGTAGTGGCAGTCCTGGCTCGATTTTCATTAAATGTTTCCAATAAAGTCGAAAACAAAACCGGAAATGCAGAACATAGACCCATAACCTCTATTTCCACGATATATGTACTAATAATAATAATCCATCGTTGATGAACCATTTTTGTACTGTTTTTGTCCTTTACAAAGTTTTTCTACCATTTGAAATCAAACCTTAGTTCTGCCCCTTTGCAAACGTGTGATCATTACGAACAAACTCACATGCATTTAAACAATACCGAGCTAGGACATTTTGTGCCTGCCAGTGCATTTAATATTGTTCATTATCGTGTCTGGATTTGTGAATATGTCATGCCTAGGATATATAAAATATTAACCCCATATAAATAGTGTTAAGGCACAAGTACATAAATAGGGCAAATGCGAATGTATTGCTATTTGACAAAATAAGGGAACAACTGTATGTTGCTATCGAACCTAGCAGAAAGCTGAACATATGGTAGAATCTGAATAAATTTGAATACTCTAGGTGGCCGAGTGGTCGAAAGCGCTTACCGTTACGGATCACTGCCATCTCACCTCTCTCTGCGTGGGTTCGATTCTCTGGCTCGGCTAATGTGCGTACGTCAGAAAACCGTATATTTAACCAATCAAATTACGTATGTAATCTACAAGCAAAAATAACATAACTTAACAGCAAACTTTCGCATGGTGTATATCAGATTTTCCAGAGAAGATATTTAACCCATTAATACGCAGAAGGGATCATTCCAAGTAAATCATTTAGTTAAATTTATAGAGTACGTCTGATCAGCTAAGGAGCAGTTACATGAATGCGGATAATTGCCAGATTGCCAAACCGTCTAAAATCGCATCGAGTTATGGATCCAATTTGCGCGAAAACTTATAAAGCAACGGGCAAGATTATCTATGGAGAGATGTGACGAGGTCGTTGCCTCAAAAAGCGAGATGTTATTAAAAGTATCACATGCCACTTATAAGATCATAAGGTCGTTCTATGCTTCTGGGATTCTCGACAACGATCTCGGCCAGTCTAGCCGAAAGAAGACAGCGTACTCGTCAGTGGTGAAGCGTTGTACATTTGGACTTAACTATTAGTCTGGCTTTTTGTTGTTTCACAATTGACTTCTTTCCGCTTAATATATTGATCAACATATGGACATTATATAAGTAGGATACTTAATGAACATTTGGCCATCTGGGCACATGCTCGTAAAGCTGTTAATTTCCAATTAGCAACCACGTATTCCATTGTTTTTCATGGTTTTGAAAGTAGGACCTAAACAGAGCGATAGGGGTTTGGTTAGCAAATTTTGCTTGTCCTCAGCTTGCAACAGTAGTAATTATATGGCAGACAACAACACATCAGTTATATTGACTTGAAGGCAGTGGCGTGCAAATTATGGACCTTGCCACACAACTGCGATATCAGTGGACAACATCTACAAATTTAGACATAATGGAATTCATGTTTCCTATAAAGTGCTCAATCATGCGTTCAAATCACACCAACAAGCGATTATGTTTGCATGTAATCAAATTGTAATGTAATTGCAATGAATATCACGCTTTGAATTCTCCTAATATATTGTATCATTACTTTCATTCTATTATGTGCTCAGTTTAAGACTGATTGAAATAATAACTTATAACTATGGCTGCCATTGGCACATATTTTTTCTTTTAGTGCCGGTCTTGTATAAGTGGTCATAATCTCCCATATATGTTTGTGTTTTGGTCCAATTATCAGTATATAATATTGAGTGTAGTGTGGTGCAATAACATTTTTGTCCACTATTTTCAAGCAATCGACTTGTTGGAGGTGTACGTTATTAATTGTATTGTTGTACCGTTACATATGTTCCACTGATGTTCATGCATTGGACAAGTTAGCCGTACGTATGATTGATTATTAATTTCGTGCCCTTGATTGCCATGCATTGGTTCTGTTACCTGCATGCATTTTGTGAGTTTCTTCTGATGTAGTTATCATTATGCTTTATATCTCCGTGACCTGTTATCAGTTATCGATACACAGTTGAATGGTTACACTGTGGTCTCAAACCGTATCTGCCTTATATGTCCCCGCCTGTAATCGCCCCGTTATCACTTCACACTATCTAGTTGCAGAATAGTCCCCAAATTCTAGGTTATGTGTTTGTGTATTCGTTTCCTTACCTGTCAATATTTATAGGAAGCAGTGCAATCCAATACCAATTGTTGGACTATTTTCTAGTATGTTGCTCAGATGTGGGTAATATATATATATATATATATATATATATATATATATATATATATATATATATATATATATATATATATAAATCATGAGCTCGTAATGCACATGAAATAATGTACATGATACGTACATAACAGGATTACAGAGAGAGAGAGGAGAGTGACAGATAGACAGAAACAAAAAAGAGAGGATGTGTGTGAGTGTGTGTGCGTGATTTTGATTGTTAACTGAGCTTTAACAATTTTCAAGCCATATCGGTACAATGTCTGCAGTGTCAGTTTATAGAGATGCCTAGCACTGGGGCATAATGTCGCAGACATGTAGCATGATGTCCCACTCAGTCACATTATCCTGACAACAGGCCGACCAATCCTAACACTAACCTCCTAATGCTGAGTGCCAAGCGAGGCAGATATTAATACTATTTTTTAAAGTCTTTGGAATGACTCAGCTGGGGATCGAACCACCGACCTCCCGCATCCGAGGCGTACGCCCTAATCACTAGGCCACCGGAGCGGTCACAAAGAGGGGGAACAACATTTATAAGGAAAGAAAATGTTAATATGTGCTACTGATAGACCAAGAAAACCACAATTTGTGACATAGAAAGTAAAATGTTACTTGTTAGAATAAAGTGATTGGACTACAATCGATTTATAGATGATCCTCGCGTAAGATGCACGTATTCTGCTTTTGGAAAGTTTCCTTATGAGTCTGAAAAATATTCTTCTCCTGTATCATCACGCTTTGAGAAGTTAGCAATAAGGAAACTTCGTAGTTTATAACTTTGAAAATTTTCAAATACTCAAATAATCTGATGTTGCAAAACATATTCAATGCTAATAAGCTACGATAGGGTTATGGTATTTCAAAGGCTGACGTCTGCTAAACTCGAATGCATACAATTTGACATCTGTTGACTTTGTTGCGCGAAAATAGTATCCTTTTTGCATTTTAAACGATTTGGTTTTCTAAATTAGTATCTGCTATTAAGTAGTATATGGAACTTATTTTTAAGATTCAAAATTACAACATTTTATCTAAACTATCAAGCGATAAAGAAAGGTGCATCCACAAAGATACCGGTATTCATCGATTGCGAAATAAATATATACATTTCTTTAGAATAGTAACAATTTTAAAAAAATTGAATTTAAATGACTAAAACTATTTTTGCGAATGATCCACTTCACAGTGACAGTCAATGTCTTTCGTTCTAAGTCCGAATAATGCAGAGTGATAGAGAGATCCCTCAGAATGCTTAGTAAACACGTCAATCGTATTACTCTCTTATAAACGATCCTATGAATTATTAGAAAGCTTTCCTAAGACCAAATATGCATGCATTACCCAAAGATCATCTTTAAAACTATAAATAAATAAATAAATTTAAACAAAATAAAATTTAAATCATTAGATATCTTGATATATTATGAACGATTGTTGAATAATTTATCAGAAATCAATTTATACAATAAAAAATTATTCCGTACATAATACTTACTATCATGTATTTTATAAATAATCGATCAAAATATATTGAAAATTAATTTAAGATGTACCTTCTTATTAAAGAATTAGCAAACTTTTTTATAATATATAATTTATACTTTCACCAATTAAGTTATTCTGCAAAGTAGAATGATAAAAAATATTCTTAAGTAATTGTAAACAGGGGACATAATTAAAAAAAAACAAACAAGAACAGGGTTAATGAATGTCGTATAGTGAATTTGAATTTAGACCTTTTGGATATACCGTATTATGACGGTCCGTAGCACATGCCCTTCTGGGCGCACGCGACGTAAATCCAATCAATCAGTCAATTAAGACGGTGCATCCAATAGTTTCCTTTAGCAGACGTTCCATCTCAGAATCAGTTTTAACAATAGGTTGGAAGGAAAAATCTTGCTAAGTATGGGAAATTGTTAAAATGGGCGGCAACATGAGATGAAACTGATTGATCGTTAATTTTTGAAAGTATAAACTAATATCATAAAAATAAGTTTACTGATAATTTAAAAATTAAAGTGCATTTTTAAATTAATTCCCAATATATTATGATTAATTACTTATAAAATATCTGAAAGTATTAAGCAAGCTATATTTTTATTATATAAATTGAGTTCTGATAAAATATTAAACATTCGTCAAAAATATATCAAGGTATATTTTTTAAAAACTTTTTTCCTTTCTATATCTTTAATAAGTGAGCATTATACATAATACAAATATTAATAAAACTATTTATCTATATTCATTCATACATGTTTGAGATAGTTATCATTATGGATATATGTATCTTTAAGATCCAGTTGTATTTTTATGTAATATAATATCATTACTATGTGATCGCCTTGTCAGCTATTCGTTAACGTAGAAGACAATTAGGTTAAAAATGTAAGCTATAACGTCATCTTGTTTATGTCATATTGTTTATTTCATTGATTACTTAGAAACAACATATTTAATGACGCAAGCAATGCTATTGAATTAAGTTTGAATTCAGGGTGATGGAGCATTAAAGCTAATCCGGTCACACATTCTACGTGTTGGTGTTGTTTATTTTATAATTTATCTTTAAAACTAGAGCATTCCTATCAATTTAACTAAAAAATCACAATTTGAGTTATAATTTATCTAACAGTGAAATTATACAGGCCATGTCCCAAACGATTTTGGTTTATGTCACTCAAGTTCATAAATTGTAAAGCCCATAGCAATAAGGTGTTAAAACATGATTATGGGCATTTTTATCCTACTAATATCGTCAGTATCAATGCTTTACAAATATTTACATCATTTTGTAAAACATTTTATAAAGAACCACGGATTTAAAACATACGTCAAGACAGCTAAAGAAGATAATCATCATGTTGTCACTCTTTATCTAATGATCACTGACGTCTCTGACAGGGGGAATAAACATTATAAACAAGGACATACAGTAAGCATAGGTGCCTAATGAACAGGCTAATATTACAGAGTTCCCCATTAATTTCTTGCTACATATATTACCTCAAACAAGTCGTATTCAATAACATGAAGTTACAATTTTGTAACTGTTACATCTTGTTCGAAAATATCAGATGTAACTTTTCTCCGTTGTGCCCGGTTTTTGATAATTATTGCTGCAAGAAATAAGATGGCAGCAGTTCCCGCACTCATTGTAGAGGTCCATAAAGACATTGCATAGGAACCAGTCTTATCTCGAAATAGCCCTGTAAAATATGGGAAAAAATGATAAATAAATATCAGTCAGTTTACGAAACACGATTGACTATTTTCGAAATGTAAAAGTCTATGTTAATGTTCGTAAGGTTGAGTCATTAATGTCATAAAAGTAAATAAACAATGTCGAATATAAACTTTTGCATGTATAATGAATTTCTTATACTTTGTCTGATATTCTTCGTCTTTAATATTATTTGACAGTTTGTGTTTTTTTAACAACGTGTATGCTGTTACAATAAACGTAAATGATGCTATCCGATACAATTAAAACATGCAAGTTTATTTTTTGGACAAGTATATTTGATAAAATGTTAAGTGAGCATGCAAAATGAAGTAAAAATCAATGATGTCATTTATAAGCACAAGTTCTTTGCGAGTTTGCGTTTATTCCTGATCATAATATTATGGCGTCAGGTATTAGTTTCATCGTAACGCAATGAACGTCCCATGACGTGATTACGAGTGACTCTTATTAATAATGACAAGCTAAATGCTAAAACATTTCTTATAATGCTAACAATAGTTATGTGAAATAAAACGATAAAGACAATGTTTTGATCCACAAATGTTTCTAAGGTAATGTTTCCTAATTTGCCATCCTCAAAAAATCTGCCGCGCAACCACTTGGCTGATTGAAAGCGATCTGATCTAATTAATTGTGCTTTCTATGCAAATCCGAAACATACTAAATAGCAGTTGAGGTATAAATGTGACATAGTACATATTCAGTTCATTTTCTATATGATAGTTCTATCAGGCAAATAATTTTCAGCCATGAGCGGTGGAACAAAATGCACAAAAACCATGATTTTGGATTGTTTTGATCCTTAGCTAGGTGTGACTATGAAATTGTACAAGGGTGAAATGCTGCAACATTTCGTAGGTGACCATCATTAATAGTGTTATTATCAATGACAAGTATATACTATCTGCATGGTATTTGATGATGGTTTGAATCATTACTTTCATTAATTTCGAAAATAATTAAACAACGCAAGTTGTAGAATGCATTAAGGCACTTGTTGAATAGCCTAGTTTGCATAAATTCACTATACATTGAATACTTATAATATAGCAGCGAGTATTGAGACGGTACGTACCTATGATAGGTCCAACGACTACATTACCAACTCCTGTCACCGAGAATATAAACCCCATACCAGATGGCATATGTTCAGGACCAAGAATTGTCAATGTACTGATAGGGATGGCAGCAACCGTTGCACCCGCTTCAAACCCTAAGAAAAAACACGCAATGGCGGCGGTCTTAAAATCCTTTGCTAAATGTATGGTTGAAAACGAAATGATTGACATGCACGCGAGTAGTAAAACAATAAACAAGATACCAATTCTTGGGATTTGTTTCAGGAGCCCGAAGGATATCCTTCCCACCAAGCTTGAAATACTGTGAATTAAATATACAGTTGGTATGATCTCTTCACTTAATCCTTGATTCTTTATCACGTCTGTGAAAACTATTAGGAATCCACCGTGAGGAACAAAAAGGAAAGCTGCGCCAATACAAAATATAATAAAAATTTTGTTTATCAAAACTGGTACACATTGAAAACAGAAGCATTGTTTTTCACACTTTGTTTCAATAATATTTGTTGCTGTTGGTAATGTATTAGATATAGTGCTTTCGGGAGACTGCAGTGTCTGCCAAAGTATTGGTAAAATCGAGCAATTTAATAACATAGCACCCATGACCAGCAGCGACCCTTGTAAACCAAACGTTTCGCTGCATGCTGTAAGAATATAGGTAAATATTATCCTGCCTACACCTGATGCGGTTGACTGCACGGAAAGGGCAATTATTCCAGTATTTCCGGTAAAATGATGACTCAGAATTTTGTTTGCGCTTAGTAGAATCACTGAAGATCCAATACCTGAAATGAGAATTTATTAAATTCATCACATGGAATAATCACTTTGACAGAGTATTCAGAGTTGCGTCACTTTGCTATAATGACCACGAAGACAAGCGTATAGAAACCAGTTTCATTCTTTTTATTCGTTTTATTCTTATTGTCTTAAGCTTATCATGTGTAATCAACAACAGAAACACCATTCATTATCAACACTGACATGATTATGCTACAGCTGCACCTGCCACTGATCATCATCATTTTATTTTACTGATAATAACTTTTTGCGCATTTTTCCCGAGACCATTGAACTCTCCACAATCATGTATTCTGATAAACCTCTTTCATATACTGTCTTAACCAATGCTTGATCGTTGATGTGCTTAAATTGTCTTTAATATTTATCTCTGTTCATTAACAACTGCAGGTGCCACTGAGTTAGTTGTTTTCCAGATAAGTTTGTGTACCTGTTTTATTTTCCCCGCACTGTTCCTATTCCTATATATGTATGGTGTGTAAATGTATACATATCAGACATCCATCCTTTAAAAGATTTATCCTTCTGTTCCATAACAGTAGATGCTTATCCTGACATTTATACTAGACACAATGATTTGATTACTTGGAAAAATGATGCTAGTCTTCACTATTCATATTATTCTTCAGACTTCGATAATTTAATCATCCTCCCACTTCAAGCAAAATCTTCTATAGGTCACTGTTACATTGTCCCTCGTCACAGTTTTATTTTTCCGTAGAATTCAAGGTATCAAGTTCACTTAAAATTCACTACTTTGTTTCATATTTCATTGCCAATTTGCATCATCATTATCAGAATCATCCTACTCCTCATTATCAACGTCGTCTACAGCAACATCGTCATCATCGTCAACAACATGCATCATTTCCATTATTGTTATTATTATTATTATTATTATTATTATTATTATTACTATTTCTTACCCATTGGAACAGCCAATACTAAATCTAGATAAAGAATTGACGACGAGAAGAAACACGCCATCCATCCAATTCCCATCAACATTCCGGCCATGAATCCGGATTTGCTTGGTCCTATCCGTTGCACTAGTAATCCATTGATGATACCTATAAGTAGAACACAAAATCAGATCTTATACTGAAAAGAAATGCAATACAAAGCTAGAGGGAAATCTAAAGGTACCCAAGCACTGACTGCGCAGAATAATCCACATACATTTTGCGGCATGAATTCAGCCAATTATTTGTCGTCAAATAACTTGTGTTACTTAGGAGATGATATTTCATTAAAATATTGGCGCATATCAACAAGTCATCCATGTATTCGTCCACTGAACTCCCTCTCTTTCTTTATATATATATATATATATATATATATATATATATATATATATATATATATATATATATATATATATATATAAACTACCGGTACATCCTGCGACCCCGAATATAATAGAAGGCGTAGTAGCAGTTCTGGCACGACTCTCTCTGTACTTTTCCAATAAAGTTGAAAACAATACAGGAAATGCAGAAACGAGACCCATAGCCATTGTTTCCACGATGTATGTACTAATAATTACAATCCACCGATGATTAACCATTGCTGTAATCTTTTTATTATATTATCCCTTACAAAGGTATCCTACTAGTGCGATCATCAGGAAAAGGAAAATCCCCTCTCAAATGCATTACAGAATACTGAGCAAGGACATATGCGCCTGCCAATGAATACATTATTGTTCATTATCTGAACTAACCTACCATGTACTAGATATTCACCTCACACAAATAGGATTGAATCACACATACGTAAAATAAGATACGTGCGGACGGATTACTATTTTAAAGAATAGGTAAATAGGTATGTTGACTTATAATCAATATAAAAAAGAAGCATGTGGTAAAGCCTGAAGTGACTAAGACATTGATATTCGCTGAGTCTATACACATTCAACTATGATTATTCCATTGCTATCTTCAAGTTTTTGTACGCTTTAATTGCTTTATTAAGATAAGTATTATGTCTCTTATAATTAAACGCAGAACATATTCGGCCAGGAAATAAAAGTACTGAGTACAGGAATCGATTATTCAAGAACTTGCAGGCGTATTCCGGTTCATTGGACCATATTCTGTATTGAGAAGAATTGGTACTAACTTATATCCATGCATAAAAATCGTTCCCCTTAACAACTGACAGGCTTATGTCAAACATCAGGTAGTCCATATAAACACACTCGTTACGAGAATCATAAAATATTGTATTCCTACAGCATAGTCAAACATATCGAGTAGCTCTCATGAGATAGTAACGAGTTAATAAAATGTGGATAATTGTCAGAATGAGAAGACAAGATGTCTAAAATGCATTGTGTTATGCATCGACTATGCCAGGAAATGTACGACGCGGTGCGTAAGGATAGTTATGGAGATGTAGTAAGCTCATTGTCATAAAAATAAGTTGTTATCACAATCAGTACATACAGCCTATAGGGCCAACTCGTTGACTGTTTCTAAATCACCGGGCAATGTAAGATCAATGCGTTGTACTAGAATAGCGCAGAACAATTGGAGAATTGTATTTACCATCTTGCAAATTTTCAAACAGACCATCTACGATTCATTTTGAAAATATTAATCAGAACTATATATTTTCTCTGGTTTCATTCTAAGTATGCTCTTCTGCGTTAAACGTCGTACATTTTTCAAGGTGGTTGTTGCACAATTTACCGCTTTCGGCTAAATAAATTGCTCATCATATGGTACTTCAATCTGTAGGAGACCTGATGAGCATCTGCCCAATGGATCCTTTAATGACTGCTAATTTTTAATTATACTCGGCTTGCCTTGGTTTTTCTTATAGTTTTGTAAGTAGGACGACACCAGAACGAATGCGTTTTGTTTCCCTCGTCCTCAGCTTGCGACTGTAATAGTTTTATTGTACACAATTATATATCAAGTGGTTGTGACCCAAGAGTGTTGGCATACCAGTTATTGACCTCGCAACTCAACGGCGTTTTCAGCACAAACTTTAGCATAAGTATATTTTCCATCATAACCATTAGACTACAGTCTAAAAGAAATATATTACTGGATTCATTTCTCCTCTAAAAGATTTTATCATATAAACAAATCACACCTACAAGCGATTTTATGTGCATGTAAAAATATTCTAATACATTGGTAATAAATAGGCCTTGCTAAATTGCTTGAATTTGTTAAACGTTTTGTCATAATTCAGTTTATGGCAGAATATTATTATCATTTGCAGAGCCCACAGTGTAGTTTATGGCTGTCTTTTGGTCTCATTATCAGTATATATTATTGATTATGATGTCGTTCCGTCACCGATATACCCTTGATATCGATGTAATGGTCCTTTTGTCAATAGTAGTATCAAAGTACAGTATCTGCCTTATTTGTCCGTTCTGTGGACCATACAACCCTCCTCGTCCGCGGACAAATTAGCATGTTGATCACATTTAGTTTTGTACATGGGTTACAAGCACCCCATTCACAAATGAGGTGAGTGAGAAAGTGTTATTGTGTTTTAGATGATTGTCAAAATGAGTTGAGTAACAAATGATCGGAGAGAGGTGGTAAAAACGCTTTTATCAATATTTTCTACCAAAAAGGAACCCTCTGTCATTGACGACCTGGAAGCAAACTATAACAATGTTGTTGTTTACGATGATGTGAGTAATGAAAATCAAGTAAATTCCGCACAAAAAGTTTCATGAGGTCTTCACAAAACACATACGTGATACACCAATAAGAAAACAAACCGACAATCATTTAAAAATGGCTGTCAGTGATATCATAGAGGGGAAGCAACTCCGTAAAACTGCTCATGAACAGCAAGGATTAATTAAAAATGTGACAGAAGGCAGCAAAAATTTAAAGATATGTTACAGTCGTGACAGACTGCACAAAACCTCACAGCTCGGTGTGGAAAACATTTGCAGAGCTGATTATACCTACAAAGGAAATAGTGGAACGTGCCGATGATATTAAAAAGGCAAGCGGAGCACCCTTACAACAATTGGCAACGATGAGAAGAAAATAAGCCGATGGTCCTGTTTGTAAGGTACCCAAACATGCCAGGTATACCAACAAGTCATAAAAGCAAATGCAGAGGCGATTAGTTGTTTGCCACAGGCGATTGATGAGATAAAAATATGTTGCTGAAATTAGAGAATCCGCTTGTACTCTCTCCAAACGCACAAGTGATCTTGATGCCGATGTTAGAGGAACAATTGCCAAAGTAAGAAGTGTGCCACCCAAGAACAAATCACAGTTGCAAACACCGCCTCAGTTCCTTAAGGACGCAGCGCGTCAGATGAACTTTATAAAGTCTGTATTCGTTGTCTTTTAACCGACTTCCCAATTGGAGAGAGTACATGATAACAATACCATCAAAGACATCTGATAAATATATGAAGGATGAGTGTCCAAAAATAGAGTTTACTGGAAAGAAACAAACTACTATGGTCAGTAGGCCACTTTTGTATAACATATGATTCCTATGCAAACAATACATCTGAAGAAGTTGATTGGCAGAACATATGAAAATATTTGTATCTCAACCAGTTATGCAATCTCAGCCACAGTAACCCCCTGGCGACCACAACGCTAAATATGCTAAAAGAGAGAACGAGAACACGCGTAAATTTCAGGACAAGTAAACAACAATTTAGCAGGTGGCTAGAAATACAAACTACTCCTAATTTTACACTATGGAAGAACATAAACAGCAGATGGAGAATTAAGATGAACAGCTGCACATATGCATCCACCAAACATGGTAAACGGTATAACCAAACTTGCACAGAAAAGAGTTACACGAGAACAACCCGAATAAAAGCTGGTTGAACCCTCACCGGGTGAAGAAGAACAAAATAACAAATAGGCGATATCCAACACGTATACCAACACATCCTTCCCTGGAAAAATAAATGACTATAAGGGATAAGGCACACTTTTAAGTAGATGGAGTGATAACGACATGTAGTACTTGCACCATTAGAGGAAAAGATATATGGCAAACAAGGGAGGAAGAAGAACAAGAGAAGAAGTGCAAGAGATGATAAAACGATATAATGAGTGTGAATCAAAACACATAGAGGGCTTTGTTGGACTGTGCAACCCACAGGACACTGTCGATCGTTTCGAAATACTTGTGGGAAGAGTTCGTGCGGGCAACAACTCACAGGTAGTTATTAATTAAGATACATTGATATGTCAGTCCTTAAACAATTGAAACGGTGCGTACTCTAAGTGAACTATACGCCTCAGTGCAGCAGGTGGTTGCACTTGTGACTGCGGGCTAACTATTTACATTCGAGATCGCACTTGGATAGCTGCAAGTGTATTACATATGGCCTAATATCCAATCCCAACCGTTTGGTGGTCAGCCCGCGAAAAATTATTTGTGTTTTCGGCAAAGTTTAGCGCGAACTAGCACACTATTAAACGTCCCTCTGGAATGTACGACAAAGAATCGATCGGTGAGGAAATTCAAGGAAAAATTAATTTAATAATAACTAAAGATTCTAAAATTTCTATACGTGCCTCCTGCAGTTGGTAAAATAATTGACGAGACCGAACATCAGCGATTGTAGCATTACATATCGGACAATGGGGAACGGATTTAGAAGCATGTGTTATCAAAGAAAATAGATAATGTATAAGTGGAAACTAGATCTTGCCTTAGTTCCATGATGCATTTGATCCAATATTTCACATGGGAACGCGTGTTAGTGGATCGAAGAAACTTAAATTTTCAGTAGTATTCATATGCAGCTAGGGATCACAATCAAACACAAAGAGGATTGCAATTACAAGTCACATCTAGGTCTGTCGTTCCATGTGAGGCATTCTTGGAAGTTGAGTGAAAACAGATATATGCTGATGATGCTGACTACCATCGTTGGATTTGTTATCAACACAATTATATCGCTATTCAGTACGTTAATCTATCACAGGAAAGGAAATCGAATCAAATTTAGACAACGATGACGTAGCTTCGACAATTCTCGGATGGAACAGAAACAACGACGGTTACAAGAGAACTGCTGGCCCAACATTGATACTTGTCGGGCTGTAACTAATACTGCAGATCATAGGCAGTACACAACAGTTCCTGTTAATCGTACTTTTGAGCCAAACCTTACCGCTCACACCGCCATAGCCCTTAGTTCAAAGCCAAATTTCAACCATGCATTTTCACAGCGTCAATCACAACTCATTTTTGATTTACTCTGGCTTCGTGCTCAGCTCCACTTACAGTTTTGGGGTAATATAGAGATGTTAGCAATGTTATTTATTTAGCCGAACGCACATTTAAGTGTTTTCATAGAGACAATCCAAAGATACACTTTGGCGTACAGGAGGTGCGTATGGTCTATGCAGTAGGGACCCATTTAAACGTTATCATTTCTCGCACGTACCACATACGCACAACAACAGGTCTTACAGGACAATTCACTTGGCAAATAAGTACATGTAATGGTCTTACAACAGCATATTATGTGTTTGCGGCGATTCAAAATGTAAATCATGATAATAGTCAATAGCATAATAAGATGAAATTTGACATTTTGGAGAAACTGAGGTTTCGTTGCGGTTCAGCGGCCATCAGAAAATGGCTGAAGATATTTCAACTTGACTATATACAGTAGCCAGTCCTCGTTTTGCACTTGCATATCGCAGTCTGTCGTCTTATATGGACTGATATCAAAATATTGACACCTATCTGCAAATTTCCGAAAATTACTTTCTTAAGTTGTACCCGATTTATACGTTTTCATTGGAGCTATTCCGGCAGTCCGTTGTTGAAGTGCATTTTCATGCACGTTTAGCTCTCGCTGGTGCTAATTAAAGGTGTCCTGATGTAATGCTTTCTTAAAAAACACTGCTGTTGAGGGTGCCGCTGACGGAATTATGGTGACTGATACACCTCTGGGTGATTTGGAAAAACTGAACATAGAACGTTTTGCATATTTAAATAATGTCCTATCACGAAGCAAAGTTCGATCTTACAGAAAATCAACATGAGAAAATAAAAACAATCGGAATGAACATCAATTTTAGTGTCACACTGAAACTTTCTCTGGAACAGTAACTGGAAATGTCCCCGCGTTTTGTACTATGACTATGACACAGTTTGCTCAGGCTAATGCGGCGAAACGCAACAATATCTCAGTGATATTAAAACACAAAAGACCAGTGTAATATGTTCATTCCTTTAAGCTCTTCCAGCGTTGTTGGCAGCAGCTATTCAATCGGTTATAAAAGATGCAGGGCTATGTGCCTTCGGAACCGCATTAGGAATGACTTTGGAAAAGGCATTTCGTGGTAGGATAGACAAGACGAAGCTTTCGATTAAAAGTCGTCGAGTACCCTCGTTCAGAGGTCGTCCATTACTAGGTTGCAGAATCTCGCGTCTTTGACCCGTCCGTTGACCAATCTTTATCTACTCGCTCTGACAAATTCAATCAAACATTTTCGTGGTGTTATCGCCGGATGAAGCTGCATTGACTGTACCACGCACTTTATGATCTGGCATATTCAATCTTGATTCATCAACAGGTCCTGACACTCATTTGGTCGCATAAGTGGTGAAACCTCAACTTTGCATTTTGGCTCGTGTGGACTTGCAGCGTCAGGTAAAGTTGTTATTTATTTATCCAAGCACTGTAGACGAAAACAGTTTAATTCAAATTTACGAGGATAAGCTAACTTGGATGGTTTCATACTGTGGTGATCATTTTATTGAAGCGTTGTTTTCATCCACTGACACCGTACACACTGATTTCGCATTAAAGTGCATGTATTATTATATAACAATGCCCACTGACATCTTTGGAGGTTACTAATCTAGACGTTAGGCCGCTGATGTTGATTTGAACCGATTTGCTAACAAAGTGGATTTGTCTGATTTTACCGGCAAAGTTGTTGGTGTTGATCCAAGGGATTATGCCGGATCATATTTGTTTATTGTAAGTGGATACACATGTAGTTGGTGTGTAATAAGAATTTTCTTTTGCATCAGGAATATTACATTTTACAATCCACACAGTTGGATTTTGAACGTTTTCACAATTACAGTTTCAGTAGCACTTGCTACCAGAAATGAAATCCAATTTGAAGAATTACTTATTTGTCCATACTGGTACTTAACCTTCTTTGATATTCGTGTTTAAGGTTATATTTTATCGTTTTTGTATTGCATTATAACCTGATAGTGGTGATAAGGTCACGTAAGTTAAGAGCAATTGTCAGCGGATATTAACTTATATAACAATTTTGTCCCACTTCTTTATAAATATCTGCGTCGGAAATGAGTTACGTGAACATCGTACACTCTAAAATATAATTTTGTTAAGGGACAAATATAAAATAATAGTTGGAACTACCCTGATATGTCAATGCCAACTTGAGGCGAGCACGGAATCATCGCACGTGCGTAAAAATGCTGAATCATTTACTGCACCACCAGGTGTTATGAATCTCGGGAATTGTTTCTATAATAGTGAAGTGGGTTTCACCAATGTATCCACCCCGGTTACGTTCACTAACGAATATATTACAATAACATTGACTCACTTGACACAGAAAACATCGGCTATCATTCGACAAATACGCTCTTTTTCTGGTAACATTTATTGGGAAAGGACGATTTTCAGATACAAAAGGCTCTATTGTTTTAAGGGATTGTAATGCCATGCTACCAGAGCGCACAATCGCCTGAGATTTAACGAATCATGAGGCAGGGATTTTCTATAACTGCATGACAAGTGTGCTAGTAAAAAAATAATTTTCTAGAAGAGGGTTGGTTATCGATCGAAATATTAGCTGTCATTGTGTGTTCATTAGGTAGTATCAATCAGTACCACTTTCATGGAAACCCTTTTGGGCACTTCCATAGACCTTGACTCTGCTCCCATGATTGGCTCATTTACGTCACACGTGTTTGCGTTGCTTGCACTTCATGGACAAAATTAAAAATGTAACGGTCATTTTTGGACATAAGAGTCATGAGGGTAGAGGCGACAGTGGATGGTATGACCGCAGAAGAGACAAAACTGGCAAAACCCGTACTTTGGTAATACATCGGTAGACATTATTGATTGTAGTGCCTTTCCATGATATATGTCCCCTTGATGTCCGTGTATTTGTCCTATTAGCATTATCAATTACTGATGTTGATGTCCCGCTACCTTTGTGTCACTGAAGATCATACAGTAGACTTGTTAATATTGTTCCTTATTGATTGTAATGTGGTCCTGATAGATTTGTGCCAACGAAAAAAAATATGGATTTGACTTGTTTGCTGTAAGCATGGTTGTTGTGTGTGATTCCCGCATCACTGTGTTCTTGTAATATCGTGGTCCTCTTCCATCTCTGCCTAATATGTCCATGTATTTGTCTCGTTACCATTACACCCATGCTACTTGCAGTCGGTTCCACATTCCTTATTGATATAGACGTTCTCAGTCATTGTCACTTATCACAACATACTAGTTGCTGTATGGTCACCATATAATTTTAGTTTATGTGTGCAAGTTTAAGTCTCCTAACCTCTGAACAGTATGCCGCAGTGCAATTCTCCACCACTTGTGCGTCCGTGTAGAGTCCCGTTACTAATACACAAACATTGCATTAGTTATGATGAATTATACTGACACTAGATTCTTACTAGATTTAGCAGACTGTTTGTTTTACGAGCAGATATATTTCTTGCTAATTATTTATGTCAAACTCAGATGAAATACCTCTGCTACGATGCCATTACATCCCATACTAAAATAAACCTTGTTATGTGTTTATAATGTATAAGCTTCAATAGTGTCTAAGTTGTAAAACTGCAGGTCATTCAGATTTAGTAATTTCATTTTTGTTTGGTTGCCTTGCCAATTTATTGTTTTTGCCGAGAATATGTGTAAAATGTGTGAATCTTAGTCTACTTGTAGATTATATTTGGAGTGACCCAAGCGTTAATAGAGGTTAAGTAGATGGCGACTAAAGAACATTCATGACATGCGTACAGGTATTCCGGCCAAGACTTGTCCATGTCATGATATTCCAAATAATATAAAAATAAATGAAACGATCTCGAAACCAGTGGAAGTAGCGTCTGAACGCTTGACCCGTTTAATACTCAGAACTTCTTCCACCAGCAGCTCAGACTGCTTATCCGCAACAAGCCTGGTCTTTTCTCTTGGACAGACCGGTGCAGTTATGCCGTGTGGTGTACAAACCAGTGTTATTACATCCAAACATGCAGTTGCAACACGAATGGGCACTGACACATAGTCCATTCGTTTATTGCCTACGTCACGGATGAAAATATTTCCTCATCACATGATAGTTTAGTTATGCCAAATCGCCAATATCTTCCCTATAGTATGTCATTGAAAGTTAGCCTTGGGCACATTGCTATAGCCTACGTAATTGAATTTGCAATAATACACATACATAACTTTAACATATTGAAAGATCGCGTATGAATTCTTTCGAGCCTGAGCAGTAATGTAGGTAACACTGCCAATCATGCAAAGCAATAATAAGAGTTCTTCAAACCATTGATGCAGGACATTGTAAGGTTCGATCTGTGTATGTATGTATGTATGTATGTATGTATGTATGTATGTATGTATGTATGCTTTGTATCTCGATCTGTGTGTGTATGTATGTATGTATGTATGTATGTATGTATGTATGCATGCATGCATGCATGCCGGCATTTATATGAATCCTACCTTCTCTGAAGATTATAAAGTAGCACATTGAAGTAATCGGGATCAGTTAAGGATCAGCGTTTATTCTGGCCGAATTGACCCAATCGCCAGTGACAATCTCTTTTGAATCTATCGTACGTGAGGGTTTAGCTATGATTTGTTACATGTCATGCCACCTCCTCCTTTCTGCTGTCTCGTTTCTCTGCCAATTGCAACAGTTGCTCTCGCATCTTTGAAGTCCTTAGATGAGCTCATACATCCCCTTCGACTCCTTGTAGGTGCGTCCCAGCCGCTCACATCAATATCCAATGCCTTGGTGTTCATTTTGCACATATCTTTCAACGCAGCTGTAGCCGACCTGGTACTTTTATCGTGAAGACTGTTCGCTATTGAGGATCACCTTAGTTATGCGTCCATCTTGCATTCGGTATTACTGTCCAATCCATCGGAGACAATGCTGACTAAGAAATGTGACCATGCCGGGGAAGTTTGCATGAGCTAGAATATATGAGCTGGAAACTTTCTCCTTCCAGAAGATGATGGAAGATGTTGTTTAGTCTCTTTGTGGTGCGAGGATAGTGGTAATGAGTCGCGGTCGTGGGGAAGCGTGCATATAAACAGGTTTAGTATACTTGTATTTTGGTGTGCTCAAACAGTTTACGTTTGATCCAGACCCACTTTCTGGGACTTCCCAAAGCAGGCGTTGAGTCCTGCGTCAAAGGGTTTGTAGTGTATGTGAACTTGACAGCCACAGGTTCGTACATCAGTGATGGGTTGGATTAATGTAATGTCAACATAACCAAAATTCTCACAGAAACCTTGTTGCTGGAGCGACGTTTTTTATACACAGTCAGTTTTCAAGAATGGAAGTCGATTAGTACAGAGTATTGAATTTCATAAAATATTATATATCATTTACGCACAAATGGTGAGTCCTGCTAATGCAAAATGAAGTTGTTTTAAAATATCTTACGCCCGATACAGGCAAATATTCACCGAAGCGTAGTTGAGTATTAAAATGGTATGAGTGTAGCAAGGTTCCCAACTGTAGTTCCAGAAGTTATCTGGCCTTGGTTCCAGAAATCATCAGCTTTCGCCATTTGAAACCAAACATTTCTCTCTGCCAATGCAAAATGTCACTAACGGTGAACTTCAATATCAACCGGAACAATGTTTCGTTTTAGATTTTGGTGTTTATTTATATGACATGTTCTAATCTACAAACAAATCTCGTATATGTCTAAACAGAAGTATAATCTCCACGTATGCCGTGCAGATATTACTTTGAAAATGAATCCTTACAAATGGATAAAAGAGGCAAATAGCTTACCAGTCGTCAACACATAAAAGATTATATGCATACCTTAAATCAGTAACACTCGAAATATTCCAGATTATGTGAGTGTTGGAATTACTTTTTAAGATATAATATAAACTTCAACATTTATAGAGTGCTAATTTCACACTGGAAATAGTAGAAGAACAGAGCGTTTTCCAGAACTATAAAACTGTCGATTGGAGTATATAATATTCCAAGTTGCTTATGGTGATCATATGCTTGTATGGGTGAGCGTTCTACATACTTATCCTGGGGAAATATAAATATTAATATATTTTTTTAAAGATATGGTTCCTTTTGTTGATACACTTATTTATTGTATTGCATTCATTATGACGATTGCTAGAAAACATTTCGATTTAGATCATGAATATTAATGGGTGTTATTTTTCTGTAGTGCCCAGTTAGCACAGACAAATGATTTATTTGGGTAGCATATATAATCAGTGAGAGCTCTTACCTACTACCTTGATACATAGTCCCTCACCCCAAATGTAACAGTGGTCAAGAATTCAAGTCCAGAGTGAATTTACAGATTTGCACGTGGCTCATTTATATATAGTTTTTTATTTGTAATGTTACATTTCAGGCAGTTTGGCAGTGTCCCTGCCCCCAGTGCGACTAATAAATGAAAGACAAAAATGAAGATACGAACACTTAACAGAAGATTACTGACGTTCGTAACAACATAGAAGCAAAGAACGATATGGCGTCCGCATACAACCTTTTGTCAATTGGAATGTTAAACTATTTTGAATGAAGGAAATGCAATTTATACATTTCTCTACATGTCGATATGCCTGTCTACCTTACTATCCATGTGTCTATAAACAATGTATTAAATGTGTTTACGCAATGAATATCGCAGATTTTTAGCTGTCATTTTGCATTTTTCCTCAATGCATGTGATTAGTGTTTTGTTTATTGTTAAGCTTTTTTCTTTCTTTCTCTTCTTGTACATATGTCTTAGTTTACTGACAGTTCTGGATTGGTTTAGTCACACTTATTTACGTCAGTAGCGCAGGGGGCAGTTCCCAAAATTACACAAGTATACATGAAAGAATGGAAACTCCGTTATTAAGAGATATATGAACAATTCGAAAACGTCATCTCCAACGTCATTCTCAAAAATTGGAAGTAAAATACAAAGGTTAGAGAACGGGCACTAAAGTAATTATTTTTCCATACGCAGAATATATCGGTTATGTCGTTAGCACACATACATCATAGATGGTTGTCCGAAAGTGCACTAATGTGGGAAGGATGTATCCAATATAGAATATCTAAACTTTGCATCCTGTATTGGACATATATAGGAACGAGTGAAATAGACTTGTATATGCAAGTAATTAACATTTCAGAAAATTAAATTTTGTTGTTCTGAAAAACTTGTTAAGAAATATCTAATCGACGTTGTCGCCATTGTATCTGATGTTGCATAATTATTGCGGCAGGAGATACGATACCAGCAGGTTCAGCACTCACTGTAAAGGTCCATAATGGCATTACATGGGAACAGTTAACTTATGAGAGAATTAGGAAAATAATGTGGAACAGTTTACAAAGTACAATATGCCATTAGCGAGAGGAGAAGTAAAGTTAGTTATCCCAGTGATATAAAATACCTTTGACATGGCAGTATCATCATCATAATTGGCGGCTCACTCTCGAAAGACCATGTAGCGCCCTTGGAGTGTAGTCTGTCTGTAGGTGTTTGGCAATGTCTGCTGTGGCTGTGCAGACCTATGCGTGACAGTCCTTATTGCAGTTGGTGCAGACGTACTGGGAAGTTGCTGTGGTTGCTGACGCGCTCTTCTTTCCCTCACGTTTCTCTGCCGACAGCTGACCTCTCCTCACATCAGCCACTGCTATGCCCTTACGGACCGTTTGTCTCCAGGTGTTTCGGTCCTCGTTCTGCACTTCGCAACCGTCGGATGGAATGTCGCATGCCTTCATGTCCCTCTTGCACACATCCTTGAAACGGATTGACTGGCGGCCGACTCTTCTGGTGCCACTGGCGAGCTGTTCATATAAAATTTATTTTGTCTGCCTTCCATCATCTACGCGTCGGACGTGTCCCAGCCATCGAAGGCGGTGTTTGCTCAGCAGGTTGTACATGCTTACGATACTAGCACCCATAGTTGAGCGCAAGAAATTCTTGATGAGTTTCAATTTACTGAAAGAACGCTCACTTGAGGCAACTGTTACTGGCTTTGAAGAGAAAATACGCAGCGCTATCACTGTATTTCTGAAGAGTTCACCAAGCTTCAGGTCTGAAATCTTGTTCATCATGTCAAATGGAGAAAGAGGTTTCTCACCAAATTTTGCTGCATGAATTTGTTTCGTATGCGGCAATTCTTCAGACAGTTCAGTTTTAGTTACGTCACATGAATATTTCTTTGAAAAATCAGAACAGGCACTTTAATTTCATCTTCAGACTGTTTTTAATACTCCCACAAGAAAGAGAATCTACAAGATGTTTTGAATGGCTGTGAAACGAACTGTAAGTCCACCACAAACTGAATCACTAATGTGATAAAAAAAGCAGTTATCCGAAAAGTAGTCTCTTCTTCTGATTCCATTTCCGTTGAATCTGTGATATATTCATCGTCTTCATCTTGTTCTCCAGCAAAATATTTACGCTTCACTTTCCGATGGATTGGAAATTTAGAACTGTTTTGGCTTCTTTCAAAATTGTTGGCCATTCATCTCGAACAGATTTGAGCTGACTGATCAATGCCTCAATATTTTTCTCCTCAACATCAATAGTTGCCTTTCTTGCCTGAATGACCTGGTTGCAGCGATCAATCAATGTGAGGACTTTATCCAAATGCCTGCCATGAGAACACATTTGAAGGAGTTCATATATTTTATGGCATCTTTCACATCAGTTCGTGTTTTTTGCAGTCAGATTCAAGCTCTGGACTTCTTCCAAAGAGGCAATGATTCCACACAAGTGATTGAAGAAGGAGCGAATGCTATCAAGTCTCTCAGTCCATCGCGTCCCAGATTGCCCATTCAGAGACACACCATGCAGCTTCTTTTGAAATATTTCCCAGCGTTGTGGACTAGCAGAGAAGATGGCATACACAGTTTGAACAATTCCAAAGAAGGTCTCAGCATTCTGTCCACACAAATTCAATGAATGACAGCCACAGGGTGAGAATACAGAAAGTGGGTTCTTTTTTAGGAACATTGCTTGAACACCTTTATACTTTCCTGACATGTTGGCCCCATTGTCATAGCCTTGGCCTCGGCAGTCCTCAAAGCGAATTTTCAAAGTTTTCAAAGTCTCCTGGACTAATTTTGCAATATCAGATCCAGTCTCTTTTGCACATCTGCAACGATCAAGAACCTGTCATAGATGGAATATTTTCCAAGTTCTTCATGTACGTATCGTATGACAAAAGTAGTTTGTTCAGTATGATTCACTTCAGGGGTGGCATCAACCATAACTGAAAAATACTTTGCAGATTCACACTCTTCTACAATTCGTCTCCGAACATCAGCAGCACAAAGTCCAATGAATTCATTTTGAGAACGATTTGAGAGATAATGCGCTTGAAACCTTCGACCCTTTTCCTGTGACCGTTTAACTTTCATCACATGTTCCTTGAAAATTGGATCATAATGCAAAATCAATTCTAGCAATCCTAAGAAATTTCCATTATGAGAATCTCCAATACTGTCGGACTTTCCGCGAAAAGTCAACCCACGTTCACCAAGAAACAGAACCACAACCAAGATTCGTTCTATTATTATTCTCCATGTAGCTGCTTCGGTGATGATTTGGCGACCCAGAAAATATTCAATTGACCGATCATTCTTCACTCGAACTTCTAATTCACTCCGTTGAATGTAGCACTGTTTATGGGCTTTTGAATGTTCATGCTTAGGAATACGATTGATAAGATTCTTCCATGTCTTTCCAGGTCCCCATCCTTCCGTCATTGCAAGTGATCAAGTCAAGCGTTGAACCTGATTTTCAGGTGAAAATAATCGACATGGCAAACAAAATAGTGCCATCAATGCTCGGCATTTACCTTTCAAAACTGACATTGGAAATATGTGATTTCCAATATCTTTTGGCAGCTCCAGTGGAAAGGAAATGTGACCAGCCTTGACACAATCATCCCGCTGAATGGATAAGAATGTCTCAGTTTCAAATTCCCCAAATGTCAAATGGCTGCAGCAAAACTGCTCCAGTTGGCCTTGCAGAAGTATTATCACTCCCACCAATTTCAGTGATTTGACTGTCCTCAAAAATGACTGGTGCACTTGTACTGTCACTGTCAGCACTGTTACCAGTAACAGATGCACCTGCACTTTGGCTTTTTGCTGAACTTCCAACGTCATGACCTGTGGTATCAGCTTCTAAACTCTATATAGCTTCTGGAACAAAGATTTGATGTCAGGGTCATCGTCTTTCTGAGTTGATGAACTGCAGGAAGGGGCATCTGAGGTCTTGGTAGTCGTCGTAATTCCAACATCAAATAAGGTTTGCCTCCCTTTTTGCAGAGCTGCTTTTTTTGCTTTGCTGATTTTTAGCTTTGACGCACCTGATGGATATGTGCGTTTCAATTCTTTCCACGTACTATGCAATGCTTTGACGACTTCAGGGGTATATCTTCCAACTAGAAAAGTAACGTACTGAAATGCAGTACTTGCTGT
Organism: Sinohyriopsis cumingii; assembly: GCA_028554795.2. Lineage (NCBI taxonomy): Eukaryota > Metazoa > Mollusca > Bivalvia > Unionida > Unionidae > Sinohyriopsis > Sinohyriopsis cumingii. The sequence continues at coordinate 23,424,525 of CM068837.1, forward strand.
GTACTACTGTAGTGCTACTGAATCTTCAACCAAAGCACTCATTTCTCAGCAGTATTTCCATATTTCCGTTTTTAAATACGGTACACTTGAATTATTTTCAATTTGGAAGACATCGGCAGATCACAGCTAACAGATCCTTTTCATGCAAAATATATGCCTGACGACTGTCGTTTCCGACCCGAGAAAATTGCTCGGGTATCTCGACCTCTGCACGGACCTATATATATATATATATATATATATATATATATATATATATATATATATATATATATATATATCCCGGGAGGGAAATATAAATGTACACTAGTACTGATTATAGAAAGTAATTCCCAAACGTTTTAGGCTCCATAAAAGTTATTGTTTTAATTTTTAAATGCCATGTCATTACAGTTATGTGTCATGTCAGTCAGACATCAATTGATTAGTCTTCTCTTTCTCTCTCAGTCATTATGCTGCTGGGATGAATTATCAAGTTTCCTACCTTTGCAGTTTGTGACCCCGAAGAAGACAAAAAGCATAGTGTCATTTATGGTACGACATGCTCTAAAGGTTTCCAATAAAGTCTACAACAACACAGGAACAGCAGTATACAGACACCTATGCACTGGTTTCACGCCGTATGCAATAATAATTAAAATCCTTTGTTGATTCACCATTTCTGACACCATTCAAAGGCCTCTGATGATTCAAATCAGACTTTACTTTTTTCTTTCGTAATAAATGTCATCATTGAATTGAAACTAACAAATGTATGTTACTGCTGTATTAGATTTTGCCCTTACCTGTGCACTCATTAGTGTTGAAAATTGTGTCAGAAATGCTGTATATATCGTGCTTATTATGTAACAGAAATATACCCCACACCGATAGGGGGATGGATTGACACATACGTGTAAAGGGTATTTACCGATGAGTTAATATAGAAGCGAACGTATGTAGATAATCATATTTTTTTTAAATCAGGTAAAAACAAAAAGAAACTAAGGATATGGTCAAATTAAAAACAACAATTATAATACTTTAAGTTCAGTTTTATAAATTGGGAGTACGCTCATACAGCGATTATTACTCAGATATCATATTGGTAAAATAAACCTGAAATTAAAAGACGACCCTCTAGTCTATGAGCGTTTTAAATGGTTTATCCAGAGAAAGTATTATTATGATTAACAAAAGCACTTAGTATGCAATACAATAGAAGTACAGAGCATATACGGCTACTTTTGAAAGAATGTCAGCAATGCTTGGCTGATAGGACCATACAATTCAAATGGACGATTAAGTAAGACATATCCCTTTAAAAAAACGTGTCTCATTTAGCCGATTACTGGCGTATGGCAAATATTGGGACATCCCCATAAGATAATTAATTAAGAACACAATTGGGAGCTTTCCAACCACCTAGTTAAATTTACTGAGCAGCTCTGATGAGATAATAAATAGTTTGGAAGCATTGATCAATGCGAGAATGAGAAGCAAAACCGGTTAAATAACCATCGCATAAAGATTCCATAATGCCATAAATATTATAACCATTCCGTACGGTGGATGTCTCAAAAGAACGTTGTTATCAAAATTAGCAAAGACCATTAATATTTACAACTAGCTGATTGTTTCCGGAACACTCGTAAGTGTAGAATGCTTTCGGATGGTATGGCGCAAGAAGAATGACTAATTTTACTAATTTTATTTAGCCTAATTGCAAAGTTTCAAATAGAGGAGAAATAGTTTAGGATATATTATTCGGAATTTTAATTTTATGCCGTGTGATTCTTAGTTAGCACATCAACTTTCAGTCATCGTGCATTGGTCACAAATGTTACCTTTTTTTGTGGATTCGTTTTCTTGTTGTTCCATTTCCAACTTTTGTCTTAATTGTTGTTCATAATATGCTTGTTCTGAGTGTAGCAAACGTGTTGTGCATTTGATCCGCAGGAAGGATCGTTGTATAAATGTTATCTTTTGATCAAAATAAAAAAAAAAAAATTAATAATGGTTTTGTGAGTAGGACCATAACATAGTGGATTCCGAGGATTTGCATGGCTTTGCCCGTCCTCAGCCAGCAACCATAGCAATTTTATGGGAGACAATGATATATTAAATGAAATTAAGGCAAAGACATTGCGTACAAATTACTGCCCTCGCCACTCAGTTACTCATTCAGCACATAGAATAACTTAAAGGGATATGTTCCTTTATAGTCGATAGACAACAAGCTACAAACTAACTTAGGTATGACAAATTTATCTCTCTTCTAATGGGCAGTTCTCTAATGTATTCAAGTCACTCCAAGAACTAGTATACGTGTCTGTAAGCAAATATGCAAGTAAATGAATTTTTAAAAAATGTGAACCGTTTTCTCGTTGTTTCCATTGCCACATGCATTCAGTTTAAGACTGATTGAAACATGAAGTTATGATTAGGGTCAGCAATTACTCATGTTAGTATTGCATGCTGTATAGATCAGTTAATATTCTGACATTTATGTTTGTGTATCCGTCCCTTTATAATATATAATGATACCCTGCGTTCGAACTAGTTTTACCAGAGCAGAAATATTTCTTACTACCTACTGGTAACATCAGAAGAAGTTCTTCCATGCTATCTTTCTCGAACTATTCCATAGTGAATTAACTTTTCTTGTATAATCATAATGTATACTTCTATACTTGTATAATGTTGTATCTAGCCTCAACAAGTTGCATTTTTGAGGAGCATTTATAGTTAGTAATTGTATATCCGTTAAAACCATTTATGTATTGCTTTTAATTAACGTGATTGACGATTATACAAAGCTATCTTAGGGATGTCTTTGAGAAGTTACATTTTATCGATCTACTGTGAACCAACGTCATTGACTCCCATTGTCAACTGGAGCGTTTAATGATATAAATGTCATTATTTATGTGATTTGAATATTTGTCACGGTTAATACCTAATATAAAGGTATGTATTGCTTTCATAAAAGCTGCATACCCATCTACAACCCTTGATAGCTTTAGATATGTCTTATCACCAACATCTCACCTTGCTGTCATAGTAGGAACTCTCTCAGTCCGACATTAACCATGGTCAATAATTCCTAGCCGATGGAAACGTGAATGATTTACATGTGGTTTAGGTATAAACTAAAAATACTTTAAACGTTACATTTAGGTTAGATAATGACACACATGTCACTGACGACACTTGCAGTTTGCTCTCGTTATGATCCCCACCACATCGCAATAAAGGACGAAAAGTAGATCCAGATAATGATCTGATGTCGCAATAAAAACTTAGACAATGGAAACACATATTATTTTTATTAAGAAAACACAGTTTATATATTTTTATATGCACGTGTTCGTTTGTATGTCTGTTAACTTAACTGTCCATGTTTCTTTCTGTAATTTCGTTATATTTTTCATGCAATGGATATCTTCGTGCTTTGTCCTTCCCTTTGTGTCTTTTCACAAAGCCTTTAATTATTATTTTTATTGATATGATTATCCTTATCTTTCTTTTCCTCATCAAATCTGACAATTCTGGTGGATTAGTGATTACAGCGTCCGCTTCGGATGCGGGAGGTTGCGGTCCGAACCTCGGCCAAGTCACACCAAAGATTTATAAAACAGTTTCGAACAGATGCCTCGCATTGTGCTAAGCATTAAGTGGTTATTGTTAGGACAGGCCAGCCCGGCGTCAGGATATTGTGACTGGAACAGTTTTAAAGGAGACCAGAAACCAATGGAAACACAGAATAATAATAAAAGCACTATCTAAGAAAACCTGATTCTGAAGTAACATCTGCGACCGTAATGCCAATATTTAAATATTGGCATTTCTTCTAGGAGCTGTATTTCCGTGACCTCGTATGCAAAATTTCCGCTCCTATTCGGTTACTTTCGGGATGTGACGTCATAGTAGTGACTCCAGCATCCCAGCTGGGAGTTGCCAGAGTAAAAGACAATGCCGTTTTGCGTTGCTTACGAGTGTAACAGCACATTAAGAAAAGCCTGTGGACAACATTTCTTTTTCTTTTCCAAAGATAAAGGCATAAAGAAAGTATGGATGCATTATTACAAGCGAATCGATTTCAAAGCAACACCATACAGCATTACATTTCTCAAAGCAATGTTACGAGAAGGATCCTGAAAAAAACCTCAGTTCTAGGATACGCAAATGCTAGGCCTAGACTAAAAGTTGTCGCTGTTTCAGACATAACGTTGGATATTTTAAATCCTGGGAAAAGTGTTAAACGTGTGAGTTACGAAAATAGGCAGAAAGCCGAGTAAGTGACCACAAAATACAACAATCAATTCACAAATCTTTTATCTACACTAGCAGTGCTAAAAATGTGATAGCCCGACAACAGGGGCCCCTCTAATTTAGATCAGGCCCATCCTGTATTCAAAGTTAGGTGCCCGTCTGGTTTGTCGGGAAAAAAAAATGTTTGCTTGAAGAAACTTTGATCGCGCTGATGAAATGAGTAAGTGCATTTTCAAGGTGTTGGCATACATACCTTAACACGGCACAATCGAAATCAAAACACTTCTGTCGTAGGTGAAATTGAGATCTGATTTTAATCAAATGGAAGCTATGCTAAAAATAAGATTCTAAACCCCTGACACGGTCATGTTTCGAGAAAACACAATTTTCAGTAATCTTACACAAAAATTAAAGATTACAAAAAGTTTCAGTCTATGCCTGTTACACGTATTATGTATAAACGGTAATCTGTAATGATTGGAACTGATAATAAAACTATTCCTTGGAATGTTTAAATAACAGCGACTAAAAGAAAAGAGGTCAGGTATAAAATCAAAGTTTCAATTTAACTGGCTGACAATATAAATTGGGGGAAGGCTACTATTGACCCCACCCCTTGCCCCAATGTGCGAGCGCCCATGGGACACGCCATTTCTTCCTGTGATATGTCTTATTATCCCCCAGGACAAGCCACTTTTTTCATATTCTGGTCAGCTGTGGCTAAATTGCATAATAGCTAAAGGTTAGATCTGAGTACACAAGCGTAAGGCCAGTGTGACTAATTAACAGTTAATCCTTATCAATTCATTTATCTTGTGAAAAGGACTGCCCTTCAGACATACTTCAAAGAAACCATGTTCTATAATATGAATATGTAAACATCAGCAATTGATAGGCAAATAAACGATGCCCTATTGTGTTGTAGCTTACGATGCCTAGGACTTCATTTGAACAGTTAAAATCTGTTTTTTCCCACATTTAAATCCCACCTTATTTCCTTAGGTTTAAGTCTTAAGGCGTGTAACACTGTTTACTGACTAAAATATGTATTCTGGATTAATTCTTTGGGGGCAAATATACTGCGTGGCATATTTTCTTTTATTTCATCTTTTCAGTTAATCATTGTAATTAAACTTTACATATACGGTAGAGGAATGTCAGGCGTTAACTGGCCGAATTTCTTTGGCAGAAATGGAGATTGATTTTCTTTGCAGAGAAAATCAGTCAACATTCACATTGATCATTCATGGGATTTAAGCTAATTGGTGACATTCTTTTTATGCTTTTTTTAATACAATTATGTTGCAGTGATTTAAAAGATCTGAAATTTACGTGAAAAATGTTTAATCTTAATGATCTATTTACTGAAGAAAAAAAATGTGTGATATTTATTATTTCGTCACTACAATATTCACAAGTGATACAAATATAATATGGCATCTGTGGATTGTATACGTGTTATCTGTTTATGTGTGATATGTTTTTTTTTCTTTTTCTGAGAAATGAAAATTGGCAGACATAATGTAATAATAGGGAGTTCTCTGCGAAAACTCGGGAGATGTTTCTCCAGGCTTGAGAGTTGACAGGTATGAACTGTCCGGGCTTGTGGAATTTTAGTCAGGGCTAGTGAGTTTATTTAAGTCACCAGCCCTGGGCCTGGGCCTAACAAATTTATTTCAGCACTGGCCAGTACAGTACATAAACTATTTATACCAGACATGTATATACTATCAGATTTGTCAATACGCTATCTGTAGCCTGCATGTAAGATACACTGTAATTGAATCATAAGAGGGGAGCTTCTTAATGTTTAAATGAATTACTTATGATTTCTGCTTTGCAGATTTATTTGTGGGTTTTTTTGGGGGTTTGAAGAATTAATGCTTAAGTTACGACCGATGAAAACCGTTTTCAATGCCTTTTACACCTCCAAGGTAATGGATATTGTTTCACACACAAATCGGTCCCAGTTCTAGTCTCTTCGCCCAGAATTCAGTATTATCTCTCAGCGTTTCAGTGTTGGATGTATATTTTCAAGATATCCTACCTTCGATGGTGTGTGTGTGTGTGTGTGGGTGGGTGGGTGGGGGGGGGTAGGTAATGAATATGTCATTTACATATAAATACGATTGAACCTCATCCTTCTTAAATGAATTTATTGCATTGTGGTCAATTTTTAATTTTTACGTTGGGCACCATCCTTTAATCCTTATCACATTTTTGCACAGCACACAATGTATAAGTATTTATTTAAAAATCAAATTACTTTTTTTTAAATTCCAAAATATGAAACATGAACGCCTTCTTAGTGTTGTACTCTTCTTCTGTCAGGTCTTAAACACATTGCTAACACACAATTCAACAGATATAGTTATGAGCATAACTAGGAAGTATATTCAACTTTTGATTTAGCAACCCAAATCTGGTCTCTTCCTGTCTGTCTCGCTCGCCATGTGTATGTTTGTACTTGAGGACAGGCTAGTATTGCGTCACGGGACCACGTGATCTGTCGTCTCATCAAAGCTCGGAAAAACTCGGCAATTTACGGAATCGTGGTATCTTCCGCGCAATGAAATCACTAAAAGTGGGAAAAGTTATAGTCTTTTCCAATAAATCTCTAAACATAAAAGACAAATTCGCACACTCCTCATGGTAACGTATAGTTGGAAGATACTTGACTTAAAATACCAGTTTCGTGTTTATGTTATATGCGGTTTTGGCTTTTTATTGTACATATATAGTATGTACCTTCATTGGATGAATTTAGTATAAACAAGGTAAAAATAATACACTGTGCGTCATATGGTTTCACGTTTAACACATTATGGTCTAACTCATGTAAGGGAAGTGGGAGATAAATATCTCTCCCATCGGGTATAGAACCATTGACCACAGGAGTTCAGTTTAAATGCTATAAAAAGCTGAGATATTCCTATAGGGCAGTACGTTTACCTTCTATATAAAATAGCCTTTGTAAATGATTTCAATCGGATTATCAAGCTGCAAAAGTAGTTGTGCATCTTTGGCTAACACATTTCTGCTCTTGTGTTTGGGATGTAGCTTTATGGTGTTTTGTTTTGCTTTCAGTCACTTTTATAAGACAATTCTATAGCTTTTACTGACTAAAACCTGGTATGTACCATTAATCTTATCAAACGGATAAAGCTTTACTCATAATAAAATAGCAATGAAGCTTCCAAAAGTTCAAGCTCTAGTTCGACTATTTATGTCATTACCACAGTGAAATTATATATGATCTCGAAATGTGCATTCATATGGGAGAGATGCACCGCTGTCCCAGATGGGCTCACTGTCTCACAATAAGTACGAATAACTTTAAAAGAAGGTTTCCATTGTATACCCAGTACAAAAATATAAGTAATTCAGAAAGTCACTAATACATCTAACTGTCGTAGCCCTCATGTTTTCTTGAAATTATGTTTGTGGATATCATTAAATGTTAAACTGATTAACTAATATACAATTCTAAAAAAGAAAATGAGTACACTTTTTGTCAAAAAACACCAGTTAAGTAAGTGCACACATTATAATGTGTGATCAACATCATTTTTTTTATTTCTATGAAATAGTTATGTATTCATTTATTTTAATACAACCATCTATGTATTAGAAAACATCAATAAAATATTGAAACTGTATTTGCGATCATTAACATTCATAAATTGTAAAGACCACCTGAATATTTTGGTAACCCATGCCTTTAAAAACCATATGTACTCAACCGAGTTCACGTAAAGGAAGGCATAAGAAATGACTACGTCATTTACTTGAAGCACGTAGTAATAAGAATAGAAGATATCAAATATACTTCAAGAACAACAATACAAAATGTATAATTTTTTTATTGTATTGAAGTCTCTGCAAAAACTTTATATATATATATATATATATATATATATATATATATATATATATATATATATATATGTGTGTGTGTGTGTGTGTGTGTGTGTGTGTGTGTGTGTGTGTAGCGGTTCTTAAATAACATGATACATCTTAATGATAAAGGGTTCCCAGTCAAATTCTTCCACACATGTATTCACGCAAGTATCAGTCATTCCATAACATTACGTTACAATTTTGTAACTGTAGAAACGTGTTCCGCTATATCTGATATAACTATAATCCTTTGTCTCTGACGCTTCCTAAATATTGCTGCAAGATAAAAGATTGCAGCAATACCAGCACTAGATGTAGATATCCATAAAGACATTGCGTAGGATCCAGAACTATCTCGAATTCGCCCTGTATAAATAAACGAAAGAAACACGTACATCAATGTCAGTCGATTAAAGAAACACGAGTGGTCATTATTGCAAAAATATCAAATAATGTTATGTCGGTTAATTTTCTTAAGTTTGCGAGTCAATATCATCAATTTAAATAAGCAGGGTTAGTTAGAAATGGTAGCATCTGCTATGACGTTTTGACTGTGCAAATAATTTCACTTCTCGTTAATACGATGTTAGTGATTTTATAATTTAAAAAGTGCATTACAAAGGTGATAGCCGTAATTCATTGAGTCCTATACAGTGAAGATATGTGTAAAAATTACTCGCAGTCCTCTACACAGCTGAGCATTATATGGATAGGCATACTGGATGCAATATTAAATGAGTATTATCAATAAAAATAATGTCTTGATATCATGTATATGCAGCTTTCGTTTTATGGTCAACATTTTCAAAATCAATTCTTACTGCTGGACTATGAAATTATTAGATGTTATCTAGATGTTTCGTAGCACTATAAACCTTGTAAGTAACATAATATGATTGCAAAGCTTGAATGCTGCTAAATAATGAAAAGAAAATGTCGAATCAATTCTCATAAAAACTGCTATTTGAAAGAAAATGATAACGTCAATTAAATGTAAACGAGTTCTTGGGTAAACTTTGGTGATTTGCGACCTGCCGTAAATTGATTACTCATGCTCTTGGCTGCTGAAAGCGATCTGTTATAAATATGTGTTTTTCTACGGACACATTTAATACTTTTCAGCTCCTATGTTACGGACAATCTATAAGATTGTATCAAAAATTTAAATTATGTTTTATGTGAAGGACAATCTATAAGATTGTATCAAAAATTTAAATTATGTTTTATGTGAAAGCCTTTTGTGGCGACAATCTATTCAGCGAAGAACATTGCAATAAAATGCACAACAGACTATACTTTGTGGGTAAATTTGGAAATGCATGTGTAACAGTACAACATTTGGTCAAGGTTAACTGCACACACAATTTGCATTTCATCATTGAAACCCCAAGGCAGTTTGTTTCACAATAAGGATTTCATATTCATATTGTTCTCTCCATTTAATTCATCATCTCAATTACATCATTATTCTAGCAACTTGAAACATCAACGACAAGGAGGATTGTTAGGTATGTCTATCTAATCACACATTGTTAAGTCATTATTCCATGTTCTAAAGTAATGTCGAAGAATGTACTTTGACACTCATTGGATAGCGTCGTGGAAGACATTCCATATCAATTGAACAACTCTGAAATATTGATGGGTATAGAGAGAGTACTTACCAAAAATAGGTCCTACGACTACATTGCCAACTCCTGTCAACGAGAATAGAAACCCCATTCCAAGTGGCATATGTTCAATACCTAGAATTTTCATTGTACAAATGGGGAAGCTTGAAACTGTTGCACCAAATTCAAACCCAAAGAAGAAACTTGCAACGGCGATGGTACTGACGTCCTTTGCTAAATGTATAGTCACAAACGAAATGACTGACATGCACGCGTTAAGTAAGAGTATAGACATGATACCAGTTCTTGGTACTTGTTCAAGGACACCAAAGGAAATCCTTCCAAGCAAGTTTGATATACTGTGAATTAAATACACGAGGGTTATGTTTTCTTCACTTAATCCTTGATTCTTCATTATGTCTGTGAAAACTATTATAAATCCGTTGTGAGGAACATAAACGAAAGCCGTGCCAATGCAAAATATAATGAAAATTGTATGTGTCAGAACTGGTGAACATTGCAGAGAGAAGCATTCTTTTGCACGGGTTATTACACTCTTATTTGATAGTGATTGTAACTTCTTTGAGATTTTACGTTCTGTAGATTGCGGCATTTGCCAAAGCATTGGTATAATGCAGCAATTTAATAAAACACCACCCATAATCAGAAACGTCCCTTTTAATCCGAAAGTTTCACAACATTCGGTAAGGAGATAAATGAATATTAGCCTGCCTATTGCAGCTGCCGTTGACTGCACGGAAAGAGCAATTATTCTAGCATATCCGGTAAAATGATGACTCAGAATATTGTTTGTGCTTATCAGAACCACGGACGTTCCAATACCTGAAACGAGAATTAATTAAATTAATTACATGGATTAAATGACTAAGCAGAGTATTCAGGGCATGGTCATTTAACATTATGACCAGGAAGACCAGAATATAGAAACTATTACAGATATACTTTTATTTTATTAATTTTATTTCTTTATCTTGCACTTATTAAATGTCATGAAAGACAGAAGGATAATTAATCGATTTGATATAGATAATGGTGTTTATTATCTAAGCTGCCTTTGATTGATATATTTTAATTGAATTATGGTAATTTTTTGAAGCTTTTCTACCGAGTTATTTTTAACTATCCACAACCGGACATCTTGAATGTCATCCTCAATACTTTTAAATTTTATCTTACATTTTACTCATTTCGTTAAGAATTACTGATGCGATCTAGGTTGATGTGGTCCAGATAAACCTAAGATCCACAACTACGTACGCAGACATGTTTTATTTCTTTAGGGCTGTGCATAGTGAGTACTTCATATGCATGGTGTGTTTTTCTTTTGTGTGCTTACCCTAATTGTCAGATGGTGCAACTTCTGAGATTTGTGATGAGTTCCCATTTAGATCTCTATGTGGACCTTTATCAGAACTTCTATACTGTGATTAGGAATCAATACGTCTCCTAATGTGCTTCGAATATAATTTGAATGGAGTGCACATTATTGTTCCATACATAACTTCTTGTGACAACGTTTGAAATAACTATAGGCTAGAATGTTGTAGTGAGTGATCCGATCATGAGTCATCGTACTCTTACACATTCTGTATACAAATACGACAGTGTTAAGCATTATTAACTGTCCTCTTTCAACCGTCACAAATCCGTCTGTATAACTGAATTTCATCCAGGTGAAACCAGCATCCAGCATCGTCTTGTTTGGATTGCTTGATTGCTTTTAAATGGCCTTAGCAGTGTTAGCAATATGATTAGACATATTTCGTTATTTTGTCTACTTTTAAACGTCTTATTCGTAGCTGTTCCTTTGAAGGTAGTATTGAGAGTTTGCTACACTGCAGCGTAGACGAGCATCAGCTTTGCTGGATCTCAATCTACTTTATCAAAGTCTTCAGTTTGGACTGCTCCGGGGCCTAAGCAGGAGGTTGTGGGTTAGATCCCTGGCCGAATCATACCAAAGACTTACAAAAATAGTACTAGAAGCTGCCTCATTTGGCGCTCACCATTAAGAGGTTATTGTTAGGACTGGTCGGGCTGGTGTCATGATAATGTGACTGAGTGGGACATCATGCTACATGTCTGATGCATGACCCAGTGCTGGACATCACTATAATCTGCCACACTGCCGACATCGTAGCGATATGACTGAAAAGTTGTTAAAGCTACGTTAAAATACACACACACACACACACACACACACACACACACACTTCAGTTTGGCTTCACATATAATATATGTACATCGATCAGAACTTCCATGTGAAAATAATTATTGCATGCCCATACCTGAGTATGGAGTCTCATGATGTTTTCATCCATTGCTTGCATAATCTATATCTTGCTAATTTCTATATCGTCAATATTGTACAATTATTATTTTAAACGTGCTTGCATTTACAAGGCTTGCGTTCACAAAATTGATCTGTGGTAGGTCCTTTGCAAGTTCTGACCAAACGGTATATGTATCCCTCCTTGTTGTTTTAACATGCTGAGATATAATGCTAATATTATTTGAAACGTTTGGACTATTCTTCTATAAGTCGGTGGGAATCAGAATCAATTACCACACAATAGATTCTACTTAACTATCGTTTTCCCAATAAAGCCAGAAGTAGCATTTACTGAGAAAACCTAGATTATTGGGTTTAATGTTTTTAACTGTTTCAGCTTTCATGGTGATGGAGTAATACCGTGTAATGCATCATATATGTAGCGATTGAGGTAACCTCATATTGTCTTGTAAACATTTTCAATTAACCCATTGTATCGACAGGTTCGTCCTCCACCTCTTACACTTCGAATGAATCATCTTGACTGTTGAAAACATCGCTGTAGATTCGCATAATGCTGTTCAAAATAAACACAAGGCCGGCGTATTATCGTAGATACCATTATTATCTGTGATGTGGGTCTTTTTTCTCTAGTAATATCTTATTTAGTGATGATATTTGGACCTCGGTGTCTTTAAAACAGGAAACGTACTTACACATTCTTGCTTTTGGTACAGCTAATATGGACTTCGTCGATTTTTAATATTTTGATATTGATTCTTAGAATTGTGCAGAGCGTTTTTATTGATTCCATTGGTGTGATTCTGTTTAAAGTATTTACATTTCATGATGGTGTATTAATCACGAGTTTGCAGATATTCTGCTTGCCCTTAGTGTTTAGGCAGTTTATGTCTGGTCTGTTCAAGTAGTTCTGGTCCTTTCTTCTTTGGCGTGTCCAAAACGTCTTGCAGTCAGTATTAAACTCTATGTATGCATTGTTATCACCATTAAACTCTTGTGATTCAAACATCATGTTATCACCATTAAACACATGTGATTCAAACATCATATTATCACCATTACACTCACCATTACACTCTTGTAATTGAAACATCGTATTATCACCATTAAACTCTTGTGATTCAAACATCATGTTATCACCATTAAAATATTGTTATTCAAACATCGTGTTCTCACCATTACACTCTTGTGATTCAAACATCATTTTATCACCATTACACTGTTGTTATTCAAACATCATTGTATCACCATTACACACTTGTTACTCAAACATCATGTTATCACCATTACACTCTTGTGATTCAAACATCATGGTATCACCATTACACACTTGTTATTCAAACATCATGTTATCACCATTAAACTCCTGTGATTCAAACATCATGGTATCACCATTACACTCTTGTGATTCAAACATCGTGTTATCACCATTGCACTCTTGTGATTCAAACATCGTGTTATCACCATTACACCCTTGTGATTCAAACATCATGGTATCACCATTACACTCTTGTTATTCAAACATCATGTTATCACCATTAAACTCTTGTGATTCAAACATCATGGTATCACCATTACACTCTTGTGATTCAAACATCGTGTTATCACCATTACACTCTTGTGGTTCAAACATCATGGTATCACCGTTACTCTCTTGTTGTTCAAACATCGTGTTATCACCATTATCCTCTTGTGACTCAAACATCGTGTTATCACCATTACACTCTTGTGATTCAAACATCATGGTATCACCATTACACTCTTTCTATTCAAACATCGTGTTATCACCATTACACTCTTGTGATTCAAGTGTCATATTATCACCATTACATTCTTGTGATTCAAACATCATTTTATCACCATTACACTTTTGTGATTCAAACATCGTGTTATCACCATTACACTCTTGTGATTCAAACATCGTGTTATCACCATTACACCCTTGTGATTCAAACATCATGGTATCACCATTACACTCTTGTTATTCAAACATCATGTTATCACCATTAAACTCTTGTGATTCAAACATCATGGTATCACCATTACACTCTTGTGATTCAAACATCGTGTTATCACCATTACACTCTTGTGATTCAAACATCGTGTTATCACCATTACACCCTTGTAATTCAAACATCATGGTATCACCATTACACTCTTGTTATTCAAACACCATGTTATCACCATTAATCTCTTGTGATTCAAACATCATGGTATCACCATTACACTCTTGTGATTCAAACATCGTGTTATCACCATTACACTCTTGTGGTTCAAACATCATGGTATCACCGTTACTCTCTTGTTGTTCAAACATCGTGTTATCACCATTATCCTCTTGTGACTCAAATATCGTGTTATCACCATTACACTCTTGTGATTCAAACATCATGGTATCACCATTACACTCTTTCTATTCAAACATCGTGTTATCACCATTACACTCTTGTGATTCAAGCATCATGTTATCACCATTACACTCTTGTTATTCAAACATCATGGTATCACCATTACACTCTTGTTATTCAAACATCGTGTTATCACCATTACACTCTTGCGATTCAAGCATCATTCTATCACCATTACACTCTTGTGATTCAAACATCTCGGTATCACCATTACACTCTTGTTATTCAAACATCGTGTTATCACCATTACGCTCTTGTGATTCAAACATCATTTTATCACCATTGCACTCTTGTTATTCAAACATCATGGTATCACCATTACACCTTTGTTATTCAAACAACGTGTTCTCACCATTACACTCTTGTGATTCAGACATCATATTATCATCATTACACTCTTGTGATTCAAACATCTCGGTATCACCATTACACTCTTGTTATTCAAACATCGTGTTATCACCATTACACTCTTGTGATTCGAACATCATTTTATCACCATTACACTCTTGTTATTCAAACATCATGGTATCACCATTACACTCTTGTGATTCAAACATCGTGTTTTCACCATTACACTCTTGTGATTCAAACATTATGGTATCATCATTACACTTTTGTGATTCAAACATCGTGTTATCACCATTACACTTTTGTGATTCAGCATCGTGTTATCACCATTACACTCTTGTGATTCAAACATCGTGTTATCACCATTAAACTCTTGTGATTCAAACATCGTGTTATCACCATTAAACTCTTGTGATTCAAACATCATGTTATCACCATTAAACTCTTGTGATTCAAACATCGTGTTATCACCATTAAACTCTTGTGATTCAAACATCGTGTTAGCACCATTAAACTCTTGATTCATTATCATTAATTAAATATACTTGTTTGTTTTGCACTACTCTTAAGATGTTTTATTATTCTAGGTTGTGGTGATCGTGTTCGTTCGATTTTGTTGTTCTATGAACCTCGTTTATCGTCGGTATTTTTTAGGTGTCACTGGTATTTGTTTTGATTTAATGAAATCGACGGGCGTCCTAACTGGCATGAATCAAGATTCGTCTCTGAAGTCTTTATGTGCAGCCTTTGAGTCCCTCCTGAAACAAACCATTTGGGTGAATTTATCTAAGCCATTATTTGATATTGCCTTTTTAAAGCAAACGTCTTTTATCGTTAAGCTTTAGAGGTAAACATCGAACAAGAACGCATATAGTTGCTACCGGGTGGATATAACGGTTGTACTTCACTGAAATTGAGTAATGAATTGTTACTATGTTTAAACACAAAAGGGTTATCTTTCCATCTCTATCTCTCGATTGATCGATTGAAATCCGTCGTTTAAGTCGACAGTCTCTATTCCATAACAGTAGGTGTTCAAGATGAGATTGGTACTAACCACATGTTATTGATTACGCTGAACAGTTGGAACACTAAGGCTGCTTTTGCTTCTCTCATTGTTTTATGATCTACATAAGCTATCCCGGTTCCGATTCCGATTCCGATTCCATGCATCGTCTTATGTAGCCCACTTCTGAAGTTGCCCGTCTTCACCGTTTAATTTTCATTCAGACTTCACCTTTTCAGTTTCTTTCATAACTAACTGTTTGTTGTCCACCATATATCATATTCATTTAACATTATCTTGGTCATCGTCGTCATTGACATCAACACCACCATCACCATCATCATCATAATCATGATCAGAAGAAGATTATATACAGCTATCATAAAAAGCACCACTGCAATGTTTATTATTATTTGTAGTAGTAATAATAATAATAATAGTAGTAGTAGTAATACTTACCCATTGGAACAGCCAATAATAAATCTAGATAAAGAATCGATGACGAGAAGAACGACACAATCCATCCAAAACCCATCAACAATCCAGCTAGCGATCCCGATCTGCTCGATCCTATTCGGTGCACTAATATTCCATTGAAGACACCTTTAAGTAGAACGAAATGTCATAATATTATATATATATATATATATATATATATATATATATATATATATATATATATATATATATATATATATATATATATATATATATATATATATATATATATATATATATATATATATATATATATATATATATATATATATATATATATATATATATATATATATATATATATATATCGAGTATGTCGACAGGAAAGTATAAACATACATCGGCATTAATTACTATGTAAAATAAAATCATCACAAATTTTCCGCCATGAGATCAAACAGTAATATATAAAAAAAAACTTTAATTTGTTGATGATATTTCATTATTGTATTATGTTATCGAACAATATTTATTCCTCCACCCTTTCGCTCTCTCATATTAGTTCTGCTGCTGAGATGAACGTTCAGTTTGCCTACCGGTACATCCTGAGACCCCTAGGAGTAGAGAAATCGTAGTGGCAGTTATTTCGCGACTTTCTGTAAAATTTTCCAATAAAGTCAAAAACAACACCGGAAATGCGGTAAACAGACCCATCGCTATTGTTTCCACAATGTATGCACTAATAATGACAATCCATCGATGATGCACCATTTTTGTAATTTTCTTGTGATATTGTTCCTTACAAAGGTACACTCCTGATTAAAATCAATTTGTACTTTCTTCCCATTTAATAGCTTTAACATTAGAGCAATCTGCGTGTTTACACTTACTCAAGTTTGTAAATGATCAAATCTAGATTGTTGGCACGCTAGTATGTACTAAATTTTTACCCAGGACAAATAGGCGTACGTGACACATACACGTGTTGGGTAGACTCGGACGAATTACTATTTCTAAGAATTTTGGGGCGTGAGATGTCTGACGCTTTTATCTTAAAACTATATGGTGAAACCCGAGGAAATTAAATACTTTAAATTCAGTTTTATTCCTTTTGTCCATTATTAATAAAATTTGGTTCTGAAATTTCAAATATGCATCTCACAAAGTATCAAACTCATTTTCAAGGACTATGGTATGGTCTATAGTCATCCTAATTGTTTAAATTAGGTAATACGTTATGCCTCTTATAGTCAACAACAACAGGTATATTTATATTGTGTGATGAACGTTTGTCTACGATTAGAGACTGTCAATTTTAGTCTAGAGTGTAGCGGGTTATGATCACAACATGTTTACTAGGATTTGAGCTTACGAAAGGTGATTTTACTCTCGAGAAGGTCATAGCTTACCTGCCTTTTTAGGTTTGTTTGTGTTAACGGACCTGACATTGTGTACGATTTCCTTGGCTATTTCCATTAGCATTGATATATGTATAGGGATTTTTATTGCGTCAAATGGCAGGTGGCAGTGTGCTTGTTTGATGGAAACACAAGTATTTCAGTGCTACTTTTAGTTCAAATGTATTTAGATTTATTTTAAGAGGAATAAGTTATTATAAATTTCTCATTGAAATTATAACATGCTCACTGACATTTGTTGACTAAAACAAATTGGAAAATATTATGAATTCATCCAAGGAAATTAGGGATATATCAGCGTTCAAGCACCAGCTCATCCGATGCAGTTGGCACCTCATTACATTTAAATACAGAATTAATTCGGAACACAGCTTACGTTTTCACTTGTGATAGAACATTTAGGATTAGTCCTGATTTAATTCACAATATTAGAACTTCCTTTAAAAGTTTAACTTTTATTCTAGGAAATAAATTACTTTTCACTTTTTGATTTTGCTATTCTTGATATTATTTTGACAATAGACCCGTAACTGATATTGATGATTCGTAATGGATTAGAATTTCTTTAAATATTTCAAAGAATAAAAACATTGCTATTGAAATTTAAATTTCCTTCTTTTCGAAATTTCCAGTACCACTGTGAGAAGATCTTCCATTAACATATTTTAGAAATGGTGTTGAAACCAACAAACTGTAACAGCGTCATCTTAAGTGAAGAACTTTGTTTTAAATCCTACCCAGGATGGGTAGACTCTTTAATAACGGACCAGCTTACCACACATTATAATCTTCCCGAAACAAAGGCTTCGTTAACAAAGCAAAATATAAAGAATGTCTTGATTCAATATTTGGTGGGGAAAATGTTGGATAAAAGTGCTTTGTGTTTGATTAGTAAATCGGTATACCATTTCTTTAGTACCTTCAATGAATTGTTGTTTAAAATCAGATGGAACAAGAGCTTATAAAAATGCAGCTTCAGAAAGTAATAATGGAAATCCAAAATCAAACTGAGAGAGAAAAGATATACAAATTCAGAGAGAGGATGAAGACAAGAGAGAACAATGCTGAGAGAAAGAGAAAAAAATCGAAAGAGAAATGCAAATGAAGAAAGAGAAATACAGTAGAAGGAACGAGTATCGATCTTGTAGTGATGTGCAGTGACTTGTGAGGGAGGCTTCGGACAACAGTAACACTAATTCATGCGCAGATGCACACATCCTTAAGGGTCATGAATGTCGTTGTCCAATGAACGACGTAAATCAGAAGCAGCAGATGTTTGGACAGCTTGCGTGCCGAAGGCGTCTCTCTTTGCCTGATTAGCCATTCTCAAAGACATGTGACCTTTGTCCTTTACTCACTCGTTTTAGGATTTAACACCAAACATGGGTGCTGTTGTTGGGGTGGATTCAATTTCGTCTTCAAACATGATTAATATAAGTATAGCCTGGATTGTTCATTGAACTCTTTGTTCCTTTATATCTCATGTAGGTACTTGTTTAGGTACGAGATCGCTTAGGCGAACCGGTTTGCAATATATTCTCATTGGCATTTGCTTCCAGCTTCTTGTCCCCCTTCACTGTAAGTATTCTCAGAGTTTGTTAGCAATTTTAAAGTGTTACTTCTCTATGGTCTAAAATTATGAAACAGAAGAAAAAATAGATTTGCAAAACTTCACACATAATTTAATTCTCTAAGTCTTATAAAGAAAATGTATAATTAACCTAGCCTATTATGTATTAAATATTATAGATTAAATTCGAAATAGTCTTAGAAAGGTTTTATATACGACTAAAAGAGTTGAATGCTCTGAACAAATAACATGTTAGGGAATGAGTGGATGCGCACACAGTCTAGATGTATCACAATATCATTGTTCAGAACTCATTTGGAATACAATCAAAATAATCACAGTATAATACTTTACTCCAGAGGCAAAGGGCACTCGTAATTCCAATGCATAGTCGAAACTAATCATTTCCTTTCAAATTATATATCAACGCAACATTAAATACATCTGCAGAATTATATTAGAACATAATCCCTGAGATAAGAATTAATTAATTGATCAACTCTGCCCTTTTATAGACGTTATGGATGTATTACTACTTTTAGGTCGCTATACGTCCTACAACTGATGTGTCAAATTATCCGACGTCTCAACATAATCTACCTGAATGAACCATCCAGTGGAAAATTACCCCATACTTGTCATCAGATTTCTAATTAACATTAATTTTAAAAACTGTAAACGCCTAATAACAGTAATATAGTGCTTAAAACAGAGCGCATCAGCTTAGTATCTGCAACTAACAGCTTCATAGAAAAGTAACTCTTTAAATATATCATTGTTAATTGTCTTTTTCACACCGTTGGTTGGACTAGACGATATCTATCCAGGTTTAACCTAAACTCGAACAGGTTATGTTGTAGGAAGCGAAAATCAGTCCCCATGCTTGTGCAAAATACACCATTGCTGGTCTATGAGTCTTTTTCCAGAGTAAGGTACTTTTAAGTTTTCCTTCGAATTTAAGGTGCTTGGTACGATAGATTTCGCGCCCGTCATTTATGGGGGTTAGCGAGGTTTAGCTGTTAGCATTCTCGATAATTTGTACTTGAACCTAGTTTTGCTAAACCTGATCAATCTTTAGAATACCAATCAATGTGGATATATAGCACGAAACTGATTATTGATGTATCGTTGTGTATAAATGGAATACAGATCTGTGTGAGCATTTAATTGACGATTTTCTTCGAGCACGTGATGACTTCCTTTTTCGTGCGGTCTACAATTGCATTTTCTACAATCGCGCTCCTAGCAACACCAGTAAAGTATCGTGCGAGCATCGAAAGACCACGTAATTTCATTCAAAACGGGACACAATATTCAATAATTATATGCATGATTTCGACATTTCTTTACAAAATCTTAGCAGATGTATAGCACAGTTAATATTTGACGGATGCTGCTGACCCACTTGTCGATTGTTTTGTTTGTTAGGATTCTGCTCAGTAATTTCCACCAGCCATAACTTCACAAATAAGCTAGATTTAATATAATTTATCATCTGCTATATTAATGTTCTCTCATTAATTTAAAAAGCATCGGAAACTATAAAAACAACAAAATGATTGAAACCAGATATCCACTGTCCTGGGTGAAGATCTGACCGCCGCAGATTAGGGGAAAAATAGCCAGTAATAACTCAGCAACCATGATCAGAAATGATCAGTGTAACTCAAAATGTTCAACACAGGCTTTAAGAATATAAGTAAATAATATCCTGACTGCACGTAGAGATAAAAATATAATTGCAGAAGATCCAGTACCTGAAATAAGAATTAATTAAATTAATTACATGGACTAAATACTTAGGCAGAGTATTCCGAGACGGGTCCATTTAGTATAATGACCATAAATGTGAATTTATAGTAACCCTTACAGGTAAATCTTTATTTTAATTCATGTTATTACTTGCATGTTATAATTGTCAAATACCAAAAACTGCAGATTAAACAATCAGTATTATCTTGACTGAGATGGTGACTTTACTGCTTCATCAGCCACTGAACATTATCACTTTAATGTCACGGTAATAATTTTATTCCCTTTAACCATGTACATTCATATAGTTTGAGAACGCGATTTCATATTCTGATTTTTCCAAAAGATGTAAATATAACACTAGCATTGTCCCCGATGTCCTCAGATTACCCCACGTTACATCATTTTCATCTGTAATTCGGATACGATCTTCTTTTTTGATTTTAAGATAAAACAAAGTTCCATAACCCAGTCAGGGTACCTGTTTTATTTCTCCCGGGCTGTGTACTGTCTGCAGTATATATATGCATGGTGTGTGTGTATGTGTGTGCGCGTTCATGTGTGTGTGTGTTTGTGTAACTGCCATATGGTACAGTGCCCATCCTTTGTGATCTAGTCTGATCTGAATCCCCATGTATCAATTCATTATGACATCACTTATGTTGTTCTAAACCAGTTTACCTTTTAAATGGTCATACGTCATGTTGTGTACTGCAATAGCTGTAACAAGAGCTTGCATTATGCAGTCAAGGACAGTCGTGGTGGCAAAAGTAGACAATTATATGGTTTGAATGTCGTACCCATTCATCATCATCCTGGATCATACATTTTCAAGCTTGTAAACATTTTGTACATATAATATGCCGTGTTAACCGATCGCAACTGGTCTTTTACTGCAATCGTGAATTTGAAAGTGTCGATTAAATTTCATGAATTCGAAACCACCTTTTATTATAACAGTGTTTCGGTTTTGCTGATTCCGGGACAATTGTTATTAACTCATCCAGGATTTTCGAAACGCGGGCGCGCGCTTTTGATTGTACGTAAAAATGTATATCAATCAATAATTACTGGATGTTAGTTATTGGATGATATTTAAGGTGCAGAACATTTAGTAATCAGTAATGAATTGATATTACTATTAAGTAATAGCAATTAATTGGTTTAGCTTTAGTAAATAAAGCCACAAGACATCGGTGTCATACCAATTAATTCTCCTACTAAACTTGATTCAAATTACTGAATAACCTTGATAAGCTTTAGCACATATGTACTATGTGTATAAAGTTCATGTTTCTTCCTATTTGTTTTCCGTAGAATCTGAATGAGTATCTTACTTTCTGACTTTGAAATAATCTTCAAGAAACAACACATGCAATATATAATAGTTTAGAACAGATTGTGTCTCCTTACTATAGTCAAGCAAACCAATAGAGCGTGCATAACCATTAATGATAAATAAATTAGTACATAACATAACATGATTATAATTAATATACTTTGTTCAACAAGAGCAAGCCTTAAGAAGTCTCACTTGATCAACTGTAAGGATCACAAATCAATTGCAAAGCCTGCGCCCAACCAGCCAATGTTAGATAGTTTCATTACTTAAACAAGTATGAACAGAAGATGTAATGGGTCGATATTGTTATGGACTGACTCCAACGATTGCTGTGTATGTTATGTTATGTTATCGGAAGTCACCGTTTTATTTAGGGTATGGCAAAACAGATATATAGTACCCTTAACCCTACGCTCAGACCTAACTGTACCCACTTTCAATTCCTTATTATTGTTTGATTTCATAGGCATTATATAACAATTTGGTGTACCATTTCAAGGAAATGTACTTTAACTTTCACTATGTTCTCTATCTCGATAAGGCTAATTTATTTTTCCTTTTCTGTCAAACTTTCACAGCTAATTGGTATCAGTGTATGTCTCAAGTGCATTATGGACAGGTATATATCTTGATCAAGTTCATCAAAGACACTACACAATGGAGTATATATATATATATATATATATATATATATATATATATATATATATATATAATAACCTGAACGTTCAGTGTGATTATAATTACTGTTTTTTGTATATTCGTTATCTTAATACATCTGGAAATATGAGATGCAAACATGAATGCATTTGGATATCCTAATATTTCGACCTGACCCCTAATTTGGACCACCCGTTTCATGTCTCTGTAAGATGCCCATACTATTAGCTTTTACTACTTTTATATTTTTCTTATCATTCGGTGGGACCTATCGTTACTGTCCCTACATTGGTGGATATGCACATATCGTTTTTTCAATAAGGCTGAATGTAGCATAATGTTTTTTTTAAAAATAAATATTGGTTACTGTATTTCTGTTAGTTATATCAGCATTCGCATTGAGATACGAACATATTTCAAAGACGCGAGTCAGATAACCTCATAACGTGTTGGATACTTTTTCATTGATTCCATTTTATGGTCTTTTCCCACCTCCCTCTTCATCTTACAAATACTAACGTATCACATTTTCGGTAACTGATTCATCTTTAATATTGTCGGTAACTCTTTAACGTTCTCTCAGGTATACATTTTTCTTCCAAATGATCATATAACTGGTAGGCGACAATTTATATTTAAGAACGTCGATAACATTATGCATGTTCTCTCTCTCTCTCTCTCTCTCTCTCTCTCAATCGATCGATTGACCATTCCATCTGTAAATCTGGTTCAACACTTACAAATATGGATAATTTACATTGTAGATGTGGCTTGTGTATCTTTTAACTTCTGGAGGCTGGATTTGAATGATTTCATCTATTCCATGGCCTTCTGCGCGTAGATGTAGGTATAGTTCTTATATATGTTGTTACTATAATTTGGCGTTAAGTACTCTTTCAGTTTGTTTGAGTGCATTTTTGCCTTTTGTCACTCATGAAGCATTTTCTTGTTATTGTCCATTTGTATCACATGTCTTTCAGTAACTAGTGTTCCTATCGTAATTGACCAAACATCGTTCATACATTCGCTGTTAAACTCATGGTTAATTATCTTTAGTTAAATTGACCTGTTTTCTTTGCACTATGTTTACTATGATGTTATACGGGTTCAGGTGGTTTTGTTTTTATCCATGTTTCACTTGTTCTTTTTACCTAGTTCATTTTTCCTTTTTGTTAATAATGTTTTGTATATTAAATTTGTATTTGCTAGTTTTTTCTCCATCATTATCTGTTATGTATAATTGTACTTTGGACTTGCTCTTGTCCACAATCAATGTCACTGTGTACCTGACTTGAGACCACGATGTTTTTTCTTCTTCATGTTTTATTTCGCACAGTGACCTCTAGAGGGATGGACAACATAGTGGTAGTTCGTCTTTCTCTAAACGTTTCCAATAAAGTTATAAACAACACCAGCAATTTTAAACCTATATCCTTAGCCGTTGTTTTCATTATATATTTACTACTAACTGCAACCATTATTTTCGTAGTCTTCCTATAATATTGTTCTTTACACTGGTATTCCACTTATTGTAAACAAACTTTACTTTCTTGCCCAGATCATCACGAGGTAACTATGAAATTTATTTAACAATACTAAACTATGCCATTTTGCGCCTGTCAGTGCATTCATTATTGTTCAGTATTTGATCTAAGTTGTGAGCATATGTTAAGATATCTTGTACTAGATGTTTACCCCGGCTAAACAGGTTCACAAAACATATACTTCCATAGGGTACGTGCGGATGAATTAATATTTGAAAGACAATGGGTATAATATAACAATGCTTTCTAATCAGTAGAAAGACTAAATATATGGTAAAAACTGAAGCAGATGACACATTTCAATTTCAAGGGTATTTGTTTGGAGTGTATACATTAATGGATTATCTTATTAAAATAAAACGTTTCTAAAAATGTCAAACAGACAGTTAAAAGACAGTAAAAACAAAAACCGATGAAACCTCCTCCACAAAGTCATGAAATTCATAGACAAACATTTGGTCGATGTGTGCTATGAACATTTAATTCCGTAACCTATAATGATGCTTATAATTAAAAACAGAACGATGTCGGTAATAAAAATAAATGTAACGAACACTTGAGGCTAATATACAATGTTTTGTAGCCAATTTCTGGTTCACAGGGCCATTTAATTATCAGAAGTCAGAGAATATTCAGTAAGTAATATCAATGCTTAAATATTGATGACTTTTCAGCGAATTGGGGTATTGAAACTATCCGTTGTCCATAGAAGGTCCATAATTAAGGAAAGCAATAATGTAAGCACTGGCACCATAGAGCCAAATTTATCATACTTATCTTATAAGACCATGACGAGTTATTGAATATCGATAAGTACATATTAAAAGCCTAATCCTTCTGAAATTGTACGAAGTTATGAATTCAGCATTGAATGAGTATACTTATGAGGAGATGTGACTGCTTCATTATCTCAACAAAGTATGATGTTATTATAATATGTGCTACCCCCCTACAGCGTCATTGAGTTAACTATTTCTCTGACACATGTCAGTGTCAATACGATCGATTTGCCTAGCACAAAAAATAACTGAGAATTTTACATAACTACACATCCTTGCAGCCCTAATTCTTGGTTCGCAAATATTACCCGGAACTTTATGACTCTAACCTTGTTCATGTGCTATGCAAATCTTCTAATTGTTTATTAATTTTTTGTTTTAATGTTCTGTTGTTTTATTTGTTTGTTTTCACTCAATATACTATTCTTCACTTCAAATAGTAATTAAAATCTGTACAATTTTTGTACACGACTTGCTAAGCGATCTTCTCGTGGCAAAGATATTTATATTAGGAAACGTAGATGCAGTTCTTTATCATTCATGTGTGAGTGGGCTAATTACGTGGCTTTCATTTTAACTTTTTCAGTTTAAGATATATTCATACTTAAAGATAACATGTTAGCTACTGAATTATGTGCCTGCAGTATAGATCTATTAATATACTGCCATGTATATATTCATTTATTGGCCATGTATAGCATATCGTTGTATAAAGAAGTTACCTTTATGCCCTTGATGCCAATGTATTTATTTATGTTAGTTACTTTTGATGTCCATGTGATCCTCTCCAGCGGCCAAGTGGTTGGAGAGTCCGCCTCGGTAGGTCGCTGGTTCGAACCCTGGCCGAATCATTCCAAAGATTAATATAAATGGTATTAACAGCCACCTCGTAAGGCGCGAAGCATTAATATGTTAGTGTTAGGACTGGTTTGGCCTGGTATAAGGATAATGCTACTGACGCTACATGTCTGCGGCATGATACCCCAGTGCTATACATCACTTTAAGCTAACACACTGCAGACATCGTAGCGACATGAGTGAAACATGCTGGAGCTACGTTAAAAATTAAAAACAACACTTATCATATGAGACGTCTATGTACTGGTCCTATTAGCAGCATAAATTGTTCATCTTAGTGTAATCCCGTTACACTATGTGCTCTCGATGCACATTCACTGGTCAGTTTAGCAGTACACATAACTGATTGCATGAATTACTACTACTCACTGTATCATTCATGTTCATGTATTTAGTCCTGTTATTGGGATAGATGACATATTTCGGTTTGGTCTCGCTATCATTCAGCTTTATGTTTACGTATCTTGGTCTCGTTATTTATGCACATTTTAATCTTACACTGAAGCTTTCAACCATTTATGCCGTATATGTCCGTGTGCTGCTCTTGTTACCAGTACACCTTTACTGCTTGCATTATTTTACCCGCTCTATCCTGCCATAAAAAATACGTGCTTTTTTGTATTAGTTGCTCATCGTGCCATTATGTTTTATATGTTCGTATTGGTAAAGTTACATGTCATCATTATAGGTTGCAGTACAGTTGTCTACTATTCAGTCATATGTACTGGCCCCGTTACTAACACATATACATATATCAAGCAATGTTTCTGTTTCTTAGCAATTTTACTAATTGTGTTGTGACCATATAGGGTACTGAGTAATTATTTATGTTAACGTTAGATGAATTTTGTATCTCTCAACTAGTGTGTTGTTACCTACAATACTGAATAATATGCTTAAAAAAATTACATATTCTCTTTAATGCTTACAATGAATAAATTTCAAACATATCGACGGTTTTAAATTTTAAATATGCTAATGTGCGAGCATTAAGATATAATATTTGCATATATTGCTACAGGTCTTGCCAGTTTACACTTCGGAGCCGAGAATACGTCTACAATATATTAGTCTACGTGTAGGCCATATGGGTAGTGGCCCAAACGCTCCAGGCTAAAACCTCAGACAATGTCGATGACTACCCAGTACATGGATTGCACGCTCACAATCACCACTTTCTCCAGTTCTGATCACTTCTGTAAGCCTGGAAATAGCAAAACTAGTTACTGAAGCGAAATCGGTACAAGTGGAAGAAAAATCCAGCAGGCTTGATCGGCTCAATATAAAATGCAACGGTTTTCATCAGCTCAAAAGGTGTGTGCCCTAACCAACCTCTCTTTGTCCATTGGACTGACCAGTGTTGCTATAAAGTATCATAAGGCAAAACAACTTGGATAGACGCTGTCAAATAATATTGATGGGCCTAGTTAATAGCAAACAACCTTATCCACACGTCCCCTACAACTTAAATGTGTAAATACGCTTATCCTCAAGTTTAAATATATTGTATTAATGTGTGAATCGTTTATGAACTTCCAACTCCAGTTTCGACAGACCGAGAAGTCTACTCGTTTGAAGATTGTAATATAAAACCCATATAGCATCTAGTACAATGTCTCATCCATGACATTCCTATGTGATACATATATATTTATCGTACAAGAGGCTGCCAGCATGTCCTGTTCCGAAAATAATTTGCAGCTATCTCTTAAAGATACGAATTGAACTTTAATTAGACAAAATTGACGAGCCTTATTTGTATATCTTTATTTTCGGCTGTAAATTGTACATATTGTCCTTAGTTAGATTTTGCCGACGTTACTAGGGTCCGTTTTAGAAATATTAAGAGCGTACAATTACATATGATATATAAATGGACATTCACATATATGTTAATAATTACTAATTATAATCTTAATATAAAACTTAATGAAGACTTTGGGTTAATATTTCATTGGCTGATGGTGTTTGGATGGTTCTAAAAGAATTCAATAAATTTCCATTGATTGGACTCGGTTACATTAATATCCAGTTTCGAGAAAAATTCAGAAGTAAGATCTGTCATGTGGGGTGTTATGTGGAATATAGTGGTGATATACGGAGGGAGCCGAACAATCATATTCATACCTATTTTGGAGTCATTCTTATTTATTCTGGTCCTGTTGTAAGACAACATAAGTGTTTTATCTTGTACTGCGATATGTTTCGGGAGGAAAACAATTGTTTGGATTGTTCAGTGGAAAAATCAGATGTCAAAGGTGTCGACTGTAACTGCGATCTAGAACTATTGTGAATCATCCAAGGGATTTTTCGAAAATGCCATAACGACAACGTCACGATTCCTGGCAGACCAGAAGATTTCCGGTTTTGAAAATTCTTTATGGAATTTTTATTTCATTTTTGATTTCATATAATTTTATCAGGAGTATTTTGGATTAACTTCATAATACTGTATGTTAATGTCACACTATCATTTACAACTTTGACAGCGAAATTATGTTTCATGCTTTAAAACATGTTAGTTTGGCTTCTTTCAATAACTTAGTATATGACCATAGAACCGAAAGTAGTGAATAGGGATAGTATAGCGACAATGGGAATTAGCATTAAAAACACCCTTGGGAACATATAGCGACAATGGAAATTTAACATGGAGAAAAATCGTGGGAACATATAGCGACAAGGGAAATTAACATGGGAATAAATCGTGGGACTGTTGAGCGACAAGGGAATTGAATATGGAGAAAAATCGTGGGACTGTTTAGCGACAAGGGAATTTGAACATGGGATTTTTTTTTTTTAAAAATTTAAATTTAAAAAAAGGGTAGGCAATTGAAAGGCTATCTCTTTTCGAGAAATATGGCTGGCCCTGAAAAGGGCCTTTGGGTTTTCTTCTTCTTCTTCTAATTTCTTCTAATTTCTTCTTTTCCTCCACCAAGTTCTTATTTTATCTCCTACACTCTTCTTCTCTTTCTTTTTTTTCTTCTCCTCCTCTTCTTTCTTCTTCTCTTCCTCCTCTTCTTTCTTCTTCTTTTCATTTTCTTCTTCTTTTTCAATTTTTTCGTTCCAATTGCGTATTCTTATTCTTTCCTCTTCATCCTCCTTCTCCTCCTTGATCTCTTTCATGACACCACTAATCTTGTCCTTTGCTTTCCTTAAGTTATTAATTTCCATCTTCACACGATGGGGACTATAGGAATAATGGTCTTCAACCAGTCTTAATAGCATCTGTTCCATTATTCCTAACTTGTCTAAAACGTCTTGCAAGGTTTGTATTTTGTCGATTTGGTTTGACGCCATCTTCTTTTTATTCTTTGCAGAATGGTTTGAACAACGAACACTATGGGTTCTTATAGTGAAAGCGCGTACGTGAAGGAAAACATCCTCCTAATAACATAAATTTGATCTTACCTAGATCATGACTAACATCGCGCGGACGTGAAGGAAAACATCCCCACTTTTCTCATTTCGTATAATATAACCC
Organism: Sinohyriopsis cumingii; assembly: GCA_028554795.2. NCBI lineage: Eukaryota > Metazoa > Mollusca > Bivalvia > Unionida > Unionidae > Sinohyriopsis > Sinohyriopsis cumingii. Next base: position 23,454,208 of record CM068837.1, read on the forward strand.
AAACTATACTCTCCACATACGCTAAGAAACAATAAAGAAACCCATAATCTACTATTCACGCAAACTTACTTTATTAGTTACTAACACAAACACAAACACACAATCACATACACTTCCACTATTAATAAAGAGTTAGTGTTTATATTCACACTACTCTACCTACACACATTGGCTAATCGATCGTTATTTCTTTTCTAGAGTATTGGGTAGCCCTGAAAAGGGCTGTTTTGTTTGGAACTTCATGGACACCTGGTTAATGGTGGCACCTTCCAGGCCTGGCGCCACATACACATCTTATCCCCCAGTTACTTTTTACCTTTTGGGGGGAGAGAGCAGAGGCAGGATATGTCGCTTCAGAATCCCAATTTTCGCTCTCTGGGATTTTGAAATTTCTTCTCTCCTTTTCCTCCTCCTCCTCTTCTTTGTTTCTTCTTTCCTCTTTATATCTTCTTTCTTCTTCTTTGTATCTTCTCTCCTCCTCTTCTTTGTTTCTTCTTTCCTCCTCTCTTATTCTTCCCTCCTCGACAATGGCTTCCGCGGCCAGTTCATTTAATATGCGCCTGGCATATTCCAGATGCACATGAAGCTCCAACAGTTTCTCCAGTCTCGTGTTCATTTTTGGTGTTGATCAATCAACAAGGGTAGCTGGACTGCCGAACGAGTTTCAATTTATAGTGAAAGCGCGGACGTGATGGAAAACATCCCCTAATAACATAAAATTGATCTTACCTAGATCATGACCAAAATCAACGCGCGGACCTAAAAGAAACACTCACTCACTTTTTTTATGTTACCCATCACTTCAATAGACTATCCACATACGCAAGGCAATCCAATCTAACCCCAAATATACACCTCAAACACCAAAACAACAAACATCATTTTAATCTACTATCCATACCAACTTACTTAACCACTTACAAACACAAACACACAAACACATACCCTCTCATTTTTTAAAAAGAGTTAGTGTTTATATTCACACTACTCTACCTACACACATTGGCAAATCGATCGTTATTTCTTTTCTAGAGTATTGGGTAGCCCTGAAAAGGGCTGTTTTTTTTGTTTTGCTATGGCATTCTTTTTTAGTTTCTAAGAATGCGATGTCCTCTGAGGATAGACTTTCTGGCGATAGGTCTGCTTCTTCGGAAAGAGAAGAAGAATTCTTTGGTGTCGATACGACAATCGACAAAGCCTCTGTCAGCTTCAGGTTGCTGCTGCTGCTGTTGTTGCTGCTGTTGCTGCTGTCTCTGAAGTCTGTACTTCTCTGTCCATTCTTCTTTCTCCCTGTTCATTTCTTCTCTGAAGAGCTCTTCTATCAGGTCTTCAGTGATTTTTAACATTCTCACGTTCTCTATTTCTTCTGGTTTCGGTATCAGACTGTGTCTGACCCTATGCAGATTCACGTAGGCTTCGTTGAGCTTAGCTAGTTTGGAGCACATCTTCTTAGGAGGATGAGTCGACAATGGATGGCTAGACTGGGAACAACCCGGTTCTTAAAGTTAAAGCGCGGACGTGAAGGAAAACATCCCCCACACGGTTTTCGAGCCCAACGTTCATGAGAGGGATAGTAAGAAATGAAAGAGCATCAATCCAACATTCTTATAGCTAAACAAAAGACAAAGGCATTTTTTTCTAAACACAACATTTTTTATTCAAAAATCACTTAACACTAAACAACAACATTTTTAACAATAATCCAACACTATAACATCAAACAATTTTTTTCAAATCACAAACATTTTTTCTTCAAATACAATCTACTTTGAACAAGGCTGACAACGTTGTGAATGAAATTGTGATTTCCACTGTTGGAAATCATTAGGCCATTGATGGACACTACGTTTCCTAGCTTGAGACAAAAGATAAGCATAATGGTCACAAAACCATCGATCTACTTTCACATCGTTTCTAGCAGAAGAACGAGGATCAAAATGAGTCACTAAATGTTCTAAGGAATAGCCCAGGCTGCGATGATGCAGAAAATACACACAGTACTGTCCACACACCAAGGAATCTGTGCCTTGTAATTTCACGTTATTGAATCGGGTGGTTTGAGCATTTCTTCTCATAAAGTCGATGATATCGTCTTCCAAAGGGGGCAATCCGTACGAATCGAAATATTCCACACAGCCTTCTTGAGGAAAGTAGACGGCTACCCAGTGGGTTCCTGGGAGATGACTGTCGTCCGTGTTGATCACGTAAGCTTGATGGTCTTTAGGTTTGCGATGAGGGAGTTCATCTTTAGCACAGACGACAGGATTCCAAGAAGCCGTATACGAACTGTGGTTCAAAAGGTAATAAAGTTCCCAGGTATCCATTTGTGTGGTTTTTTTCTTCTTCACAGGTAATAATAAGTCGTCAATTCGATCCTGACTTTTTGCTTGAAAATGTCTGACGAATAAACGGTTATTCTTTCTGTTTCCTCACTCTGATTCAGGAGAGCTTCGATACGATGGATCTCTTGAGTGGTTAATGGTGGACAAGAATGTTCACGCAAGTCTTTATACCACTGGTGCAACACGTCTTTGTTCGAGATGAGACTCCAAGCTTCGTCCAGATACTCGTCCAATTTTTCTTCTTGACTCAACATTAGGCATTTATCGTGTTGAATTTGACTGGGATGATCGTTTTGACATCCATAACAATTTTTCTTGATCAGTTCCGTCATTTTATCGACCAAGTGTTTGGCAAAACAGGAGACTAAATGCGCTTCTTGTTCTGGCCATCGGGACTTCATCATGATCACTTCTTCTTCTTTTTCCACGGTCTCCTTACATTCCATGTCCAAAGTTTCTCCACTAGGTAAAGAGGGATAACAGTCTTCCATGGCTTCTAGTAATCTAGAATGACTTCTCTCAAACTATTGATTTCTATGGTATTATCAAATTCGGCATACAGGATGACGTTCACCGTTACATCAGGGTCTCGGTTTGCAAACTGAATTTCCACACGAATTTGGCCGGATTTTATAGGGTGGAAATGTCCCTCGTCGCTGCCTTGGTCTGGAGTGAAATCGAAAGCCCACAAAGCATAACCTCCTGCGTAATCCTCGTACGTAATGCCGTGACTGGCGTTGGTTCCTAACTGGCCGGTGGCTTCGTACAGGGACAAGTACGATCTCAAGTAATTCTTCTTCTCAAAGTCAGGTTCGAAAGGTCGGGTACACAAGGTCTTGCCATCGCGACTGACTTCGATCTTGGACACGCCAAAGTGTTGAAAGTAGAAAGGATTTTTTTCGACAGCTCCGTTGAAGGCTGTATTCTCGACGATACCAACGATTAAACGTTTGGGTAGCTGTCCTTGGAACAGATGATCTTCGATCATGGATCGCTGTCCCTTGGGAATGGTGAAGGTTTTCACTTCCACGCGTCGTATGGGATACTTGGCGGTCGTTCTGCTCAACGTCTGACTGATGTCGTTTCCCACTTTAGGTAACACTTCCACACGGCGTACGTAGAGCCTGGCTTCCTCGATGACAGTTTTGCAAACAGTAGTACCTATCAAATGGAAAGCGGCACTGCTACGATTCAGTCTCAGGCGAACATTCACCCCGTTTAGCAAATATTTCTCTTGCAACCACATGTCCAGATGTAAACGATCCATCAGTTCTAAACTTTGTCCGTTTTTGATTTTGTCTCTTCGTTCTACAAATCCGTCATTGTTTGGTGTTTTGCTTGCATCAGTTTCGAATCTTTTAAACTGGCCTGCTTCGTCAGCTTCCCATAGCACACAGGCATTGAGATGAGTGTTCTTGGCATCTATTCCGTACGTCAAGAGATTTTCCAGGTACGCTCGATAAGGGTAAGTATCCATGCTGCTGCTGACCAGTTTGTTGTTCAAGTACAAGTCCACTCCGCTAAACAAGGAATGCATGAAATTGTTGACGGGAGCTATTACCTCATCGCCATCTAGGGTCGAATTGTTGTCATCGACAACTTTGACTTTCAAGTACAAGTAACTGCTATTCAGATCGATGTAATCTTCGGGCTGTCCTTTGATTTCAAACTCGATGGGAGCTGAGGCTGTCAATGAGGAGACGGGGTGAAATTCCACCCACTGGGATTCTTGCATCGTCATCATGGTGGGGGGCATGGCAAACAGATCCAGTTCCGTCTTGGAACAGGCGCATGACTCTCGGTGCATCATTTTTTTGTTCTGTTCTTTCTCAATAATCGAAAACGTCTAAGTCTCGAACGGTTCTTCTTTTCTTGGCCTTTCTAGCTTGAAGTCTGGTGAAAGGGTGTTTTCTTCGTCGTCTCTTTCTGCCTTGTCCTTGCTGAATGCCTGACTCGGTAGCGTGCAGGGCATTTATAGGTGTGTCTCGTCGGCCCAAAATGTCTTTGCCCGTTTGCAGCAAGACATTTTTGCCTGCCCTCATGAAGGCTTCTTTAGGGTTTTGTTTGTCGATAATAACATTTTGGAGAAATTCTTTGCCTTGTGTCAGTGCCGCATCTTTCAAGGCGTGCAATCCGCGTGTCACCATCGGTTTCAACACCGGAGCCACCGAACGAAAGGCCGATTTTAACATGTCTCCTAAACCGTGTCCTCGCTGTCGAGCAACCCCTCGGTACACTGGATACATGACTTACTTACGAGTCGTGAGAAAACCGTTTTCGAAAATGGAGTTTCACCGTGACTTTTCCTTTGGTGAATGGAATATTTTGTCCCAGATCTCCTTTTATAGCAATGTTGACCGTGTCCAAATACGACTTACTGACAGGCAAATAGTGAGGATGGACAAATTCGCGGTGGACGTGGTAAGTGTTTCCACCTTCCTCGTCAGCGTTCGTGGCAGAATCCACTTTGAAAGGAATGACACGCAGTAACGGTACGGAGGTGTGTCCCACCACGTTATACTCCACCACATCGGAATACACGAACATCAAATTCAGTCCTTGGTTCAGTTCTACCGGGGCACGAAATAACTTGCTAAAAGACTCGTTGTCGTAAACGATGGGTAATTCGTTTTTCTTGAGCATGGCCTTTCTCATGTCCATGTCTCCGCCCAACATGTCAAACAATTCAGGACAAAATAAAATGGACACGATTTTACTTCGTTCAAATTTCATCAAGAAGCGACGAGCTGCTTTGTGGTACTCCATGGTGACATTTTTGTTGACATGCTCCAAAGCTTTCAGAAACACGACATTAAACCTGGAGGTTATGGTGCTGACCAAATGTTGACCACTAAAATAATAGCCTGGGGGAATGAACAAGTGATAGGTGGTGCACTTTTGTGTACGGGTTTTCTTGTCATATTTGACATTGCTATCCATCCACTGTTGCATTTGCTCGTCATGAACTTCCACATCAAAAAAATTTTGATTGGGAAGGACATTGAGGACTTGGGTCGGGTGAATCATTTCTACTAAAGCCACTTCCCAATGGGCTTCGTGATCTAACTGGATGGCCTGAGGTAACTTGGCCGTGTAACAGCACAACGTGTTCTTGGGAAACACCTCCATGGAACTGTCACTGGGTAAAGTTAAGTAAAATTGGTTTTGGTGACTCATAATTCCAGAGTTCTGTGGCTGTCCGAGGGGATATTACTGGACGTCAGAGGCGTGTCTCCGTCTAAAATGGGGTTCTGGTTGTGATTGAAGTGGTGACTGGCACTGGCACTGGACACAAGGTTCCCGGGGTTCCCGTTCGAGGTGAATTTCAGGGAGGGATTAGGAAGCAGGTAACCGATGCAACTGCTCAATAAAATGGTCCACAATTGTTTGTCTCCTTGTTGCAAACTCAAATTGGCGATGGCTGCCCCGATGACACAATACACCACGAAGATTTGGCAGAAAAAGACGATTTGCGTTTTAGGCACACGTTCTCCACACCACACCCACAAGGGTTGTTTTTGTAAATCTTGCACAGAAGAACTAGGGGAAGGAGGATTGGTCGACGTAGCTGCGTCTGCTGTGTGAAAAGGCATGATGGTCACTTCTTTTTATAGTCGATGACTTGCGAAGCGTCGATCCAAGAATCAAAACTGGGTGGATATCCTTTCCAACGTACTTTGACTTCTTTGACACGTCGTTTGCCCACTTTACGGGTTCTGCGTTCGAGAATGCTTTCGATGTCGTACACGTCGTCTTCTTTTTTGGTCACACGTTGTAACTCGGGCAAATAAAACGTTCCTTTGAGCACTTCTCCGTTCATGTCTTCCAATTTATAGACGGCAGGATGACGGCCATGCACTCGTCCAGTGACGCGAAACAATTCGGTCGTCCAGTTAGGTAAGTAACCTTTGTCGAAAGTGCGTTTGGTTTTGCCAATGCGCACCCAATCTCCTACGGCCAACTCTCCACTTTTCTTGGGGACAGCCCTCGTCGGGGACGTACCAAACAGGCGCTCAAACACCAACACTTCGTTCTCGGGAGCCACGTCTTGCGGGGCACGTCCGATGCTTCGATGGTAAGATTGGTTGTACGCTTGCACCAGGTGTGGTAAGATGTCGATGTACTTCAGAGTGTGGTGATGCGTAAAATATTTCCACATGCGTTCTTTCAAAGTGCGTTGAAAACGTTCCACGATGCTGGCTTTGGTTTCGGGATTCTCGGTGGTAAAAAAATGAATGTCACGTTTCTTTAATTCTTTTTGGAAAGCTTGGTTCAGAAATTCGGTGCCTTTGTCCGTTTGCCATCGAAGAGGGCGACGACCGCTTTGTTTCAACACCCGTTGCAGGGCTCGCACTAACTCGCTGCTCGATTTGGAAGTCAAAGGCACGACCCAGGCAAATTTGGAAAAGACGTCGATGACACAAAACAAATATTTGTAGCCACGATTGTAGCTGGCCAAATGAGAGACATCGGCTAAATCGGCTTGCCATTGATGATCGATGCCTTCCACTCGGGTGCGACTTCTGGCAAACTTGCGTCGAATGGGTTTGTGTAAAGTGTAGGTAGCTTGTTCTTGTAACCATCGTTGCACTTGAGGTAAACGGAGACTTTTCAGTCGCGTTTTGGCAGCACGATACAATTTTTGAACTCCTGCGTAACCTGCAGGATGCGAGGGATCGTAGTAAATGCTAGCTAAGACTTTTTCCATTTTTTTGTGTTGATTGGTGTCTTAATAAGGCACCCACTCTTGGAAGAGGCTACTCTTTTTCTCTTGGGGTATTTTCTTGGATTGCAAGGCTTTGCGTGTGCGGCCAGCAATAGGTGTCGAAGAGGAGGAGGATGTCTGAGCAGGGGATATCGGTTCTTGTTTCACTTCTGTCTTCACTTCTGTCTTCACTTTCTTTTTCTCTTGTGAGGAAGAAGGGGTGGCCATCATCTTTTTAATCCATCCAATTCTGGAGGTAGGTGGTGTTGTTAACTTGCGTACTTTTTCTGGTTGAGTTTGAAACCCTTCTTCTTCTTCTTTTCCTTTTTCTGTCTTGGTCACGGGTACTGGTGGTACTGGTACTGGTACTGGTACTGGTGATGGTGCTGGACTTTTCATCAAGGTCTTAAAATCTTTCAGAGGGGGTAAAGCTGTTTCGTCTAAAGCTTTCTGGTGAAAGAGTTGCAGTCTTTGCAAGAGTTGACCATACTTTTGCGATTTTTCTGTTTCGGACAAATCTTGGCGATCCATCAAGGATTGCAATTCGTGTTGTAACTGGGACATCTCGCTCAAATTGGGATTGGGAGGTAAATGCGGGGTGCGTTGTTCTTGCCACCGATGGTATTCCATCCATCGTTTGTAAGGCACTAAAGCTAGTTTTCGTCCTTCCATGGGGTTGTCAGGGGTGAATTCTGAGATCTTGGGACTTCCGAGGGCCTTTTTATCTTGCTCCCACCAGTCCTCCCAACATGGTTCCCAAGACTCCTTTCAGTATGGGGCCTAACAAGAGAGGTAAAATGCCTCCACGTTGGACCAACATCTTCTTTTTTTGACGAATGGGAATTTTCTTTTGAACCATTTTCCGAAGAACGTGACGATGTTTGCCTAAGCATTGTTTCTGGTGTTTGGACAAAGGGATCGTGCCTTTCAAAACGTTCAAACAACATTCGCACACGGTATCGATGACCTCTTTGGAGGCCGTTTGAATGAGTTTTTTTCGTAGGGGTGGAGAAGCTTTGGACAGGACAGATAACAGGTCCCCATGTTTGGCTAAACGTGGTGGCAGTCCTTTCCTTTTCTTTCCTTGGGGTTTTCTGGAGGGTGACATCTTTGAGTCTTTAGGAGCACCTAAAAACACTGATACCCTACTCGGTCACAGGCCTTTTTTATACTGGAACGCGTCGCCACTGATTGTCTTTACGGCGTATCAGTTTGAGGACAGGCATGACACGTCGTGCAGGGGTACGCAACGGACTAAATCGAGCCAGTTCTTGCTTGGACAAATCCAGTAAACTTTGTAACATGCCCGATCTTTCATGGACTTTGATTTTGGGAGAAGGTACTTTGTGAGCAGCAGCCACTGCCGCTAAATGGGAAGGTCCTGCCACTGGGGAAGTTCTTTTGGGGGTCATCAACGGAGAAGTTCTTGGTGTAATCAACGTCTCCAAGTACTCTTCAGTTCCTGGTGACATCAACGGAGAAGTGGACAAACGTGAGGCTGCCGGAGACGCTGTGGCAGGTCGTGGTTTGCGAGTGTAAGGTTGCGTCCTGGCCGAAGTGCCTCTCTTGCGACTAGTTTTCTTCTTCTGTGGACTTTTCTTTTTCTGGGGACTTTTTCTCTGTTTCTTTTTCTGGGGACTTCTTTTCTTTTTCCGGGGTGGTGTCTGGTAAGAGGAGGGTCCTGCCACTGGAGAAGTTATTCTTCTTGGGGACTTGGTCTTTTTCTTTTTCTTCTTGGGGCTTTGTTGAACTTTTGTCTTGGGGATAACTTTGGGGGCATTAGGATCCCATCTTAAGAGTGAGCGAATGATGACCCCTCCTAGAGTACCGCTCCCTCCAGGTTTCAAAATGATTTGTTTTTTGGTTTGAGTGTCGATGCGGGGATCGGCCAGTTGGACCAAAGCGACTTTGTTTCGATCGAAAAAGCGTTGGGTTTGATGAGGAATCTGAATGATTCCTTGGAGTAATTGACGTGCCGTCACCGTGAACCATCGTAAGACTTCTTTGAGACTAGCTTCTAAGACACGAGCTTGTGTTTGTGGATCTTTTTCTCGACTGATGCCATACAAGGCACGAATCAATTTGACGGGAAGATGCGACTGAAGGGACGTCATGTTCGCACTGAGAGTGAGACAGACGAAAAAGGGTCTGAGGTTTTTATAGATTTTTTTATGTGGAGTGAAATGAAGTCGAGGACGGAGACGTGTACAGGACAGGCCCTCCGTCTTGGCACCAGTGGTGAAACAAGTGGGTACGAAATCGCAAATCCTCGGGAGTCGTAGGTTTCAAATCGACGAGTAAATAGGCGTGTGGCGTTTGAGTGGCATCGTCGTACGCCTGAGTCAGCCAAGGCGTTCCTAACTGTTTGGCTAAGACTTGCACTTGCGATTTATCTCGAGGGCTTTTAAACAAGAGCACGTAATGTGCATTGAGACTGATGGTACGATGGGCTTTACTTTGTTGAAACAAATTTTGGGTGATGTAAACGACACTGGCATTACGGTGATGCCCTTTGCGCGTAAACCACAATTTAATTTCTTCTTCGTCTTCTCCTAACATGTCGTCGAAAATGACCAAATGGGTTAGACGGGAGTCAGAGACGATGCCATCGTCTTCTTTAGGAATGCATTCCACAAACACGATGGAATCGCCTTGACTTTCTCGCAAGAGGTTGTACGCCGATTGCCACTCTTTGTAACACCACACGATCCGTTGAGGTGGCCGATCGATCAAATGATGTTTATGTTCGATCAAACGTTTGACGAATTCGGTTTTGCCAGAACCGCTAGGTCCAGCAATGAGCATGTTAAAGGGATGGCGAAGATACAAAGCCTCCCAACTGGCACGATCTAAGTGTTCGTCGATGACTTTGACAGTAGAGGAAGAGGGAGCAGAGACAGTAGAGGTAGCCATGGTGTCAGAAATGTCACTTGTGACACGAAAACAAACAAGACAAGAGTTTATATACTTTTTCAGAACACGTTTATTGAATGTTTTTTATCAAACATGAATACGAAAGACAAAAATACATAAAAGCCAAAGGCTTAAGTACAAGAATAAGAGGCACATGATAACGATGAACGTGGAATAAACACAAGTGTCTGTACAACAATCACATGTTTTGGGTAATGTTCCAACCAGTTCTATAGTAGGGAGTAAGGTCACACAAGTGTCCTCCCGAAAGGGTCTTTCAGGTCTGTCCACGACAGTCCTGTCCTGGGTGACGGGTTCTTCTGGCACCGTCACTAACACGGGTTGAAAAGTAACTTTTTTCCTTGAACAACTCTCGTGCATACTGGGCCACTTCTTGGGTCCAAGCCTCAAAACCCCATTCTTTCCAGGCACGGACATCTGTCCAATGGGGATGTAAGTCACAAGCTACACACACATCGTCATACACGTCTTGGGTAGCTAAAAGTTGACGAATCTTTTTTTCCTGTTGAGGTCGAGAAGTATCCAGATGAAACCGCAAGGCTTTGAGCAAAAGAAGTTTTTCGTGACCATTTAAGGCCATGGAGGTGGTAAGTACTGATCGTAAAGAGTCCACAAAGAATCGGCTGGTAAACGAAATCCCAGAAAACAAGTCACTAAGACACACACCACTTGTCGTCCAAAATTGAATGGATACAGTTCTTGTAATAATTGATGGTAATGATCCACGGTTTGAATATGGTCATTGAGTTCCTTCCACGGAATCTGTTGGATGACATGTGACATAAACCGTGGCATGGCAGCCTGTTTTTATATTCTCTTTTTTTTGGATGCAATACACGTACTTTCTAGCCAGAGATCTTCGTTCTCCAGTAGGGAATCTAAAACTTGCATACTGTAACCGAAACATCAGAGTTCGTTTAGAAGTTTCCTCTTCCGCTAAGTAGATTCCACGTAACAAATGTTGGTAATCCTTTACCTTGTCTTCCTCAATGTATTGCTGTAGGTGAATCTCGAAGTAACCATAATTATGAACATGTCGATCATTAGCGACCTCAAAGTTTTGAACAATGTCTGACCATTGAAAGAATTTCTGACGAATCAGTTCTCTTATACCATTCAGGTACCAGTGGTTAAAGATCTGGTGACGTAACGGATGCAATTGTTCTTTACGTTTCACTTGTATTTTGACCAGCTCTCGGTAAATCCTTTCTCTTAACTCCACAGGCAAAGCACGAATGTTCTCTTGTAAAGTATCCATGAATAGGTTATACTAAATCCTCTTTGGTCTGACACAAGAAATGTACTGTTTGCACAAACATGGTTTTACTTCAGTGTCGAATTTAAATCGTTGAGTCACTAATCTACACATTACAATTCGTTCAGAAGTTTCCTCTTTCACCAAGTTGATATTGTGTTCAAGATGTTGGTAATTCGTTAACTCTTCCTCTGGAATTCGATGCAGTACGTTTACAATGTAGTAGATAGAATCGTCCATACCAAACCATTCCTTTTTATAACCAGGAGGTCGTTGATCAATGTCTGTCCAATGGAACACTTTCAACTCAATCAGTCCTTGTATAGCCTGAAGGTACCAGTGGTTAAAGATCTGGTGACGTATCGGATGCAATTGTTCTTTACGTTTGACTTGTATTTTGACCAGCTCTCGGTAAATGCGTTCTCTCAACTCCACAGGCAAAGCACGAATGTTCTCTTGTAAAGTATCCATGAACAGATTATTATGGTAAAAAGTTACTTCAATGTCTCGGTCCCACTAAAGGTAAGTAATGACAATTCGGTGACCATCGAGCATGTTCAACGTAGGCCGAATCTTGCGGTTCCCAGTGGTGAAGTGACACACCGCAACTGAAGCACTTGACTTTATCTCCTTCGCCCAAGTAGAAAAATCCGGCTCTGGCTAATTCTTCGGGGGTCGGTCCTCCCAGATACTTTGGCCATTTTCCTTTGAACGATTGAAGACGATTTTCAAAGTCGCAGTATTCCGACAAACGCACAGGAAACGAATATTCGTTTTTCACAGGTTCGTTTCGATGAGGGTTGGGTGACAGGAACAGGAGTTTGCTCAGGGCTGGATGACATCCGTAGGGGGGTAGACGTGAAGGTGAACATTCCCCTTTAAACCCGGTAAAATGTCTAAGAGGACGAGCGGCATCGCTTTCGCATCCCTCAGGTTTGACACGCAGAGCATCACTTTCCATGATAGGGGCAGTGAGAACAAAGTCCCCATGATGCTTTACGGCATCGCTCAGGTCACAACGTACAGCATCGGTCCCATCGCAAGGCTCACAATCGCACTCGTCTGCAAACTCCGTTACGCAATTACAATGGTAACCACATGGACAATCGCAGTTTCCTTCCGGACATTTTCCGTCGCAATGTCTGGGTCTTATCCATCCAGTATTAGTCACACTAGAGGAAGATACAACTTTTTTACAATCCCCAAACTGGAACGATGTCTTTTTCAAAGTATTCATCTTGTTCGCTCGGTCTTGGTAGTCACAATGAACTATCGGTCTTGCCTAGGGTTCCTTTTTTATATACAGACCAATACCGACGTGACCGTACGGTAAGGTGAAATGATTGGGAAGTCGAACTCGCTTCTGGTACACGATTTGATAGACTTTTTCCAAGGGCCGACTGACGATGTGGTGAGTGGGTAAACGTACAATCTTGTTCGGTTGGTAAGTGGTCACTTTAAAGTTTCCATCCTCTCCCGATTGCAAGGCTTCTTTCAATACCCCAAAGTTGACCACACGACTGGTACGATAATTCAGAGTCAGTCCTTTCACTTTGCACGTCGTGTGCACTTCTCCTTGTTTGTCCCGGTATTCGTAGCCGTAATTTTTGGGACCGCCACTGACGAAACTTAGAATCTTGTCGTCGGGATGCTCGTCTGTCCAGGCTCCTAAACGGTCTCCTTCGATGTTAGGGTGATGTTGAATCGGGTGATGGATGTAAATGCAACTGTCCGTGTCAAAGTACAGGACGCGTTCTTCTAACAGTTCTAAAGCTTCGTACAATTTTAAGCGAGCATGGGCTGTCACGTAAGCCGCAATGATGACATTTCCAAAAGGATCGTCTTGTACAAAGTCCAGATCTTCTTCGTAATTGACCAAGATCAAATTCTCTCGAACGACGTCCACGTGTTTCATGTATTTGGTTTTGTCGTGAATCATCTGGAAGTAGCGGGAAGGTTCTGTCAAATATTCCGTCTTGGGTAAACACGGTCGTTGTGCCATTTTACCCCACAAGCAATTTAACATCACTTTGGCAAACGATCGCCTGCCTTCGTTTTTCTCGATGTGGTCTAAAGTGATGCCTTCTTGTTCGTAATATTTCTCTTTGAATTGTATTTGGTCTTCGGGAGTGTGACACCAGGAAGGATAGCCGCTGGCTTCTTGCTTCAGTTTCAAAAAGGCATCCACGTAGTCGGCGAAAATGCCTTTCTGACTGGGATCACCCTTGCGGTACTGTTGTGTCTTGGGAAAGTGGCAAATCTCGTATACTTCTAACAGTTCGTATCCCATGTCCAGAGCTTTGAACAATTCTACGCTGACCCAGGTTCCCGTCAAGGCCCGTTCTTCCTGGCTGTGATGACAAGGCTGGTCTTGGTTGCACGTTTCGGCACAAGTACGGCACAAGGGAAACATCAGTTTGCCTTGACAATGGTGAGGTAAGACGGGATGGTAGAGGTTCGTGGGAGGCAAAACTTTACACTTGATCAAGCCTTCGTATTGTCGAATGTTTTTCAGGTCGATGTGTTCCGTTAACAATTGCGGGTGCCCTACAGGAAAGCGACAATATTTGCACACGTAGGGATACAGCGAGCACACGTCCAAGTATTTGATTTCTTCTCCTTTCTTTTCGTCGGCTTGGTACAGCAAACAGGTGGCATTGGTCCTTCCTCCGTACAAACTATCACTCGGGTTCAGCGGGTCCATGAACTGGTAACTTTCCACGAGGCGTTTAAACTCGGGATCGGTTTTCATACGGTGATCGTACTCGTGTTCCCACATTTCCACCACTTGGTATCCTTCCTGTTCCAACTTTAGGCGCCGCTGACAAGTGTCCTGGTACAAGTCTTCCATGGTTCGTTGCAAAAACTGATTTTTAGTGCCACGGTCAGGGTAACAAACAGGACATCCGTGAAATAAGCAACCGTTAAACTCGTACACGATCTTGGGGTTTTCTAAGTCCCAGCCATCGACCGAATACGTTCCGATGGTCTTTTCGCCCCCTCCGTTGCGGGCATGCTGAATCCACTTGTCTTCCTTGTCGCACAAGTAATGTAACCAGCGTAAGGCTTTGACCGAGTATTGACGTTTGACAAAGTGGGTCGTTTGAGGGCTGATGACAGCCACGGTGTTTTCAGGCATGAATCGTTGTCGATACACTAAGGAACACGCTTTGGCAATGGTACAAGCTTCTTTCAAAGGATCGACCCCTCCGTGTTCCATGAACAGTTCTCGAAATTTTCCACAGCAACGCCGTAAAATGTCCACGTCGGAACGACAATACTTTAGCATTTCTTCCTGAAAGTCGAAAGGGTCCGAGGCGTGAGCCTGGTACCAAGCGTAGAAAGCTTCTCGTTGTTCGGTACGCATGTTGTCGGGGTCGTAATAGTGAGCCTCAGGCAAATGGGGTAGAACGGCGTGTTGATTGGCTTCCGTATTGAAAAAGTGTGGAAAGTACCCTTTAGCCATTTCTGTCATTCCAAACGTTTTAGGCATTCGACTCAAAGGCATGGCCAAATAGCTCATCGAATCTTTAAACTGCACTTGTCCCACTTGCATGAAAATGATTTTGGCTCCGTTCAAAGTCACTTTAGGACGCTCGGTGCCTTGTTCCGTATAGTACCTCAAAAGAAACTGTCCATCGTATCCGGAGAAATTGTGAGCCATCACCGTGGCATGACGATGACAATCTCCGTAACGTTCGATGTCCTCTTGGCTCCACGTCTTGTCGATGGGGTCTAAGACCCATTGGGCAAAATCGGCTAACGTGTTCGGTCCCCGAAAGATTTTTTCACGCCCTCCGGGAATCTTGCTGCAGTGAGGGCAATGACTGAAGATAGGTTCTTGAATGCACTTCTCGCACGCTCGATGAGCCACGCAAAAATTAGGAATGTGAATCCCGGTTTCTTGCATGCATTCGAAATCGAAAAAGATGAAATTGCTTTTCTTCTTGTGACCATCCTCTTTCTCTGGTGGGGGTTGGTATTTTTGCACGTAACATTGGTGTTCCAAGTCCACGATGTGGTGACAAATGTGACATTTTTTCTTTCCTCGACATACGTGTGCCTTGGCAGCATTGGTACATATGACTTGTTCACACGTAGGGCACAATCTCTGGAGTTGACAAGCACATTTCTTCTGTGAACCTTGCGTTTTCAGATGTTGTTGGTAACAGGTAGGGCTGACAAACGTGCGCAGACAAGTGGAACAAGGCACTGGTTCTTCGCTCAGACAGGGTGAAGAGGCCAAACATCCTGAGCATTTCAATCCACAATGCTTGTGTTGCTCTCGATTATTATAACCATGGTCACATTTCTCACAGTAATAACCGTATCCCAGGAATCCGGTGATACTGGTAATCGTATCGAAATGGTCATCGTGATAATAGACATGAATGTATTTTCCGTCCTTAAAGTCTTGGCCTCGAAACAACAGAGGTCCGCGCACTTCTTGAGGGTGCACTTTCAAGGTGTAGCGTGGAGCTAGGGCATCTTGCAATTTTTGCATCTCAGGAATGCCACAGGGTGTGTCTTTGGACAGGCCGGCTTGTTGCAACAGGAGTTCTGCTTCATTTCGTTGTTTGGCTCGATCGGATCGTTGAATAGTTTTCCAGGTTCTTTTCCATTCTACCGTGTCGTTCTTGTTGGCATAGGTTCGTCCCACCACGATGGCACGGGCTAAACACATCTGGTCATGAGGATTGTGAATTTGGACAAGGCTACGCTTAATGCTGCGAAGGTCGTTCACCAATAACATCTTTTTGCGTCCGGTCCCTTGAGGAGGAGAGACGTGGGTCATGTCCAATGTGGCTTTTCCATCGGTGATGTCAAACTGGTCATTAGATTGTTGCACGTGTTGAATCTTGTCCATGACTTTGGAAGCGGTCAATTCTGCAGGGGTGCTAAACTCGATCCAAACAGGGGATTTCAAACCGTCGTGTTGTATGGAAAGTCTCAAGCGATCGTCTTCTTTGGGTTGACATTGTTGCTTGAGTGCAGTGAGCAAAGAATCCCACACCTCAGTGATGAACACTTCTGCTTTCTCTAACGGCACTTCAGCCTTGAAATCTTTAAACTTCACCGTGTATTTGTAAGCCGTGGTTCTAAATTTTCTAGAGGAGCGCTTTTCCGTCTCTCGAATGGAATAGTACTTTTCAGGGTTGACTAAGGGTGGTGAACTTGGTTTAAAGGTTTCAAATTCTGGTTCACTCATGTCCTCTTCAAAATCACTGGCATGAATTTGTGCCAAGATTTCAGCCCTGGTACGAGGCGATAGATCACGTTTCTGCCTCTTACTTTCTTCTTCTTCTTCTTTCTTCTCGAATGAATAGGATCGTTTCATCTTGAGTGCAAAAAGTCAAATGACTCAAGTTCAAACACCATGAGCTACTTTATAGTCATAGCAGACCAGCGTATATAAAAGGGTGTGTGTCTTATCCTTTCACTATTCATTTCACTCTCAAGCCGAGCACAACGATGGAAGAGACTAACCAGATGGAACGTTTCGTCAGAGCTTTGCGAGGGGTCATTAGAAAATTCTCTTCAGACCAGCCTACGGACTACTCTCCTTCCTTTCGAGATAAAAGTCAAGATACTTGCTATATCTGTCAGAAGAAAGGGCATTGGTCTTCAGAGTGTCCAGACTGTCAAAAAAGAACAAAAACAGGGACTAAAAAAGACAAAAGTCAAGATACCTGTTATTATTGTAAAGAAAAAGGACATTGGTCTCCAGATTGCCCAAAAAAGAAACAAGAGGAGTCAGAAGAAAAGAAGGATTCTTCAGAAGAAGAGAGGGATTCTTCGGAAGAAGAGAGGGATTCTTCAGAGGAAGAAGAGGAAGAAAAAAGACAATTCTATTTACAAGAGGCAAAGAAACAGGAGAAGAAGAAAAGAAGAAGGGAAGAAAATGAGGAAAAGACGGTGAAGAAATTTAAAAAACAGAGAGAGTAAACAAGGAGAAAGAAGAAGTCAATGAACTTTTTATTAAAGTGTTGTGTTGTGAATTGGATTGTAAAAATGGATGAAAGAATAAATGAATGATATAAGGTAAGTGTCTTTGAGTTTTGATTTTAAAATAAGAACGTACACTCACGCACTCATACACAGACACGTACTATAAGGGTAAAATGGGTGTTTTTTTTTTTTTGAGTTATTGGCAAATTGAAATTGTATTTCTTTTCGAGAAATGTGGGTGGCCCTGAAAAGGGCCTTTTTTCTTCATGGTGAAGGGGTGAGTTTAAGCAATCAACTTTAACTGCCTTATGCCTTTGCCACGGCCAAGGCCTACTTCTGGACTGCGTAATGTTGATGATGATGATAATGATTGGGTTGAAATCACTAAGGGTGGTACGGTAGGCTTAGTCACAGGGTTGACGTGTTTAGCTCGGGAAGGTCGTATTCTCTTCGGTCGTGATAAAGAAGTCTGATACATTTGTTTCAGACTTCTTAACTCCGCTAAAATGTCCAACAGTACCGTGACCGTTTGATTTTCACCCTCTTGTTTCTTTGCTGCTACTTCTTCTTGCTGTTGTTTTTTTCTTACCTCTTCTTCTTGTTGCTGTTGCTGTAGGAGAAAA